>OZ010612.1:29285418-29297918 GCA_963932145.1 Acanthosepion lycidas
AATAACCTACAAAAATGGTTGATAAGTGTTGGTTCCAATTGTTAGACATTTTCATGACGTTCGTCTTCGAGTATAGAATCCAGAGGTTGGCAGTGAATATTTCGGAGACAGTAGGAAAGCGTAGTTCAGGTTCGCAGTGGATATCTTAGCAGAGCGTAGTTCTTCCTTCTATCCTCTTCGCCTGTCAAATAGGTTAAACAAAGATGGCCGCCTTTATACACGACGAATACAATGTTCTGCGGCTTCTGATTGGTTAAGCTTCTATTGGTAGACTATAAAGGAAGTTGAGTCATTTGGATTGTCTCACTAGTTATATAATATACACAAAAACCGTAACACCAATCCCAACTGGGAATAATTGTAAAACACATTCCCCTCCCTAATTTATAGGCAGGAGCAGACAAATGCATGCTGGGATTTTCCCTAGCCAATAAAATAGGCTGGTTCTCGATTTTATCTGACACAGTCCCGATCTGTCTTGTCCTGAAGTCAGAACGTTACGTTCATTTAGCCGAATTTGCTCTTGTGTGTCAACCTTAATGCTTAGTTTATGAACATTTTGCCGTATTAATCTTCCTTTGACTAATTACTGTTAATTTGCCTTGCATATATTAATTGCTTGTTTTATATTATTTTTTCCATATTCTTTTCTTTTTTTTGTTTATTTCAAATTTTGTCAATTTTGTTTGTGAGGCAGTTCTACTGTTTATTTACATTTAACCATGGCCACTCACTCTACACTATTTGATACATCTTTTTATTTATACATGGCATGTGGACATAGTATTAAACATAAGAATACGTGTGAATATTTAACAGAAAAATGATTGGCTGTGTTTGAATGTGTTACTTAAAAGGTATATAATTTCTAATAACTAAAAAAGAAAACCAAAAGAAAATTTATTTACATTAGGTAGAAAGGTGTATATGTTAGAAAATAGTGTATAAAACTATTTTTTGAATTTGCTCAAGGGAAATAACCCATTCTTTTAGTCAAATCCTGTATTAGTGTGCAGTCGTGTAATAAAGACATAAGTAGCAATATTGAACAGAAAAAAAATTTCAGCTTTATTTGAATGTGAAGATTATAAGATCTCTTATAAATTAGTAACTATATAGGATTAAAAGATGAAACTTTACAGATCAATAAGTTGATAAAAAAGCGTTATTTGGTCATTTGATAAAAAATTGCATGCGGATACCGTAAGATTGAAACCAAAGGATTCAACTGATCTCATGATTTTTCAAGTATATATATATATATATATATATATATATATATATATATATATATATATATATATTAATTTAATTAGAAAACAGAAAACCTTCAGGGTCCATTGATTATATTTTATTTTCCCAGGAAGGTGGCTTTTTCCTGGTTCCTCAGATCACATTTCCAAGCATAAAAAATGCTTTTAATTTTTCATCTGCAGCTAAAATATTGAACAAAATCAGTACGCCCACTGACTTGTGACTTCGGGTTAGCAAAGCCAAAAATCAAGGTTTGGTTCAAGACGTGGCATGGTTTTCAGGCACTTTATAACGATGCCGCACGCTGGGATCGCATGAAACAACAGCATTAAGAATTCATCTACTTGGAAAATCGACCATGGTGAGATTTGGACCCGTACTTCAGCGTCGGAATGTTCTAATCGCTCGATCACGAGCTCATATACTTTCCCATATCATCCAATAATCATTCAATATCATAACTATACACTTTTGTGGGATAGTTTTGAGTTGGTGTAAGGTGATATATATATATATATATATATATATATATATATATTTGGTTGGATAGATGTGAGTTTGTGACCCTGGGTTTCATGGTTTTGCGAGCTTGTCTGACGATCGCAAAAGCGTGAAACCCAGGGCCACACACTCACATCTATCCAACCAAATATGTTAGCTCTATCTCTGATATTGAAAGCTTTCTAATAAGTACCGCGCATATAATATATAAACAATTATATATATATATATTTATTTATATTCATATACACACACTTTTCACACACACACACACACACACACACACACACACACACACACACACACACACACACACACACACATATATATAGAAAAATTTGCAAATTAAAAAAATTATGTTTTATTTTATGAAAGTATTTATTTATTTATATATATATTTGATATTTCAAATTGTCCTCAATCTTTCATCAGAAATAACAGTTATTTCTGATGGAAGATTGAAGACAATTTGAAATATAAAATATATATATAGAAATATACATATTAAGAAAGTATACGTGGCTTCTCATTATGCTATATATATATATATATATATATATAGAGAGAGAGAGAGAGAGACAGACAGACAGACAGACAGAGACAGACAGAGAGGAGGACGACAGATATTGTCGAAATTAGAGAAGGAAGGGAGAGATAGAAATAATTTTAAATTTATTTTTATTAAAATACTTAAGAGTAAGGGAGGGGGTAAGGACCGGACATTAACCTATTTAATAAGTCATCTCACAAGAAACGAGTCAAAAAGAAAAAAAGAGAAGAAAAGATATAAGAAAGTAAATGGGGAAGCAGGGATGAGAGGGAGAAAGTGTGCAAAGAAGAAAAGGAAAAATAGATTAACATATATAGGCGTATTGTCGTTAATTTAAAAAACCACAGATTGATATATTTTACAGTTAACGTTTGACATTAATTTGAAACTTATCAACAAAATAAACTAGGAAAAATATTATAATGTGAATATAAGATAAATAAAAAAAATTATTATTATTATTATTACTAATATTAATAATAACAATTAAGGAGGGAAAAACTTTAATAATTAAAATCGAAAATTTCAAATTTTAAATCTTAAATTCATAATTTAAAATTCAAATATAAATATAAATACAAACAACCTAATTTTTTTTTTAAATAGTATCGAAAAATATATAAGTTAAAACATTGAATATATATATATATATATATATATATATATATATATTTCTCTATTTCTCTCTCTCTTTCTCTCTCTCTCTCTTTCTCTCTCTCTCTCTCTATATATATATAACTATGAACCTAAAGAGACAGTTAAACTTACCTAGGTTTCACCTACGCGGTTCGTCAGGGTGCACCCTGACGATCAGCGTAGGTGAGACCTAGTTTGGTTCACCTGGCTCTTTAGGTTCATAGTTATATTTGCTCTACTTTGTGTCTTGAGCACTTTATTTAGTTACTTTTGCTTTACTCGTTTGGGAGATTTTTTTTCTTTGGACTCTGAGCTTGAATTCTGGACGATTGTTTTCGCCTCAATATCATGGTCTTAGTTCTTTCTTTTTTTTATCCCTTATTTTCCCTTGGGCATGGGTTTGTTCATTTACAAGGCAAAACACCTAAGGTTTTTCCAGACGAGTATAACTATTATATATATATATATATATATATATATATTTATATATATATATATATATATATATATATATATATATATCGAAAAACATTTCCGAATTTCAGTTTTTTTTTCTTTTTTTAGTTTATTGCAAATTTTGGCAATTCAGTTTTTTGGGCAGTTCTATCATTTATTTCAATTTAACAATGGACACTCTCTCTACAATAAGCCGTAAAAACATATCAATCAATTATTGTTCTTACCTCAATGTTTCGGCCGTTGTATGCTCTGTCCTTTTTTTCTGTTTTGAATCTGTTGTCGCTACGGTGGATTTGTGTGGCGTTATCTTATAAAAACGTCCCCATCATATACTGCTATATTTGCATTGAGTGTATGTTCGCTTTGTGCAATCAATAAATCGGCAACTGCACAGAGTGTTAATAAATACAACATACATCTTTATGTGGCATCCGTCGGTAGCGAGAGATCAGGGATCTGCTCCCAAAGTGTTATGCCTATGCTGCAGATGAGAGCGCAGTATCTCTTATGCTTGTACAGTTCCATACGGGAGTGAAAGTCTCAATTGCAACGAATGCATGTGAAGACGCTCTGTTACTGTGTTGCTTTCTTTCCTTCGAGCACGCTTCACCCTGGCAGCAGGCCTCCGTTTTTTCTCTCCTCGCTCCAAAGTCAGCGATCGTCGGCAACGTCTTCCAACCTCTCGATGTTCACCGCCCACGTGTCACTTTTGCAGACGTCCTTGAAGCGAAGATGAGGTGTCCATCGTGTTCTCTTACCAGCGCTCGTATATGAGAACCTTCACCATTAGACTGTTGCTTCCCGTGTTTTTGCTGTAACAGTGAGGCGACGCAGGAGTGTCCTCTCCAGGAAACAAGCCTGGGCTGTGTTTTATGAGAGATCGGCGCTTCCCCGTACAGCACGTCTCCCGTCTTCACGACACTGATGTTGTCCAAGTGAAAGGCAGAGGCCAATGCAGCTTGGCACCGGCCTCGTCACAGGCGTTGACTGTCTTAGAGACTCTGTCTCCTGATTTG
The DNA here is from genome assembly GCA_963932145.1 of Acanthosepion lycidas. NCBI lineage: Eukaryota > Metazoa > Mollusca > Cephalopoda > Sepiida > Sepiidae > Acanthosepion > Acanthosepion lycidas. Next base: position 29,289,835 of record OZ010612.1, read on the forward strand.
GCCACAAGTGAGCGGACGTTTAAATTCAGAGTTTTCATTTTCCTACATCTTTATATAGCAAAATATAACAACAAAGAAGTATAGCGTATAAGTTGTAGTATCAAGAGTTTAAATGTAAAGGTTCTGGTGCATATGTGTGTGTGTGTGTGTGAGAGAGAGAGAGAGAGGAAGAAAGAAAGAAAGAAAGAAAGAAAGAAAGAAAGACAGAAAGACAGAAAGAGTAAACAGAACTATATACCTGGTGTAACAGCAAAATTGTCCAAATCGTGTAACAGCAAAATTGTCCATACCACAATATGTTCAATATCTAAAAAAAAAAAAAAAAAAACACTTAACTAATTGAGTTTCTTTTTTCCAGGCTTTTAGGTAAGACGTTCAGCCATCTTGACACCATTTGTCGTAAGAATCACCGAAAAGCCTTTTGAGTTGTTCAGCTAAGAAGATAACAGGTTAAAATCGTTTTGTGCCATCTCCACTTTGTCTTCCCAACTGAGCAATGGTGTGAGGAAAAAGATCATTCAGGCCTTCAGTAATGGTAACAACCTTCATACGCTGGCTTCCGTCGTCAAACTCCATTCAAGAACCATCAATAGAACGCTTAATACGTTTAAAAAAAGAAGTAGCAGTAGAGAGGAAAACTGTATCAGGAGGTCAAAACAGCAAGAGGAATTATCATTTCAACTGAGAGCTAAATACATTCTTATTGTACAAAGTAGAGTTCAATAATGTTATAAAACCGTCGGAGAATTCCAGTAAGATATCTTTAATGATTTGTAAGGTACAACGGTTCAAAGCTTAATCTAAGAATTGGACAATTTTGCTGTGACACGATTGGGACAGTTTTGCTGTTACACCCGCCATATGTATGTATGCATCCAAATGCTGTAGCAACCTGCTTTAAATTGAGTTTTAAAGGAAAGTACGCATGTTTTCAAATCTAGCAGCGGGCTGCTTAAAAAAGTGGTGAAAGGGTCGATGTTCTTTTTGTTTTAAATCGTAACAGTACTGTATAGGCGTTTTAGGTCGCCAGCTGCTCGTGCAAGTTTCGGATCTCGTTATGTTAGATGACCACAGCATCGGGGAATTAATAACATCACTACTTAATTCTGATTTAGGTTGATTTTCAATCCTGTTATATACACGACAATACCTTAAAATGAGATATTTTTGTATTTTTTTTTTTTAAATGACGGGTAATTTGCAGTATAAGCACCAAAAGTCCCCGGTATTGAGAACGTACCATTCGGGTTTGAAATTGCCTGGTTATTTCGAAAATTATATTAAAATATTGCGCTCGATTACCGTTTGCGATTTATCGTCAATGTAAGTCCGATCTCTTTCGCGTTGACCGGCCGCCATTATTGGCATTGTTTACATATGTTTGCCTCAAGTCATAACACGCGGAAGTTTACTTAGTTAACGGCCTTCTTACAGCTTTTCATATCTTACTCGTCTTGATTACTACGCAATTACGATGTAATTTTTAAATGCATTTTTATTTTATTTTAAAATACTTTAAAAAAAATGAAGTTTCAATTGAATATTTTTTATTAAATGGGCTTAAATTTGTTATAGAAACAATTGAGAGCTTTTCTAAGGTGTCATCCAATGACTAAATTATTTTTCAAGCCTACCTCATCATGCATTTACCTACACCGCCATTCTGATAATCCTTATCACACGATATAATCAAACTCGAAGTGCCAGTTTTTATGCATAAGGCGAATTGAGGATAAAATATAATTGGGAGCATGCTGATAATTTAATTCAGCCTTATGTTAAGTGCAGCTAACAAATTGCAAATGAAATAATTAAAAATGAAGATTACCATAATCAAAAACCAGGTCAAAACACCGAAAAACACAATAAATTATAAGTCTTTGTACAAACATTGCTTGTCTTGTAATGAAAAAGCAGTTGGGTTAATTTGCAATATAAGCACCAAAAGCCCCCGGTATCGAGAATATACCATTCTGGTGTGAAATTGCCTGGTTATTTCGAAAATGACATTAAAATATTGTGCTCGATTACTGTTTAGAAGTTACGGACAATGTAAGCTCGTCTTCTTTCTCGTCGAGTACACAGAACGTCCGCCATTACTGGCTTCGTTTTTTACATACGTTTGCCTCAAGTAGTCCTGCGTCACGGAAGCTTCACATGTCTTGATTACTGCTCAATGCGCGAAGTTTGAAATAAAATGCGCGAAAAAACGTAAAATTCGACAATTAAAATAAAATAAAATAAAAATCAGGTACCTGAAAACTAAAAAATTCTTTTTTTACTTTTCAGGCACGTAATTTTAATTTTTTTTTTTTAACGATGATTTTTTTTTTTTTAAGTGTCGTGAAAGTTTCTTGAATTTAAAGCTTCATAAATTACATTTTAGGGTGAGAATCTGTTTCTTTAGCTATAAGCAGATTTATTAAGGACAATAAAGAAAAAATACTATTCATTTAAAACTTCATTTTAAAAAATAAGTACATTTTAAAATAACATCCGCGAAAATCGCACAGTAATCAAAATGAGGAAGATACGAGAAGCTGTAAAAAGGCCGTTAACTAAGTAAGCTTCCGCACATTACGACTAGCGAAAAACGTATGTAAACAACGCCAGTAATAGAGTCCGGACAACATGAAAGAGATCGAACTTACATTGACGATAAATCGAAAACAGTAATCGAGCGCAATGTTTTAATGTCATTTTTAAAATAATCAGGCAATTTCACACCAGAATGGTACATTCCCACTAATGGGGGCTTTTGATGCTTATACTGCAAACTAACGAAAATGACATTTCAATAATTACAGATTATTTGTTTTTAATTTGAAATAAATGCTCACTTAACTATAAAAAATTATCATAAAACAGTATCATGTATTTTCGTCAATAAAGCCACATCTTGACTTAATTCTTGTTCTACAAATTCTTGTCATTCTTTCCAACAATGTTTGAAAAAAAGTATATGGTAGATCTCAAGTATTCTTCAAGCCTTGAGAAAGCTCACGCTCACGCTTTGAGTATTCTCTTTGAACTCTCCTACCAAATTCATCACATACTAATTCAATGGGAGAGAGGTCGGTAAAGTCATAATTTTCTAAAATTTTGGTCCTTTTTTTACTCGAGGTAATTTTGATATAAAATTAGAAGTTGGATTGTTGACTTATTGAAAGGTGATTTTTTTTTTTCAATTATACGAAATATTTTACAGCATGTCTTTGAAAAATAGAATGATTTTGTTGTTTTTTTCATTCCCTTAACCTGAATCAAATTTCCAGCATTGTTGGTAATCTCAACATTTCTACTGAGGGGTCAAGGGCGAAAACGATATATAATATAGGTCATACAAAATATTGATAATTTAGCAAAATATGTTGCCGATAGACGAATCCAAAATGAACCATTTTGGTTGAAAGATGAGAAAAAAATGCAAATAAACTGTAGTTACTGAAATGTCATCTTTTAGTTTATAAAATACAAAAAAAAAAAGAAACACTTTAAGGTGTTTTTAAGAAATGCAGGATAGCCCAATACATTTACCTGTTGTGTAAACATCCAGATATCTATGAAAGTGCCGCTCCGCTTCTAATTGGATATATCCCTGTTGTGAAAGCTTTCTGTTTGGTTTGTTGAAACATAACTTTGTGTCCTGGCAATTAAGAAAATACATCTATTTTTAAAGGTGGTAACATTTTAGTTTCCTTGTTATTATTTGTCCATTTCTTATGTCCTGGAGCGCAAACTTCGTAATTGCCTTGATCGAAATATGGCTTTGTGGTCTGGCGATTCTGAATATACATCTATTTTAAGAGATGGTGACATTTTGGTCACCTTATTATTATACCCAAATAATTTTCTTGTTTGATTTTGGTATCTCCGGTTTGTAATTTGCATTTTGGGCTTATTCTTTTGTGAGCAACCACGCATTCTGTCTTCTTGCAGTTGATGTTCAATTATTTCAGGCAAATAAATAAAGAATTAGTTTTCGATGCTATCCGAGTAATTGTGTTTGCCGATCCGGGTAGCATTCAAAGAAATTTCAAAGAGAATCCATTATTTACTCTACGGGGGTATATTAAATATTAAATAAAGTGTTACTTTCGAAATTCCCTGAAAGTTATTCGACTCGACGAGCAGCTGATGAAGACTGGAGTTCACAACGGTCGAAACCTTGTGAGAACAACAATAATGAAGAAGACCATAGCCAGCAGGTAAGTAATATAAATAATGATAATTCCTCCCCCATGAAATTTCGACAGAAGGCGATCAGGTGATAATGACAAAAAGGATGAGGTATTAGTCCAAATGTAAATAATAATTCCTCATCCCAGAAATTCCGACAAAAGGCGATTTAAGTGATAATAAGAAGAGAGATGAGGGTGATAGTCTGAATGTAAATAATGGTTATTCCTCCTCCGGAAATTCACTTAAAGGCGATCAGTTAATAACAACAACAAGAGACAGGATAATCGTCCGAATATAGATAATGGGAATTCACTTAGAAGGCCATCAGGTGATATTTTCAACATGGAAGAGAATAAATGTCTGAATATAAATAATGATAACTCCTCATCCCGGAAATTCCGACAGAAGGCGTCCAGGTTATAAAAACCAAAACGATGAGGAAAACATACCACATGTAAATAATGTAAATTATGATAACTCCTCACCTCAGAATTTTAGGCGGAACTTACCTGGGTACTCGTCATATATAGATAAGTCATTAACGTGTTCGACCAGAAAAAAAAAAAGGTGTTACGTTTTATCGGGACTCATATGTCACTAGCAGCATGGGCCGGCGTTGCCCGTGTTTGATTCAAAAATCGTACGACTCATACAGCAATCGCTATCACTTGACTTAAAATATTTTTGCCCTTCCTTGCCTTTAAAGGAGTCCCCTTTTCCGTGCTGATGTTGCTACATGCCTTACTTCTTGCCTATCTCACACTGCAAATTTTTTCTAAGTTCTATACTAAACATTAAATCTATCATGAAAAAAGAACTAAACAAAATGAACACAAAACGATCAGTTTTAAAAAAGGACTCGTAACTGGAAAAACCGAATGAAAAAAGAATGTTAACAACAAATACTTTTTCACACCCAACCCAGTTCTGCGGAATCAGAATCAACGTTGAGCCAGCGAATGAGCCAATTGGAGTTAAAGTGCCATGCAGATTTAAATTTTTCACACTTGTGACGAATGCAGCTATCGATGTTTTTTGCATGCTAGCATGCTAGTTAACATTCGTGTCAGTCAGCTGTTTTGCTCTCACGCTGGCCAATAGAATCTTCTTGCCTATTCGCGGCAGCCAGCTATAGGCTCTCACTCTGGCTAGTAGAAAATTGCTGCAAACTACATGAAAACTGCCGTAGAAGCATGAAAAAACCGATTATTTTCTACTATCGATGGGAGTTGGGAAATGCAAAGTCGGTCTTGGCATTCCCGCTAACTTAGAGCATGTGCATGTAAATTTTGGTGCAAATCCGTCGAAAGTTGCGGCCGTGCATTCGTTACACACACACACACACACACACACACACACACACACACACACACACACACACACACATCCTGCCTTTGATAGATTTTGAGATATTACCTCTTGCTTCGGTAAGATATACGCCACAATTTCAACTTCACATGTCTTGATTACTGCTCAATGCCGTAGCTGTCCTTCTCTCTTTAGCAGTAAGTTTAATAACGAATTAAAAGCGAGAAATAATAAATGCAGAAACAGGAGAGGCTTTTGGGGAATGTTTATACCAGAGAAAGCGATCAAAATGAAAGTGATGCGATAAAGATGGCGGAAATAGGTGTGATGCGGGGGAAAGTTGATAGTGGAAGTAGGTAAAGTGATGGATACTAATTTGGTATCGTAATACAGGTGCGATGTTCAGTTGAAATAATTTCTTTTGCATGCATTTTTTTTAAAAAGTTCTTCCTGCTTTTTTTTTTTTTTTTTCAGAAGGTCAGCCGAAGAACAATATTTCCGCCATGTTTTCTAAGTGATATATTATGGCTGTGATTCAATTTCAAGTAATGCGATCACTTGGAAAAAAAAAAAAAAAAAAAAAAAGAAGCGTATCCTGTGTGGCAAAACTTGGCACAGATCCAATCTCACCTTCAAAACATCGAATGTCTATGTCCCAGAAGAGCCACTGGTTTAGTTTGGTTTGTTTTGTTTCACGGTATATCAACCTGAATGAGTTATTTAATGCTGACAAGATTTTTTTTTTTATAGCTAGTAGTATTTTTTTAAATGTATAGCTGGTAATTTTTTTTCAAAAATGTATTGCTGGTAATAATTTTTCTTTAAAAATTTATTACTGGTAATAATTTTTTTTACAAAGTATTTCTGGTATTAAAACCTATTTTTACACTTTCATAGTGTTTTAACCCGAGTTTGTGCGTTAACTATTTACCTATAGCTGGGTCCCTAACAGGTGCTACCACCCCGGGTCAGGGTGGACCTAGAAAAACCACGCTCCTCAAAACCTCCTGATCAGAGGCCTTGCTGCCGGACGTAGTTTATCGTCTTACCCAGGACGGAAAAGAGCAACTTGTCTATCACATTAAATGCAGACGAGGTTCCAGGTTATATAGCTCTATTTTCCTTATCCTACAGAGTTTTCTTTTATTTTTAATCGAGTTCACGACAAGAAATGCGATAATGCCACTAGATTGTTAAGGGGTTATAGGAAGTCAAAGAAAATAAGAAGACTTTCCAAGCTCACGTTCTTCATTGTATTTTTTAAAACGGTATCAGCCCATGCAAGGCAGTAACGCCACTAAGACACAAGAGATTACTGGGTGTGGAAGAATTAGGAACAGAAACATTAATAATGAGCGGAAACTGAAAAGTGTAATGAGGAGGACTGTAGATAGCGATTGACATTGCTTTTAATTTTTTTCCGATTAAAGTTGGCCAGAAACCATGGAGCCGGAAAAGTGTTCCACAAGCCAGAAGTGCGAGAAAATGAACTGTTAGCATATAACTTACGGTTACATCCTGTCAGTTCAATCGTAAATTGATGAGATCTCAATGCCAGTCGGTATCACCCCATGCAAGGCAGTAAAGCCACTAAGACACAAAGGGTTACAGGGTGTGGAAGAATTAGGAATAGAAACGTTCATAATGAGCGGGAAGAGAAAAGAGTAAACAGGAGGACAGTATTTTTGCATATTAAAACAATCTACCTTGAGAGGCCCTTGAGTCTTGTATAAGATGAAAATTGCTAGAAAAAGTGAATCAGGAACAATAGACTATATCATCGACAAATTTTTGAATATTGCATTCTTTAAACATTGGTTTACAAATATTAGTGATATTAAATAGATTATATAGTGGAGATTTATTGTATATTTATTATTATTATTATTATTATTATTATTATTATTATTAATAATAATAATAATAGTTTAATCATGTCACCCCATTCAAGGCAGTAAAGTCACTAACAGACAATGGATTACTGGGACTGAAATGAGAGAACAAAAAAGAAACATTATTAAGGTGCGTGAGCAATAGAAGTGTAATCATGAACACAATAGATAACGATTGATATTGCATTTGAATTTTTGAAGATCAAAGTTGGCTAGTTTGATGCTAACCTCCAGGAGAGTAAAAAAAAAAAAAACATAGAGAGTTAACCTTGCGGCGGTGAGAAAGTGGCTGAAGTTCTAGACGTCAGGTGAAGACCCATAATATTGCTGATTCTTTTTTGGGGATTTTATATAGAATTTCTAAATATAAAGGAACACCAGATCATGTGATATAATAGCAATATTCAAGGAATGGACGAATTGTAGACTTATAAATATGTAAGATGAATTCAGGAGAGAAAATCTACCAAACACGACACATTGGAAAAAAACCTTCATGATAGCCTTCAATCTTTCAGACCTGCAAACCAAATCGGAAAAATATTACCCCAGGTTAAATTCAAGATATACAGATATTGTATATATATATATATATATATATATATATATATATATATATAGAGAGAGAGAGAGAGAGAGAGAGAGAGAGAGAGAGAGAGAAGAAAAGATTCAAACTTCCGAACATGTAATGGTAGAGTAGGA
>OZ010612.1:29302918-29312918 GCA_963932145.1 Acanthosepion lycidas
CACGCTACATAAGAGTTCTCATGTTTCAATCATGAGAACTCTTATGTAGCGTGTTGGAATCATATTTTTAAATAAATAATTATATATATATATATGTATATATATATATATATATATATATATATATATATATATATATATACGAGGTGTGATGAAAACATTTCGAGACTGTTGCTATGGTAACAGACTAAAGTATGCACTAAAGCTGTTAACCACAGACTGACTTTTAATTGATTCTCTGCTTAAGTTCTTCTAGGCTTGTAGGAAGAGTGGGGATATAAACTTGTCCTTTCTCATAGTCACAGAGAAAAATCGCAAGGATTAAAGTCCTTTGAACAGCACATTGTCAATATCACTTGCACGCCCGATCCATCTTCCTGGTAGATTCCGAGATAAGTCCGCACTGTAGCACTGGTGAATGTTAGGCATGACATGCTACTGCGTGTTTGGCAGGAGCTGGACTACCAACTTGACGGGTGTTGTGTCTCTGGTGGTGTGCATGTTGAACATTTGTGAAGCTATCTGAAATCGGTTATAAATTATACATTTCTTTGAATCTCTTGTTCGAATATTGATAAATAAATCTTTTATTTTTCAACATGATGAAGATGATCTTAGAAAAGGTCGAAAGTACTTGGGTTAAAAAAAACTACGGCGCCTTTCTTGATGAATTTTATCTTATAAAGAAACTGATTAGACAACTGGAAAGGATCATTATACAAATAAATAGACATAATATGTCTATATTATTCGTTTCCTTGGGATATGAAGTTACACAGATATTCACATTTTAAATAATGCCATTTTGTGGGGACACCATGTGTCTATATATAAATACTTTCACGGCGACAGTTCGGGTGAGATCTTCTCTATGGTATCCAGACTTTTTGAATTTAAGCGCCGTACAAGACTGACATCGTGATCTCATCAATTTACAGTTGAGCTGGCGAGATGTAGCCGTAAGTTATATGCTAACAGCTTCTTTTCTTGCACTTCTCGCTTGCAGAACACCCTTTCAGCTCCATGCTTTCCAGCCAACTTTAATCTTCAAAAATTTAAATGGAATGTCAATCGCTATCTACTCTCCTCCTGATTACCTGTTCTTTCACATCGACCCAGAGAAAAAAAATCACAAGGATTTAAGTCAAGTGACCATGGTTGCCATTTCAACAGTATATTGTCATTATCACTGTTTCACTGTTATACACAATCCATCTGTCTGGTAGATTCTCATTGAGATAAGTCCGCACTGGGTAATTGGATAATGTTACGCAAGACATGCTACTGCGTGTTTGGCAGGAGATGGAGTAGTGACTTGACGCGTACAATGGCCGAAAATGATGAATATGGCAACAAAAATGTGAACAACAGACCGAATAATGTAAATTGATAAATAAATCTATTATTTTTCAATATGATGCCTAGTTAATTTCGTTTCCCTGGGACATGTAGTTACACAGATATTCACATTTTAAATGATACTTTGTGGGGACACCCTGTGTCTTTTTTTATAAATACTTTCATGGTAACTGTTCGGACGAGCTCTTCGGTATGGTACCTAGACTTTTTGAATTTTAGCGAAGTACAAGACTGGCGACGAGATCTCATCAATTCACAGTTGAACTGGCTAGAAAATTCGATTTGTAGCTCGGGAACACTATAATCAATCAGACGCGGAAGTTTAAATATCTGAAAAGCGTTCTGACAGAGGACGGTAAATGCGACACTGAGATCCGTAGACGTATTGGAATGGCCAAGGACATATTCCAAGAGCTGGGCAGAGTACTGCGAGACAGCAGGATTTCTTTGGTAACAATGAAAAGAATACTGAACTGTCACGTGACATCTGTCCTTCTTTACGGCAGCGAATGTTGGACGATTTCCTCAAAGATGAAGAAGAGACTCCAGGTGACGTAGATATGGTTCTACAGATGAATGCTAAGGATATCGCAGATCGAACATATTGGGATGGCTAAAGACGCATTTCAAAAGCTGGGCAAGTATTGCGACACGGGAAGATTTCTTTGGTAACACAGAAAAGAATACTGAGCTGATAGGTGACATCTGTCTTTCTCTACGGCAGCGAATGTTGGACGATTTCCTCAAAGATTAAGACGAGACTCTAGGTTACGTAGATATGGTTCTACAGAGGAATGCTAAGGATATCGTCGACCGAACATATTAGGATGGCTAAGGACACATTCCAAAAGCTGGACAGAGTATTGCGAGACAGGAGGATTTCTTTGGTAACAAAGAAAAGAATACTGATCTGATACGTGATCTCTGTCCTCCTTTACGGCAGCGGATGTTGAACGATTTCCTCAAAGATGAAGAAGAGACTCGAGGCGACAGAGATATGGTTCTAAGGATATCATGGACCGAGCAACGATGAGGTCTTAGAGAGGATGCAAACAAGGGGAAGGCTTATACATAACATCAGCAAGAAGCAGCTGAAGTTTCTTGGATACATAATGAGGAAGGAGGGCCCGGAGAATCTGATATTCACGGGTCGAATAGAGGGAAAGAGAGACAAGGGAAAGCAGTGCGTGACATACCTGATGAGCTTGAGCAGGTGGATGACAGAACGTGGTCTCGGGGAGCGGGCAGAGAGGAGGAGCTTGCTGTAATCTACAAGGGATAGAGGGAGGTGGAGAGCCACGATTGCCTACGTCCTGAAAGGACATGGCACATAAAAAGAAAGAAATAGCTAGATGTAGCCGTAAGTTCTTTGCTATCAGTTTGTTTCCTCGCACCTCTCGCTTGTGGAATTCCATTCTGACTCCATGCTTTCCAGCCAACTTCAATCTGCAATGTCAATCGCTATCTACTCTCCTCCTGATTACTTTTTTCTCTTCCCGCTCATTATTAATGTTTCTGTTCCTAATTCTTCCATACCGTGTAACCCCTTGTGTCTTAGTGGCTTCACTGCCTTGCTTGTGGAACTCCCTTCCGACTCTATGCTTTCCAGTCATCTTTAATCTGCAAAAATTTAAATGCAATATCAATCGTTATCTACTGTCCTCCTGATTACTCTTTTCTCTTCCCGCTCATTATTAATGTTGCTGTTCCTAATTCTTCCATACCCTGTAACCTCTTGTGTCTTAGTGGCTTCACTGCCTTGCTTGTGGAACTCCCTTCCGACTCTATGCTTTCCAGTCATCTTTAATCTGCAAAAATTTAAATGCAATATCAATCGTTATCTACTGTCCTCCTGATTACTCTTTTCTCTTCCCGCTCATTATTAATGTTTCTGTTCCTAATTCTTCCATACCGTGTAACCCCTTGTGTCTTAGTGGCTTCACTGCCTTGCTTGTGGAACTCCCTTCCGACTCTATGCTTTCCAGTCATCTTTAATCTGCAAAAATTTAAATGCAATATCAATCGTTATCTACTGTCCTCCTGATTACTCTTTTCTCTTCCCGCTCATTATTAATGTTTCTGTTCCTAATTCTTCCATACCGTGTAACCCCTTGTGTCTTAGTGGCTTCACTGCCTTGCTTGTGGAACTCCCTTCCGACTCTATGCTTTCCAGTCATCTTTAATCTGCAAAAATTTAAATGCAATATCAATCGTTATCTACTGTCCTCCTGATTACTCTTTTCTCTTCCCGCTCATTATTAATGTTTCTGTTCCTAATTCTTCCATACCGTGTAACCCCTTGTGTCTTAGTGGCTTCACTGCCTTGCTTGTGGAACTCCCTTCCGACTCTATGCTTTCCAGTCATCTTTAATCTGCAAAAATTTAAATGCAATATCAATCGTTATCTACTGTCCTCCTGATTACTCTTTTCTCTTCCCGCTCATTATTAATGTTTCTGTTCCTAATTCTTCCATACCGTGTAACCCCTTGTGTCTTAGTGGCTTCACTGCCTTGCTTGTGGAACTCCCTTCCGACTCTATGCTTTCCAGTCATCTTTAATCTGCAAAAATTTAAATGCAATATCAATCGTTATCTACTGTCCTCCTGATTACTCTTTTCTCTTCCCGCTCATTATTAATGTTTCTGTTCCTAATTCTTCCACACCCTGTAACCCCTTGTGTCTTAGTGGCTTTATTGCCATGCTTGTAGAACTCCCTTCAGACTCTATGCTTTCCAGTCAACTTTAATCTGCAAAAATTTAACTGCAATATCAATCACTATCTACTGTCCTCCTGATTACTCTTTTCTCTTCCCGCTCATTATTAATGTTTCTGTTCCTAATTCTTCCACACCCTGTAACCCCTTGTGTCTTAGTGGCTTTATTGCCATGCTTGTAGAACTCCCTTCAGACTCTATGCTTTCCAGTCAACTTTAATCTGCAAAAATTTAACTGCAATATCAATCACTATCTACTGTCCTCCTGATTACTCTTTTCTCTTCCCACTCATTATTAATGTTGCTGTTCCTAATTCTTCCATACCCTGTAACCTCTTGTGTTTTAGTGGCTTTACTGCCCCGCATGGGGCTGACAGCGATTAATATATATTGTTTATACTTTATTTTTTATAGATACAAATATTTAAGTAAATGTTCTGTTTATAATAAACAGTATTAACGACATTTATCCATCTGAATGTCCGCGAAATCTCATAGAAAATTTGTCTTTCGACAGGAATCGAACCTGTATCCTACACGGAACCGTCATATAGACTGACGTGCTACACTATTTAGCTACAGAGGCAGCATGTAGTTAGCAAGGTTAAATTACTGTTTTTAACTAGAAATTATAATTGTTAGACTTCCATTTCATAATATATATATATATATATATATATATATATATATATATATATATATATATATATATATATATATATAAGAGGAACTGCTAGCCAAATAGAGAATTATATATATATATATATATATATATATATATATATATATATATATGTATATAAGAGAGACTGCTAGCCAAATAGAGAATTATATATATATATATATATATATATATATATATATATATATATATATATATATATAAGAGGGACTGATAGCCAAATAGAGAATTATATATATGTATATATATATATATATAATTCTCTATTTGGCTATCAGTCCCTCTTATATATATATATATATATATATATATATATATATATAAGAGGGACTGATAGCCAAATAGAGAATTATATATATATATATATATATAAGAGGGACTGTTAGCTAAATAGAGAATTATATATATATATATATATATATATATATATATATATATATATATATATATATATATATATATACACTCCCATATTGATTAGGCCGGAAATTACTTTCTCAGTTGCCACAGAGTTCGTAATCAGGTTTCAAGTCACGCCACTTAATTAGAGATAACGTTAATTACTTTTCACGCCACCGACTCTCCTTGTCTTCCTTTTTGCGCACGAAACGCCTGCGTTTACTACGCTACCCGTAAATAAACAAAATTAAAAAGTTAAAACAGATTATCCGCCCCCATTAAAATATTTCGAACTTCGTTAGATCACACCGTAATGCAAAGACAAGCTGATTTAACCCGATCGCATAATGGAAAATTTTCGAAAACACATTTTGGTTTGTACTGTTATAATTGTGCTTGTCACCTCCTTCGGTAGTCCGCACGACCTTTACGCCCTGCCAATACCTCATAAATAATGGACTATTCCGCGTTTTCATTGATGGGAAAGAAAGGAAAACACATCAGTTGGTTTCAGTGAGAAAATAAATGAGAGAAAGAAAGAAAGAAAGAAGAGAAGAGAAGATAGAAGTGCAGAAAGAGAGAGAGAGAGAGAGAGAGAGAGAGAGAGAGAGATGGAGGGAGAAAGAAGGAGGGAATCAGATTAAGCTGATAAGAACAGATACTACACTTTGATCTCTGTCAAACAGCCGTGAAGCGGGTAAGGACATTACATGGTTTCAATGAAAAGATGAAAGAAAGAGAGAAAGAAAGAGAGAAAGAAAGAATGGAAGATAGAATTGGGAGAGAGAGAGAGAGAGAGAGAGAGAGAGAGAGAGAGAGAGAGAGAGGGGAAAGAGAGAGGGAGGGAGAAGGAGGGAACCAGATTAAGCTGATAAGAACAGATACTACACTTTGATCTCTGCCAAACAGCCGTGAAGCGGGGAAGGACATTACATGGTTTCAATGAAAAGATGAAAGAAAGAAAGAAAGAAAGAAAGAAGGGAAGATAGAAGGAGGGAGAGAGAGAGAATCAGATTAAAAGCTGATAAAAACACTTAGATTTCAGCCAAAAGGCCATGATACGAGTATTTTTCAGCGCGCCCACGTCGCTACTGAATGTGACACAAGGTCACGGTTTAAAATGAGTTTAATGGAAATACCGTGGAAAAATTGCTCAAGCTACCTCAGCACATTCCCTTTTCCTCAGGCAATAAATCCAGCTCCTTCCCGAAGAGAGAGGTGCTCTCTGGGGAAAGGACCCCTGAGGCTTGAGCTTAATATTATTTGAACGTCCTCGAGCCAAAAGATCGTGAAATAATGGCGATCGAGATAAATTCTCCATCTTTTCAGCCGCGCAATGTCGAACGTCGGAAACCGAATAAGGCAATCGCCAAAAATTATGTTACTATAAATAAAATAACATTGTCTGCTGAATTACTTTTACAGAGAGCGTTCGCGCTTGTTTGTAAAAATCAACGGAGTGCAGATTTCATCCCCCGTTACAATAGCGTGATTGTCATTGTAATTTACCCCTGGCGATGATCTTAGAAAAGGTCGAAAGTACTTGGGTTAGAAAAAACTACGACGCTTTCCTTGATGTATTTCATCTTAACATCAAGAAACTTATTAGACAACTGGAAAGGAGGTGTATAAAATGGACACCATATGTCTATATCATTCAATGAAACCTATTTGAATGAAGATATGCTGCCTAAATATACATACATATATATATATATATATATATATATATATATATATATATATATATATATATATATATATATATATATTAAGTATATATATATTTTAAGTATATATATATAAATATTTTAAGGGTTTCACCCCAAGCAAGGCGTGAAGCCACTAGGACGCAAGGGGTTACAGAAAATTGGAAGCAAGATCAGATAGGAGTGATAGAGGAAAGGATGAGGAGAAGGTTAGTGGATAGATCAAGGCAACTGGAGATGTCGATTGACATTACACTTGAATAGCTGGAGATTATAGCTCTCAGGGAAACTGGAATAGGGAAGGGAGTTCCACAGGCGAGAGGTGCGAGATATGAAGCTATTGGAGTAGAAGAGACGGCTACATTTAAGAGTTTCTACAGTGTAAGGGTGAGAGCGGGATGCCAGCCTCGTAGGGCGCTTGAACTCATGACATCTGGGAACCAGCGAATGCAGCTTCTCGGAACAATTGCCATGAAAGTATTTGTAAAACAGACAGAGAGAGGCGACAGCGTCGTCTGTGAGAAAGTGACTGTAGACGAGATGCCAGAGCAGGGCCAGTGTGTGTGTATGTGTGTGTGAGCGTGTAAATTATTTTCAGAAAGTCTGCATCTGTAAAGGAACAAAATCTATAAAAACAGACAAAAAGTAAAACTATTCTTAGCCGACGCGTTTCGTCCTCCGAGGGACTAAAGTCGGCTAAGAATAGTTTTACTTCCTGTCTGTTTTTATTCAAATAGATATATGTGTGTGTGTGTGAATGTGTGCGTGTATGTATCTGTGGGCGTGTAATGCAATAGAATTTTGCTGATTTAAGTTTCTATCGTCTGGGGAGAAGTTTCTATCGTATAACATATGGATGGCATTAAGTTGTGACTATTATTTTATCCTGGTTTTCATTGCTTTTAGCTAATTAGTAACGGCACGTGTCTATGTGCAAAAATAAACTTAGTACTTATTATCTATTCATGTATTCTATCTATCTATCTTACTCATTCTCACTCTCTCTCACCCTATATATATATATATATATATATATATATATATATATATATGTTAAAATAAGAAGAAAGAACAGTACGATTTATAATCCGGTGTTCTTAGCATTCATTTTTATTTAAAACAAAAAAAAAAAAAAAAAACAGTGCTCGATACAAAACAGTAGAACAAAATATTATAATTATTTTCTTTTTAGAAATATGATTCCATCACGACACAGTAAATTTCCATGTTTCAAATATGAAACTGAATTTATAAATTTAATTATTAAAATTCAACTCAAAATCCATAGTCTCATTCCATTTTCAAGCGATGAGAGGAATGAACTTTAAAAAAAAAATCTCAAAGATTTTTTGAAACTTTATTCCTGACATCGCATGAAAATGGAACGAGACTATGGATTTTGAGTTTAATTTTAATAATTAAATTTATAAATTTAATTTCAGATTTGAAACATGGAAATTTTTTGTGTCGCGATGGATTCATATTTCTAAAAAGAAAATTATCTATCTATCTATCTATCTATCTATCTATCTATATATATATATATATATATATATATATATATATATTTCTAATAACTACCGCGCATATAATATATAAATAATTATACATATATATTTTTATTTATATTTATATACACACACTTTTCACACACACACACACACACACACACACACACACACACACACACACACACACACACACACACATATATATATATATATATATATATATATATATATATATATATATATATACCAAGTATATGATTGGTGTATATGGAATGAATTCCAATAACCAAACCAACAATTTCTATTCTTAAAAGAGTGCTCAATACAAAGTAGAGCAGATATAATTATTTATTTTTAAAAAAATTGATAACATAAATATGTTATAAAATCACTACAAAAATAGCCATTTTGTTTCAACACCCTCGGTGTCTTATCAAGTGATGACGTTGAATGTAAAATAAATGGTTTTAAGTTTCAAATTAATTAACAATCCTACGCAAGGGGAAAACGTTGTTACCAAAGCTAGATGGATCAATCAAAACACAAGTATAGGAAAATTCAAAAAGCTTGATAACGAAGCCATGTTATAATCTATTCAGATGTTTAAAATATGGGTAGTATTAAAAAAGAATTTATTCCAACGAATAATTACTAAATTATATGATAAAATTTAATATTAAAATTTAAAACTGCTAATTACAAAATCAAAATTTAAAATTTATTCGCTATTAAGTTTACAACTATAAAATTACTGAGCAGAAATGAAGAAATATATATGTTATTCAATTTATTTTTTCATTGAAGTTACTTTAGCTATATTTAATATCCGGTCTTTTTACAATGTATACATTTTAATTCTCATGGTGTGTGAATAGGGTCCTAAACTCACGCGTAAAACAAACGCAGTCAGATTCTAATATATAAGCACCAAGACATATACACACACAAAAAGAGACAAGACAGAGAACATCTTCACGGTCTGTCATGAAAAAAAGGAGGGGGAAAGTGGGGGAAGTGGGAGAAGGGAAACCAACACACACGTACATACATACACAATTAAAAGTGAA
Organism: Acanthosepion lycidas; assembly: GCA_963932145.1. Classification (NCBI taxonomy): domain Eukaryota; kingdom Metazoa; phylum Mollusca; class Cephalopoda; order Sepiida; family Sepiidae; genus Acanthosepion; species Acanthosepion lycidas. Next base: position 29,312,361 of record OZ010612.1, read on the forward strand.
TGCACTTTCCATACACATAGATACATATAAATACATGCACACACATCCACAGACATTGACCCAGACAGTTGGATACCACAACCGATAAATATTAAAGACAGAAAATGTCATTGCATGAATGTTAACAACCTATTGAAATCTAACTTAAGCGAGTAAATATACAAAGATAAAAATGATTAAAATTAATATTATTTAATATATTAAAATAGTGTATGTAAATATAAAATCGGACATCAAAGTCAACACCAATCGGTAACACACATACAGAAATATACATACACATAAATATCTACATAAAAATACCCATCTATAATAACAAATACACATATATACGTACATACACATAAATACAACGACATTTAACCAAAAACATATATAAACATACATACATACATACACATACATAGGCATAGACATACCTCGATATACATGCAAACACAAAAATACACGTATCCTAACATATATATATATAAAAACACATTCATACCAACATAAATATACGTAAATAAATTTAGGTACACAATATAACAATACACATACAAACATATATACATATAT
>OZ010612.1:29317918-29332918 GCA_963932145.1 Acanthosepion lycidas
AAATGGGTGCCTCATGAATAGTCTGAAAACAACCTCAAATCCCGAGTTGACATCTGCTCTCCATTCTTGCCAACTTGTTTCACCTTTTTTGGATAGACTTGTGACTGGCGACGAAAAATGGATCTTTTATCGAAATGTTAAGCGTCGTAGACAATGGCCACAGCCGAGAAGGGAACTTCATGGGCAAAAGGTTCTTCTTACAATCTGATGGGATCGCCAAGGAATAATCCATTTTGAATTCTTACCACCTAATGCAACAATTAATGCTCAAATATACTGTCAGCAATTAGAGCGTTTGAACCAAGCTTTGAGGAAAAAAAGACCTGCTCTAGTGAATCGAAAAGGGGTGATGTTTCATCAGGACAATGCGCGACCCCACACAGCAAGAATCACGTCACAAAAGATCGAAGAACTTGGTTGGGAGAAAATTCCTCATCCACCTTATTCTCCTGATCTTGCTCCTTCAGTCTACCATTTGTTTCGTAGCTTACAGAATCATTTGGAAGAAACAGCTTTTGTAACACAGGAAGAGGTTAAAACTGACATTTGTGAGTTCTTCGAATCAAAGCCAAAAGAATTTTACACTACTGGAATTAGTAAGCTTAGATAGAAGGAAGTCATAGATAAGCAGGGAAAATACATTAAATGTAACATTTGGTCACTTGTTTTTTTATTCAAAATTCGGACAGAACTTATGGGCTGACCTGATATATGTATGAAGAAATATAGTTTTAATGTATGCTATATTTATGGTATAAAGTGCTCAATATCAGAGATAGAAGATAAAGCCGATGTAAATATAAAAGTGAGCATTGAGGTCAACACTCAGAGACAGTTCCTTAATATTTAATATCCTTATATATATATATATATATATATATATATATATATATATATATGAAATGCGCAAGCCAGCTAGAAATAACCTTCTACGTGGCTGCTTTCTGAACACTTCAACCTTAGCCTCTTCAAATCAAGGTCTAGTTATCATTTTTCTTATCTTCTTAATCTTTATTCTCTACTAACTTCTCATCTGGTAATATCCTCACTTCATTAAGCATTCTGATTTTGACTGCAACATTTTATCTTCTTGAGTGACTCTCGTGCCTTGTACTGGGTGAAATTTGGTGTATATATATATATATATATATATATATATATATATATATATATATATATATGATTACGCAACTATAATGGGGGGATTTTTAACCCGAGGTCCTTGGACCTCTAGAGGATCCATGGATGATTTTCAGGGGTTAGGATCAGAAAGAAAATTAACATTTATATTCACTACACAGCCCTTGTCCCTATCAAGAGTTTCCCATTGAAGTAAATAAAAAAAAATACAGCCTGTTATTGTTTGAAAGAAAACGCTCCCAGCTACTACTTACGGTGTCCACTGCTAGGCGTCTCTTGATTTGCTGTTGGGCCCATGCTTACCATTTAAACGTGTGTGATTATTCTCTGTACGACGGCCATTTTTTGCCACTCCATAAGAACAAGTGATAATTCTCATTTTCCACGGTTTATCACGGCTTGATTAACATCTCATGTACTGGTGAGGATTAATTGAGCACAATTTCTTTCAAGCATGGCTGATTGATAATTAATGTGTGTTCATTAGGATTCAGTACAGAGAAATGAACATAAATGTATTATAAAAAATCAGTTCGTGAGTATCTGCCTGTCGGTCTGTCCTCATACTTCTTATCGGGGTCCGTGACTCAAGATGTCCGTGACTCAAGATGTCCGTGACTCAAGATGTCCGTGACACAAGGGGTCCGTGATTCAAGATGTCCGTCACCCAAGGGGTCCATGACTCAAGATTTCCGTCACCCAAGGGGTCCCTGACTCTAAAATGTTATGAAACACTTCACCCAAAAATGTTAACTAGAGTATTGGGTTTGGTAATATATATATATGAAGGTTGTCTTAATGTTATCTAGTGTAGGTACACTGAGCCGACCTGAGCCGACCAAGCATAGAAAAAAAAATCATATGCCAAAAATAAATATGGTTTCAAAATTTAAAACATTATCATGGATTACTTGTAATTTCCTGCATGAGTTCCAGTATGAATAGTTATAAATAATTATTGACACATTTTATCATTGGGATATTTTTGCATTATATCAAGTATTAAGAATATAGTAACTATGGTCTACAAATTGGAGGAGAGAGTTATCAATGTTCTGATTTTGAATCTGCGATTATCTCCCTTTAACCCTCTCTCTGTTTTATTTTTTATTTTTAAATATACTTTTTATCGCATAAAATTTGGTGAGACGTATACAAACTTACATTCCGAAAATGCGGCACAGAGAAAAATTTTCGGGTACCATTGGCTAAACCCAAAATTAACTTGTCCAGAGTAGAGCATTATTAAGCCGTCATGTATCTTCTCAATCCGTTCGTGTGGATTCCTTTTTGTGTCTGTTAACCAGACTGTCTCATCTGCATGCTGAATTTTGTTAAGATTGTGTCTGCCAATACGACTTCTAGTTCTTTCATATCGCCTCGCTGTAAAGGTTGAATAAACAGTAACCGTTTAAGTGTTTGAATAACACTGTAGTGATATTTAATACTGAAATCTGGGTTATATTGCAGGCGTGAGCTGTTTATAATCGCCATCATATCAAATGCTGACTTAATCCAGCACTGATACCAAATAGGCTATTTTAAAAAATGCTAGAGTGGCATTTTTAAAAATGTTCGGGTCGTATTTTCGTGAGCGCAGTTATCTATGTATAGAATTTTATATGGATGGATTTTACTGCATGGATTTTTGAGTAAAACGGCATAGTTTCAAGTGGATCACATTTCTTGTTCGAAGAACTCAATTTATTTACTTGTGCAATTTGGTTTTTCTTCTTCTTCTTCTTCTTCAATGAATTCTTCTTCTTTTTCAATGAATTCTTCTTCTTCAATGAATTCTTTTTCTTCTTCTTCAATGAATTCTTCTTTTTCAATGAATTCTTCTTCTTCTTCAATGAATTCTTCTTCTTCTTCGATGAATTCTTCTTCTTCTTCAATGAATTCTTTTTCTTCTTCTTCAATGTATTCTTCTTTTTCAATGAATTCTTCTTCTTCTTCTTCAATGAATTCTTCTTCTTCAATGAATTCTTCTTCTTCTTCTTCTTCAATGAATTCTTCTTCTTCTTCAATGAATTCTTCTTCTTCTTCAATGTATTCTTCTTCTTCTTCTTCAATGAATTCTTCTTCTTTTTCAATGAATTCTTCTTCTTCTTCTTCAATAAATTCTTCTTCTTCTTCTTCAATGAATTCTTCTTCTTTTTCAATGAATTCTTCTTCTTCAATGAATTCTTCTTCTTCTTCTTCAATGAATTCTTCTTTTCTATTATTCTGATCTCTAAATTTTTCTTCTCTTTTATTTTATCTTCTTCTATGAACTTTCGTTATTTCTTCTTTTCTTCTTTTCTTCTTTTTTCTTCTTCAACTATGAATTCTTCTTTTTCTACTTTTCTGACCTCTATCTTTTTCTTCACTTTCTTTTATTTTTTCTTCTTCTATAATCTTTCGTTATTTCTTTTCTTCTTCTTCTTTCTTCTTCTTTTTCTTCTTCTTAAACTATGAATTCTTCTTTTTCTATTTTTGTGATTATCTTTTCTTCTCTTTCTTTTATTTTCTTCCACGCTATTTCACTATTTATTCTACTATGATTTCTTCTTCTTTTTATTCTATGATCTCATCTTTTTCTCCTTATATTTTTTCTTCTTCTTCTTTTTCTTCTTCTTCAATGAATTCTTCTTTTTCTACTTTTCTGATCTCTATCTTATTCTTCTCTTTCATTTAGTTTTTCTCCTCTATGAGTTTTCCTTATTTATTCTACTATGATTTCTTCTTTCTTCTTGTTTTTATTCTATGATCTCATCATATAGGAGGATTGATATAACATAGCAGTACAGCATTCTTTTCTTTGTTTCTCTTGCTTCAATTCTCCTCTTCATCTGTGAGGACATTGTCCAGCATTCACTGCCATATAGGAGGATTGATATAACATAGCAGTACAGCATTCTTTTCTTTGTTTCTCTTGCTTCAAGTCTCCTCTTCATCTGTGAGGAAATTGTCCAGAATTCACTGCCATATAGGAGGATTGATATTACATAGCAGTACAGCATTCTTTTCTTTGTTTCTCTTGCTTCAATTCTCCTCTTCATCTGTGAGGAAATTGTCCAGCATTCACTGCCATATAGGAGGATTGATATTACATAGCAGTACAGCATTCTTTTCTTTGTTTCTCTTGCTTCAAGTCTCGTCTTCATCTGCGAGGAAATTGTCCAGTATTCACTGCCATATATGAGGATTGATATTACATAGCAGTTCAGCATTCTTTTCTTTGTTTCTCTTGCTTCAAGTCTCCTCTTCATTTGTGAGGAAATTGTCCAGCATTCACTGCCATATAGGAAGATTGATATTACATAGCAGTTCAGCATTCTTTTCTTTGTTTCTCTTGCTTCACGTCTCCTCTTCATTTGTGAGGAAATTGTCCAGCATTCACTGCCATATAGGAAGATTGATATTACATAGCAGTTCAGCATTCTTTTCTTTGTTTCTCTTGCTTCAAGTCTCCTCTTCATCTGTGAGGAAATTGTCCAGAATTCACTGCCATATAGGAGGATTGATATTACATAGCAGTACAGCATTCTTTTCTTTGTTTCTCTTGCTTCAATTCTCCTCTTCATCTGTGAGGAAATTGTCCAGCATTCACTGCCATATAGGAGGATTGATATTACATAGCAGTACAGCATTCTTTTCTTTGTTTCTCTTGCTTCAAGTCTCGTCTTCATCTGCGAGGAAATTGTCCAGTATTCACTGCCATATATGAGGATTGATATTACATAGCAGTTCAGCATTCTTTTCTTTGTTTCTCTTGCTTCAAGTCTCCTCTTCATTTGTGAGGAAATTGTCCAGCATTCACTGCCATATAGGAAGATTGATATTACATAGCAGTTCAGCATTCTTTTCTTTGTTTCTCTTGCTTCAAGTCTCCTCTTCATCTGTGAGGAAATTGCCCAGTATTCACTGCCATATAGGAGGATTGATATCACATAACAGTTCAGCACTCTTTTCTTTGTTTCTCTTGCTTCAAGTCTCCTCTTCATCTGTGAGGAAATTGTCCAGCATTCGCTGCCATATAGAAGGACTGATATTACATAGCAGTTCAGCACTCTTTTCTTAATGAAAATTTCCGCTTTCTTCATACTTTATATTTTTGGAAGTCATCTATTGCTATTCCTTCATGACTACATATTTTGGTGCTACATGTTCTTCGATCTATTAAAACACTTCCCCAATATTTAAATCTTTGTACTTGCTTCATTTTGACATTTCCAAATGGTAGTTCCAATTTGGAGATATTCCTTTTGCTGGCAATCATACCTTCTGTCTTCTTACAATTGACTGCCATAATCAGACTTTTTTTGTGTTGTGTTTTTATTAGTTGAACACCTCTATAAGGAATCATGTGGCAAATGTCGTAGACACTAATTGCGTATGGCGCCAAATTTGGAAATATGTAATTAAAAATTAAATCAAAAATTACAAATTGAAAAACAAACAAATTGATGAACAGTTCAAATAAATATCTTTTCTTTTTTAGTTGTTGGGGAATATTTGAGTTCTTTGAAATTCGAAACAGTTGATGAAAAATACTCAAATGGATGTATAAAGAAATAACGAAAGATAGGAAGGAAGGAAGGAAGGAAGGAAGGAAGGAAGGAAGGAAGGAAGGAAGGAAGGAAAAAGAAAAGAAACATTGATAGATTGAGGAGGAAGGAGGAAATATATGAATAAACACAGAAAAAATTATACAAGGAACGAGAAGAAAAAAATAAGTGATTAAGAAAAAAAAAGAAAGAAAGAAAGAATGAATGAATGCCAAATAGTAAAAATAAAAGAAAAAAATATTAACGGAGTGAAAAAGAAAGAAAGAAAGAAAAAAGAAAGAAAGGTAAAAGAAAAAAAAAGGAATAAAGAAATAGACAAATTTGAATGGAAAAGAAATATGTTAGTTTGATTCCAGTGACTAGACCCAAAGAGTTGTGAGTTCAATACCAGGCCCCAGCAGTGTTGAACCAAAACTTTGAGAGTTGAGTTAAAGGGAAATAACTGAGGCATCCGGAAGAGGCATGGCATGTGGAACTGGAACAATCTACCTCGGTGGACGAAAGAAAGGGTTTGGTCTGATATTTCAATCATCTGGAGAAGGCCAAAGTGTACAATGGTCGAAACATTTTGAATATGGCAATGAAGATGTCGATAATAGTCCATATAATGTAAATAGTGCAAGTAAAGAAAGTTTAATACACAAAGAAAGAAAGAAAGAAAGAAAGAAAGAATGAAAGAAAGAAAGAATGAAAGAAAGAAAGAAAGAATGAATGAAAGAAAGAAAGAAAGAAAGAAAGAAAGAAATGGAAGATGAAAGAAAGAACGAACGGAAAGGAAAGGTAATAAGAAAGAAAGAAAGAAAGAGAGAAAGAAAGAATGAAAGAAAGAAAGAAAGAAAGAATGAAAGAAAGAAAGAGGGAAATGAAAAGTAAAGGTGTTTTTTGAAAGAAAGAAATGGATAAAGAAATGAACAAATCTAAAAAGGAAGAACGAAAAGAAACATTAATTTATTGAGAAAGAAAGAAGAAAGAAAGAGGGAAATGAAAAATAAAGGAGTGCTTAAAAGAAAGGAAAAAGAAAGAAAGAAATGAAAAAAAATCCGAAAAGAAAGAAAGAAAAGAAACATTCAGGTACAAAGAAAGAAAGAAAGAAAGAAAGAAAGAAAGAAACAACGAAAAAAGAAAAAAGAAAAAAGACGTGGCTGAAAGAAAGAAAGACGTGGCTGAAAGAGAGAAAGAAAGAAAGACATGGCTGAAAGAGAGAAAGAAAGAAAGAAAGACGTGGCTGAAAGAAAGACGTGGCTGAAAGAAAGAAAGAAAGAAAGAAAGATGTGGCTCAAAGAAAGGAAGGAAGAAAGAAAGGAAGAAAGAAAGAAAGAAAGAAAGAAAGACGTGGCTGAAAGAAATAAAGAAAGAAAGAAAGAAAGAAAGAAGAAAGAAAGACGTGGCTGAAAGAAAGAAAGAAAGAAGAAAGAAAGGAAGGAAGAAAGACGTGACTGAAAGAAAGAAAGAAAGAAAGAAAGAAAGAAAGAAAGAAAGAAAGACGTGGTGGAAAGAGAGAAAGAAAGAAAGAAAGAAAGACGTGGCTGAAAGAAAGAAAGAAAGAAAGAAAGACGTGGCTCAAAGAATGAAAGAAAGAAAAAAAGAAAGAAAGAAGTGGTGGAAAGAGAGAAAGAAAGAAAGAAAGAAAGAAAGAAAGACGTGGCTGAAAGAAAGAAAGAAAGAAAGAAAGACGTGGCTCAAAGAATGAAAGAAAGAAAAAAAGAAAGAAAGAAAGAAAGAAAGAAAGAAAGACATGGCTCAAAGAGAGAAAGAAAGAAAGACGTGGCTCAAAGAAAGAAAGACGTGGCTGAAAGAAAGAAAGACGTGGCTGAAAGAAAGAAAGAAAGAAAGAAAGAAAGAAAGAAAGACATGGCTCAAAGAGAGAAAGAAAGAAAGACGTGGCTCAAAGAAAGAAAGACGAGGCTGAAAGAAAGAAAGAAAGAAAGAAAGAAAGAAAGACGTGGCTCAAAGAAAGAAAGAAAGAAAAGAAGAAAGAAAGAAAGAAAAGAAGAAAGAAAGAAAGAAAGAAAGGAAGGAAGAGAGAGGGGAAAAAAGGAAAGATGTTTTTTGAAAGAAAGAATGACATAAAGAAATGAACAAATCTAAAATGAAAGAAAGGAAACATTAATATATTTAGTAAAAAAGAAAAAAAAAGAAAGAGTGAAATAAAAATATTACAGAAGGAAAGAGAAATTAAATTAAAACATTAACAGATTGAGAAAGAAAGAAAAGAGTTATTAATGCAATAGTAAGAAAGGAAGAAATATTAACTGATTGCAAAAGGAAGATAAAGATATTTATAAAACCGAGAAAGAAAAAAGAAAAGTGTAAAACGACCATGCATGCAAAAAAAGAAAGAAAGAAGGAAAATGATACAAAGAAAGGAAGAAAGAAAGAAAGAAGGAATAGACAGAAACAAACACGCTGGTATTTTGAAAGAGAAATGAAATATAATGCATGCTGAGACTAAGACAAACACTGATCGTGTCTACAGAAAAACAAAACACCTGTTTTATTATATGAGCCAATATTTTGACATTATAAGCACAAGTCTTTTCCGCCTATCGTCGGGCAAGTGAGACAACCCAAATATTTTCCTTAGATTCCAAAAAAAAAGGATAAAGGTAAAAGAATCAAACATGAGAAAGCACCAACAAAAATTTCTGAGTCATGTGAGAAAAAAAGAGGGCCTAGAAAATTAAACACTCACAGGGCATATTAAAGGCAAGACAAGCAGAAGGCATCTTAACGAGTTTTAGTGAATCAATTATAGAACATGGATAAAAAGGGGGAAATAGTAGAGCAACAAAAGATGGGAAGTTGTGGAGAGTCATGATCGACCACGTCCTGAAGGGACAAGATGCTTAAGAGAAGGAGGATTATATATTTAACAATATTTCAGTCTTTTACGTTTCCCTTTGCCCTTCAAAAGTTTTTGGCAGATTTATTCGTCTTTAATTAAATTTGGCCATTTTATCCGGATTTCAAGACGACAAATGGAACATTATTTGTCTCATTTCCAAAGATGGATTTTTCCATATGGGAAAATGCAAATCGTTTACACAGTTTTATGTGAATTAGTGAAAAACAAAGGTGACAGTTGTGTCCATTATCATTGGCATATTTCAAGCAGTCGATAAATTTTCTTGCAGAAAGAGCGAAAGAAATAAAAATCCAGTGGGTGGGTGTGTAATTAAAAACATACAGACATTGGAATTACTTTCGTTAGCCAGTATTCATTCAATCAACTGAAATACTGAACAAGTGAGAGAGCGTTCCTCCAGTTAGGCTGAATAAAGACTGAGGCGAGTTTAGCGATATTCCTCCAATCAACAGGAATATCAAGGAGACATTCCCCCAGTCAGACTGAATATGGAAGAGAGTTCAGCAGTATTCCTCCAATCAATAGGAATAACGATGAGAATTGGTATATTCCTCCAGTCAGACAAAATAATGAGGAGAGTTCAGGAGCACATTCCTTCAATCAATAGGAATAACAAGAAAATTTTATGTGCATTCCTCCAGTCAGATAGAATAAGGAGGAGAGTTTTGCAGTATTCCTCCAATCAATAGGAATAACGATGAGACTTTAGGTGCATTCCTCCAGTCAGACAGAATAGTGAGTAGAGTGCTGTAGTATTCCTCCAGACAAAATGAATACTGAGAAGACTGTTGGTATGTTCCTCCAGTCAGACAGTATAATGAGTCGAGTGCTGTAGTATTCCCCCAATTAACAGGAATACTGTAGATACATTCCTCCAGGAAGACAGAATAATGAGGAGAGTGCTTCAGTATTCTGCAAATCAACAGGGATATGAAGGGGACTGTTGGTACATTCCTCCAGGAAGACAGAATTCAGTATCATACCTCCAATAAACAAGCAGGAATACTGAGGGGAGTGATGGTGTATATCTTTAATCTGCCAGAATACTGGAGAGAGTGAAAGAATATTCCTCCAATCGGCTGGAATTCAATTGGAGCATTCCTCCAATCAACTAGAATACTGAGAGAATTGCTGGTATATTCCTTCAGTCAACTAGGATACTGAGAAAATTGATGGTAGAATTAATCAGCTAGAATACAGAACAGAAATGGTAACCGACAAAGCAGAGAAGCTGATAAAAAAATGAACAAGTCAAGATTTCATGGGATTTCAATATCTAAATAGACCAGGTACTTGAGGCCATCTAACCAGGTATCACCATTATTAGAAAAAAAAGAAGAATGAAATAACAAGAAAATGCCCCATCATTCATGTGACTGTTCCTTGGGAGCATAACATCAGGTCAAACAAGTTGAAAAACTTAAAATTACAGTGACCTCCAGATTGATATTGCCATAATGTGGGACGTTCAGGCCACTATTGTCCTGGTTATCAGTGAGGCATTGGGGTCGATACCTCTGAATCTAAACACCCACATTGAGAAAATCAGAATAAAGCCTTCTGTCTCATTGCTTCAGAAGTTTGCATAGCTTGGCTCGGCAATTATTCTGTGAAAGGTGATGTCTGTCTGTGGTCGCATTACCTGATGGAGAACATTCACAATGCAATATCTCTGATTGAAAATGAAAAACTGCCTGGTAGAAAAAGAAGAAGATGATGATGATGATGATAATGATAAGTAAAGCTCCCACATTATGAAGAGCTTTATCTATGTAAAATGTGTGTGATGTTAGTTTTTTTCTTTTGTTTTTATAAAAATGATCAGTAGAAAATGTCAGAAAGTTATTTCTGACCTTAGGACCAAGAAGGAAATGTGTATACAACACAAATCAAAGGAAATAATATTAATAAAAAAATAATAATAATGTAGTAAGCATTTTTATTCAGCAATATAGGAAGCCAACAAATTCAAAATAGAGTTTCAAATGGGTGTAGAAATACAAATAAAGCATAAGACACAAACTGAAGCTGCAAAATGAAAGCAAAAGCAAATGCAACCAATCAGATACAGAAACAATGGCAAGATAAACCACTTCATGGCCAACACTCTGCCCATACCAAACAAGCTGAGGTAGACAAACCCCAGACCAATCAGTGGCTACGTAGTGAAGGGTTAAAAGCTGAAACTAAAGGTTTTATCCTTGCTGCACAGGACCAATGCTAGTTAACTATAAATGATCAAGCACATATACTAAAATATTGTGTTAGCCCAAAATGCAGATGATAAATATCCAGAAACAATTGATCATCTTGTATCGGGTTGCACATTATTGGCACCCACTGAATATAAAAGACAGCATGACAGAGTGGGCCAATATCTGCACTGGAAAATCTGCAACTTCTACAGAAAGGAATCCGAGAGAAATTGGTATGAACACCACCCAGACCTGGTTACGGAGATAGGACCTGTTACAATTTTATGGGATTACACAATACACACTGACAGAACAATCAAAGCCAACCACCCAGACATTGTTATAAGAGACTGCAAACAAAAAATGTGCCTCCTTATTGATATGGCAATCCCTGCAGACTGCAATGTATCTTTGAAGATATTCAAAAAGCTTTCAAAATACAAGGACCTTGAAATCGAAATCTCAAAAATGTTGCACATGAGAACATCAACAATCCCCGTTGTAGTTGGAGCCCTCGGATTGGTTGGAAAAGATTGCAGTAGACTAATTGAAGGGATTCCTGGAAGTCCATGACTTAAAGAAATACAAAATATTGCTTTCTCAAGTAAAGCCCACACCTTACGAACGCCTTTATCTATGTAAAATATGTTTATTTTTATTTTTTTTGTCAGTGGAAAATGTCATGATGCCATATCCAACCGTAGGTCATTGGCGGGGACCTGGAAAGAAATGTGGACACACCATAAATCAAAGGAAATATAATAATCATCATAATGATAATAACGAACAATGAAAGCTAATTTGATCAAAGACCACAAGAAGAAAATCTACCTTCTTATTGTAATGGCAGTCCTTGTAGATTGTAATGGATCTTTGAAGATCTTCAAAAAAATCTATCATAATCGAAGGGTCTTGAAATGGAAATCTCAAAACTGTGACAACATGAGGAGATCAATAATTCCAGTTTTAGTTGGATCCCTCGGATTGATTGGAAAAATGTTCTGATAGACGCATTGAAGAGATTTCGGGTAGCCTTTGCCTTAAGGAAATACAAAAACAATATACACACAAGTACAGCTCACACATTACAAAGAGCTTTGTAAAATGTGTGTAAGAGCTTTATAAAATGTGTGTAAGAGCTTTGTAAAATGTGTGTAAGAGCTTTATAAAATGTGTGTAAGAGCTTTATAAAATGTGTGTAAGAGCTTTGTAAAATGTGTGTAAGAGCTTTATAAAATGTGTGTAAGAGCTTTGTAAAATGTGTGTAAGAGCTTTATAAAATGTGCGTAAGAGCTTTATAAAATGTGTGTAAGCGCTTTATAAAATGTGTGTAAGAGCTTTGTAAAATGTGTGTAAGAGCTTTGTAAAATGTGTACAAGAGCTTTATAAAATGTGTGTAAGAGCTTTATAAAATGTGTGTAAGAGCTTTGTAAAATGTGTGTGATCTCAGCTAGTTTTTTTTATTAATTTTTTTTACAACAATGTCATGAATTAATTTCTGACCTTAGGTCTATGGTTGGGACCTGGAAGGAAATGTGTATACAACAAAAATCAAAGGAAATAATAATAATAATAATAATAATAATAATAAAAGGAAAAGTTTAATCATTCTTCAGTTTTTACCTTTTTAACTGTATATAAGTTTTCTTCCAAATATCAATCAACATTTTTAAGGAGCATACAACATAAATTGATTTTAAACTGTGTTTTTAAATTTATATCTAGCATTAAGATTGTTTGTTTCAATGACGTGCATACAAATAATAATAATAATAATAATAATAATAATTACATTTCTAATCTTAGGTCTCTGGTTGGGACCTGGAAGGAAATGTGTATACAACAGAAATCAAAGGAAATAATAATAATAATAATAATAATAATAATAATAATAATAATAATAATGTGGATCTTGAAGTGGAAATCTCAAAATGTGGCACATGAGAACAGGAATAATTCCAGGTGTAGTTGGAGCCCTCAGATTGATTGGAAAAGTGTTTGATAGCTTCATTAAAGGGATTCCTGGTAGCTCATGCCTTAAAGAAATACAAAAAATTGTACTCAAAAGTACAGCTCACATATAATGAAGAGTTTTATCTATGTAAAATGTACGTGATCTTAGATTTTTTTTTTTTTTTTTTTTTTTTGCGTGCTTTTGTTGGGCGCTGCAAAAATTCTGTGTAATGTGCTATTTGTTTGAGGTCACATGACTTGATGGAGACCATCTTTAATGGAAGATCTCTGGTTGAAACAAAAAGCCATGCAGTAGAAAATGATGATGATGATGATGATGATGATGATGATGATGATGATGACGACAAGTACAGCTCACACATTAGAAAGAGCTAAGTAAAATGTGTGTTATCTTAGTTTGGAGGGGAGGGTTCTTTTTCGAATATGATCAGTGGAAGAAGTCATGAAGCCATTTTTGTACCTTAGATCTCTGGTTGGGACCTGTCAGGAAATGTGTATACAACAGAAATCAAAGGAAATAATAATAATAATCAGTAACAATAGCAGCCAACAAGTTCAAATAGGAATTTTAAGTAGGTGAAGACGTGCAAATAATACACCTATTACGGTGACAAAAATCTAAAAAGAAAACAAAAGCAAATGCAATGTACCAAATACCAAAATGATGGCAAGATAAACCTCTTCATGGCCAATACTTTGCCCATACCAAACAAGCTGATGTAGACAAACCCTGTACCCAACAGTGGTTACATAGTACATGCTTAGACCTGCAACTGAAGGTTTTATTCTTTTTACACAAGACAAATGCTTGCAATTAACTTAGCAAGTACACATACTGAAAAATTGTGTTAGTCCAAAATGCAAATTCTGTGATAAATATCCAGAAACAATTGACCATCTTGTATCAGGTTATGGTGTTGGCACTGGCTGAGTATAAAACCTGGCATGATAGAGTGAGAAACACACTTAATATATTCAGATTTTGCCTCAAAGATTAGGGAACTGGAGCAAGAAGAAGCCTATAAATACCACTGAGTCAGCGAAGGAGAACTACATGTCTAGTGTGAAATACTGAATTGAATTCATAAAACAGAAGATCAGCTATAAACACTTTGGCTGTCACTGTGAAGCAATACAGTTTCAACATCCTTAACTGGACCATAGCTGAATTAAGCAAATAGACGCCAAAACGAGAAAGCTTCTCAGTTGCCACCGCATGCATCATCCTAATTCTGATGTTGATCGTTTATATGTGTTCAGATCTGAAGGAGGTAGAGGATTAGTTCAACTAGAACTGTTTTACAAAACCACAACAATCAGTCTTCAAAGATACCAGGAAACTAAATAAGATCTGCGTCAGAGAACATGAAAGAAATAAGGAACTTTATTTAGTAATAAAGGAAGCCAACAAATTTCAAGTGGTTGATGAAATGCAAATAAACCATAAAAACCTACTACAGCAGCAAAAAATGTGGAAAGGAAAGTAAATGCAATGTACGAAATGCAGAAACAATGGTAAGATAAACTTCTACCCATAGCAGACAAGCTGATGTAGACAGATCCTGTGCCCATCAGTGGTTATACAATGTAAGGTTAAAAGAAAGTTTTATTCTTGCTGCACAGGACCAATGCTTGATAACTAAAAAGCAGCCATACTGGAAAATTGGGTTACATCAAAATGCAGATTTTGTGATAAATATACAGAAACAATTGACCATCTTGTTTCAGGTTGCATGGGGTTATCACCCATGGGCTAACATGATAAAGTGGGCCAATATCTGCACTGGAAAATATGTAATTTTTGTGGGAAGGAAATTACAAGAAATTGATATAAACACCACCAAAACCCCGTTACAAAGATAAGAACTGTAATAATTTTATGCAACTGTACAATACACATAGAACAGTCAAAGCTAATTTCCCAGACATTGTGATCAAAGACCACAAAAACAGAAAGTGATTTCTTATTGATATGGAGGTTCCTGCAGATTGTAAGATATCTTTAAAGATCATTAAAAACTATCAAAAGAGAAGGATCTTGAAGTGCAAATCTGAAAAATGTGGCACATGAGGTCTTTGATAATTCCAGGAGGCCTTGGACTGATTGGAAAATATTCTGAAAGACTCATTGATTAGATTCCAGGTAGCTCATGTCTTAAAGAAATACATTATACTCACAAGTACAGCTCACGTATTGCAAAGAGCTTTATCTATATAAAATGTGTGTAATCTTAGACTGTTTTTATTTTTTTTTTTATTTTTTTTTTTTACAAAA
>OZ010612.1:29342918-29400418 GCA_963932145.1 Acanthosepion lycidas
TTCCTAATTCTCCTACACCTCATAACCTGTTGCATTTAAGTGGCTGTACTGCGTTGCTTGGGGTGATACCGATTTTAAAAAAAAAGAAGAAAAATCCTTGTCTCCTAAATTAAAAACGAATGTTCAAATGCATAAAATAGTTGCTGTAAAAACATGTTTTATCCAGTGAAAATGATTTATTCTTCAGACATATTGTTTTATCAGTTATGCATGGGGTGATACTGATTAAAAGAAAAAAAGAAGTTGTATATATATATATATATATATATATATATATATATATATATATAGATAGATAGATAGATAGATAGATAGATAGATATGAATAAGCTAATGGAATATATACAGATACCTATGAAAAGACTGATAGATAGATAGATAGATAGATAGATATGAATAAGCTAATGGAATATATACAGATACCTATGAAAAGACTGATAGATAGATAGATAGATAGATAGATAGATCTGAATAAGCTAATAGAATATATACAGATACCTATGAAAAGACTGATAGATAGATAGATAGATAGATAGATAGATAGATAGATATGAATAAGCTAATAGAATATATACAGATACCTATGAAAAGACTGATAGATAGATAGATAGATAGATAGATAGATAGATAGATAGATATGAATAAGCTAATGGAATATATACAGATACCTATGAAAAGACTGATAGATAGATAGATAGATAGATAGATTATTAAAAATATATATACTGTAAAAATACCAATACAATTAACAATATATCTGTAAAAAGAGAATACATATTGGGACAATGTGAAAACATATCTTAGCTGATGTATGTTGTCCACTTATAGATACAAAGAGATCCAATCATTCAGACAAGGGGTGGTAGCATATTCATTTTTATTAACTTTTGTTGTATCAGTTATTAGTTACGTTAGAAAAAAGGGTTATGTTTAGGTAGGGGTAGGGATGTATTTTCCAAGGAATTCTGACATCCGTTAAATGCATGTCATCCGGATTTTTTTTTTAATTATATTGTTAACGGCAAAAAAATTTTACGCCATTTTTTCTATTTGTAAACTTAAAGATTTTTGGGGGATGTTTAAGTTAGAATATATTTTATTTAACTACAATTTTAAAATATTTTCACTTTTAGTTTTTAATAGACTATATTTCTTTTAAAACAAGTAAATGTACTAGAATTACTGACAGTATATAAAATTATTTTCTCATATCAAGTATAAATAAGTATATTACCAGATCACATTTTTTTTTAAATTTCATTTTTAAATATTATTTAAGCAAAATTTTTGACAATGACAGCAAAAAATAGTTAATTCATTTCTCTGATCCAGTAAACTTTTATTTTTTTCTAAACTTAGTAATATAATAATAATAATAATAATGATATAATAATAATAATAATAATAATGATATAATAATGTCGTTTTTTGACGTATTTTTTAACGTCAAAAAACGACATTATTACGTCATTATTTTTGCACCAACCTAATAGTTTCTCATGTATGTACAAAGGACATGGGTCATTTCTAGCATTTCTTCTTAATTTCATTTTACTGTAGGTGTTTTATTAGATTCTTTTAAGTGCTAGAAATACTTTGAGAGATGTGTTTAGGTTAGAATATGTTTTATTTAACTACTATATATATATATATAAGGATTTCATTGTGCAACAAGTATTTATGAACAAAATTAAAAATATTTTTGGGTTTATAGAACTTTTTACGTTAAGAATACTTAATATAAATTATAGAAGCGACTAAGTGATGTAATTTAATGTCAAATAAAGAGAGTAAGTTTTGTTACTGAATTTTTTCAGTATATATATATATATATATATATACATATATATATATATATATATATATATATATATATATATATATATATATATATATATATATAGTATACATTGTATACACATGTAGTATATTTAGTATATTTAAAATATATAGTATTTATCATATTTAGTATATATAGTATATTTCATATATAATTCAAATACCCAAAATACTATTCTTAAAAGAATACAGAAATTTTTGAACAATATATATATATATATATATATATATATATATATATATATATATATATATATATATATATATGTATATATATATATATATATATATGTATATTTATATTATATATATGCATGTATATTTATATATATATTATAATAAAAAGAAAGAACAGTAAGATATATTAGGTTGGTGCAAAAAAAATGACGTAATAATGTCGTTTTTTCACGTATTTTTTAACGTAAAAAACGACATTATTACGTCATTATTTTTGCACCAACCTGATATAATCCATTGTTCTTAACGATATTTTTATTTTTACAAAACAGTGCTCAATGTAAATTTACAGAGCCTAATATAATATATATGCATGAATATATATATATATATATATATATATATATATATATATATATATATATATGTTTATTTATTTATTTATTTATTTATATGTATGCATGTATTTATTAATATACATATATATATTTATATATATACGAATATATACATATGTATATATGAATGTATATATATATATATATATATATATATATATACAACTATATATATATATATAGGTAGATATACTTGTGCGTATATATATATATATATATATATATATATATATATATACATGTATGTGTATATATATATATATATATACATACATCATTTTAATGTCTCTATTTGTTAATATTTATATATGTATACACTTATATGAAAACACATATATATATATATGTATGCATATATATATATGTATATATATATATATATATATATATATATATATGTTTGTATATATTAACAGATACATAAAGTTATGTTGATATCATGTATATATATATATATATATATATGTGTGTGTGTGTGTGTGTGTGCGTGTGGTTATGCTCAATGACAAGATCAGATATCTCCAAGTGAAAATAACAAATAAATTGAAGGGAAATTCAAATCTTCCACTTCCTTGAAAAACTTTATCCTATTTCTGATACAAATTAAAAGGGACACTTCAAACATAAAATAATTATTCTTGAAAAAAATTGTAATAATTTTGATAATGCTAAAATATATCTTCGTAATTCTTCTGAAAAATTTTTATATACATTTTTCGCACTCACGACTCACTAAACAGCAAACCGCATGAAAAATCTTTTGATGCCAAAGCTGAGATTAAAACATTTCACAAAAAAATTTTAGAACCACAAGATAACAAACTTCTCGCAACTGACCTTGGATTAAAAATGTTACTCAATGTTGAAAGCATAAAAGTCTGTGATAGCCATAAAAGAGGCAGCCAACTTAAAAAAAATGAATTATAGAAGACTGAAAGATATATATATATATATATATATATATATATATATATATATATATATGTATTACATGATAAAATCCAAAATGAACTCATGGGAGTATGGGGGTTATAGATCTATTCCAACTAACAAAAAGTACATCAGTTTTATTGAACTCTGCTATGTACTTGAATTATATACCAATGGATTTATTACCTGCACTATATATATATATATATATATATATATATATATATATATATATATATATATATATATATATATTTTAGGTTGGTGCAAAAATAATGTCGTTTTCTCACATAGTACCATATGTGAGAAAACGACATTATTTTTGTACCAACCTAATATATAACCAAGTATGTAATTGGTGTATGTAGAATGAATTCCAATAACCAACAATTACTATTCTTAAAAGAGTGCTCAATACAAAGTAGAGCAGATATAATTATTTATTTAAACAATTTATAACATAAACATGCTATAAAATCACTACAAAAATAGCCATTTTGTTTCAACACTCCCTGTGTTTATATCAGGCTTTTTGAATTTTCCTATACTTGTATTTTGATTGGTCATTCTAGCTGTTGGAACAACGTTTTCCCCTTGTGAAGGATCATTAACTAATTTGAAACTTTTAAAACCATTTGTTTTGCATTCAACATCATCACTTGATAAGACACCGGGGGTGTTGAAACAAAATGGCTATTTTTGTAGTGATTTTATAACATATTTATGTTATAAATTGTTTAAATAAATAATTATATATATATATATATATATATATATATATAAATATATATATATATATATATATATATATATATATATATATATATATATATATATGTGTGTGTGTGTGTGTGTGTGTGTGTGTCTATGTATATATGTATGCATGTATGTATGCTTGTTTCGACTAACCTTTCAACAGCCTGATGAATAACCAGGAAGATTCTCAAATTTAAAAGCACTGATAAACCAATGGAATCCTTGCATTGGTATATAAACACAGGTGATAAAATAAACTCCTTGCTTTGCCTTGATAAATTCCTTCAGAGGATGAAAAACATCGGCTAAGAATAGTTTTTCCTTGTTTTTTTATTCATATATATATATATATATATATATATATATATATATATATATAAAGAAATATAGTCTTAAGGTGTGCTATATTTATGGAATAAAATGCTCAATATCAGAGATAGAGCATGTGTAAATATAAAAGTGAACACAGAAGTCAACACTTAGAGGTGACAGTCTGTTTCATGCTATATGCAATCGTCAGGCCTGACAGTCTGTTTCATGCTATATAGCATGAAACAGACTGTCGCCTCTAAGTGTTGACTTCTATGTTCACTTTTATATATATATATATATATATATTATGCATTTTGAGCATATATAAAGAGTCTAGATAAACAACCCTGCACACATATATCTATCTATCTATCTATCTACATATATATATATATATATATATATATATATATATATATATATATATACTTATGTATATATATCTATATATATCTATATATATATATATATATATATATATATATATATATATAGTATGCACAATTGTTTATGTATTCACAGATACTCACACACATATACATTCCTATATATATATATATATATATGTATGTATGAATTCAGATAATAAATAAAATAAATCTGTGAAAAGGCAGTATGAATAAAGACTAAAGAAAAACTTTTCTTTATTGGGCCTTTTTGTCCCCCAAAGCGACTTTATCTATGCAAATTTACCTTGACAATATCCTTCAGGGAACTGGGATTTTACAGATATGTTTTATTCATATTCAAATTTTCACCCCACATCACACAAGCGTGCACACACACACACACACACACATATATACACATAAGTTTTTTTTACATATATATAGCCTAATCATGATGTACACTAAATATTATTATCATTATTATTATTATTATTATTATTATTATTATTATTATTTATTATATTTTATTGTTATTATTATTTTTATTATTATTTTTATTCCCTATTTTTGAATTTCTCTCATTGGCCTACTACTACTACACACACTCCTGCCACACATGAACACACATATTTTCAGGCTGTTGCAGGAATTACACCCACACATACCTCTCAGAAATACTTTTCATACCTCCCACATAATGGTAAGATATTACCTAGCTGAAGCCACTATTGCCATTTCAAGGATTTTATTTTGTAACAAGTATTTATAGGCGAGAATGAAAATGTTTTTTTTTTTTAATTTTTAAATTCAAGAAATACACATGAATATTCATCAGGCGAGCAGAAAAGTCTTGGTAGGTTATGGTGGACACTAAGTGATATAATTTGATGTTTAATAAATGAAAGTGAGTAAAAGGTGTTCTGAAAATTTGGCATAAACAATTAAGACAAAGCAATTAATCAAAAGTTCAGACATTTTATTATTAAAATGGTTCTGGTTAATTCTGGTTAATAACAATAAAATGTTATGGTAAACAATAGTAAATTATTTACCAATAATGTTCAAACTGCAAGCCACCTGCTTCAATGCTTTGCTTTTTTATTATAAGTAACCTTATAATGACTTTATTGGCACCTATATATATATATATATATAAATATATATATATATATATATATATATATATATATATATATATATATATATATATATATATATATATATATAAATATATTTAAATATATATATAAATCTCTAATGAAAAACAGACCACTTTAAGGTACCATTGCAATAATTTATTTCACCAAAATCCTTTTAAAGGACTCCGGATCATCAGGTAACACTTCCAACAATGAAAGGAAAAATGATATTGAAAATTGATGGGTAGTGTAATTTTTGTAATTTAACAGGGGGGGATGAGGGGGGGGGGTTAACCATCTAAATAGGTCATGGTCTAGTCACTCCTCCTACTCCAATGTAAAACACACTTAAGAGAGATATGAAATTAACCCCTCCCTATACTCTACCTTGTCTCTTTAACTACCCCCCTTTAAAAGAATTTTGGTGAAATAAATTATTGTAATGGTACCTTAAAGTGGTCTGTTTTTCATTAAATATTAGCTCTGGATTCACATAGAGCTCTCAGGATTTCATCCTCCTTGGAATTACCCATATGGTTTACCAAGTTCTTCGTACTTAATTATATATATATATATATATATATATTCTTGACACAATATATTGGGATTAAAAACAGTTATAATAAAATGAAAAAAACAAGTAATAATAATAATAATGATGTTATTAATATAAATAATAATAAGTATCTTTATGTGGAAAACTCAGAATATAGCAAATGAGGACGTCAGAAATTCCAGCTGTAGTTGGAGCCCACAGATTGATTTGAAAAGGGTCTGATAGATTCATTGAAAGGAATGCCATGCCCTAATGAAATACGAAATATTTTACTCGCAAGTACAGCTTACACATTATGAAACCTTTATTTATGTAAAATGTGTTATCCTGGTTTGTTGTTTTAGAATTATCAGTGAAAAATATCATGATATCATTTCTGACTTTAGGTCTATGGTTGGGATGCTGAAGGATATGTGTATACAACAGAAATCAAAGTAAGTAATAATAATAATAATAATAATAATAATAATAAGGATCTTGAAATAGAAATCTCAACACTGTGACACATGAGGAGATCAATAATTCCAGTTTTAGTTGGAGCCTCGGATTGATTGGAAAAATGTTTCGATAGACGCATTGAAGAGATTTCGGGTAGCCTTTGCCTTAAAGAAATACAAAAACGATATACACACAAGTACAGCTCACACATTACAAAGAGCTTTATAAAATGTGTGTAAGAGCTTTGTAAAATGTGTGTAAGAGCTTTATAAAATGTGTGTAAGAGCTTTGTAAAATGTGTGTAAGAGCTTTATAAAATGTGTGTAAGAGCTTTATAAAATGAGTGTGATCTCAGCTAGTTTTTTTTTAATAATTTTTTTACAACAATGTCATAAATTCATTTCTGACCTTAGGTCTATGGTTGGGACCCGGAAGGAAATCTGTACACAACAGAAATCAAAGGAAATAATAATAATAATAATAATGATAATAATAATAATAATAATAATAATAATAATAATAATAATAATAATAATAATAATAAAAGAAAAAGTTTAATTATTCTTTAGTTTTTACCTTTTTAACTGTATATAAGTTTTCTTCCAAATATCCATCAACATTTTTAAGGAGCATACAACATAAATTGATTTTAAACTGTGTTTTTAAATTTTATATTTAACATTTATGTTCTTTGTTTAGATAATGCACATACAAAGATGCACCCAACTATATCTTTGTAATGTCATTTGTTTATTGCATGTTTCACTGATGAATGAAGCCATTATTGATCTTTTGTCCCAGTGTACCTGGCTGGCACTTGGCAAATAGTGTACAAAAAGAAGCAATTTTACAAGGAAGCTTTTGCTTTCAGTAATAATAATAATAATAATAATAATAATAATAATAATGATAATAATAATAATAAAATGTAGCACATGGGAACCTTAAAAAACCCTGGTGTAGTTGGAGCCCTCAGATTACAGCTTTCAAAGGGCTTTATCCATGTAAAATATGTGTGTTTTTGTTTTGTTTTTTAAATTGGTTAGTGGGAAATGTCACAATGCCATTTCTAACCTTAGCTCTCTGGGCAGAACCTGGAAAGAAATATGTACACAAGAGAAATCAAAGGAAATTCAATAATAATAATAATAATAATAATAATAATAATAATAGACTAATTGAAGGGATTCCTGGAAGTCCATGCCTCAAGGAGATACAAAACATTGTTCTCACAAATATAGCCTACACTTTATGAAGGGCTTTATCTATGTAATATTTTTTTTTTTTCTTTTTTTTCTTTTTTTTTTGTCAGTGGGAAATGTCATGATGCCATTTCTAACCTTAGGTCCCTTGTCGGGACTTGGAAAAAATGTGTAAACGCCAGAAATCAAAGAAAATAATAATAATAATAATAATAATAATAATAATAATAATAATAATAAATTATAATAATAATAAATGAGAGTAATAATAATAATGATGATAATGATAATAATAATAAATGATAATAATTGATAATAATATTAATAGTAACAATAATAAATGATAATAATATTTATAATGATAATAATAATAATCTGATAATGGCCATTGCGAGGTATACTAAGTTAAAACTTCTTATATTCAATACAATTTCCGTATCCCTAAGTTACCTCCTTAAATGTTGGTACGACATTAGGGAGGTAACTATGACATGTCGTACTCTGGACATCTGAATGGAATTCGGGTTTCATGGGCAGGACGAGCTTTTAAGCTTTGGTCGACAGTCATCTTAGAACTGGTATCTTGAACAAAATTACTTCTTGGCGCTCAAGTATAAAATGCAAACAACAAAAAAAGGAAAGCGACAATGCCAATGCCTGCAAAGAACTACTCATATCGGATCAGTCGTTACCAGGGTCAACAAGGGCCGCATCCTTCAGAGAAAAACCAACCGAAAAATAGGTCACTTTAACAAACTCTTTCATCAATAATGAAACACTTGGTCACCCAAAATCAGATTAATTCTTGGTAATTTAGTGCCAAACCAATTAATAAAAAAAATTTGAAGGAAACCGAATTGTGAAGAGTATCAACAAGATATGACATCATTTTTCACTGCACTCGAAAATCCTCAAATGAGCATCACGGATCAGACATACCAAATATGGAGAATTATAATAGGAACTAAAATAAGACCCTATCTCAAACCCAAATATGCTTGCCAATGTCCGCAGGTATATTGTGCGATATGAAAAAAACTCTCAAATGCAGAAATAGATTAAATAAAACAAAATATAAGACAAAATACAAGAATATAATTCTATAAGAATGGAAAAATGTAACCAAGAATAATATTAGACAAGTTCTAACGAAATTCCAAAAATGGAAATCCCTAAGAAAAGACAAGTTACCCAAATCCCCAAAATTAGTTGTCATTCGTCCTGGAGGTGGCATCACGAACGAAATTACCGCTTGTTGGTTAAGGATAAAACTATTGTTTATAAACAAAAACTCATATCGGAAAAGGTCGTCTTCTGGGTCAAAATGGGCCAAAAGGGAAAATACAATAACTCACCACACGAACAAAAATGAAATGAGTGGAAATATGACAGAGGATGAAGTAAAAACTAAAATAAATGAGATACGAAATAATAATCTATGAGGAAATAAAACCAAAAAATCTCCGTCACATAAACTGCATTTATAAAGATTATGTCACTGAAGATGAGTCAAACTACATTAGGGCTGAATTCCTTGAAAACAACAGTGGTGAAATTACCGAAGCGAAAAACCACATCATCCAAGTATTCAGTAGAGTAACTCTCACACAAATATCAGATATAAACCAGCTCCCAAAACGTCACGATGCTATTTGTGACCATAGGACTGTGGTTGGGACCCGGAAGGATATGTGTATATATTAGGTTGTTCCAAAAGTTCGTAAACACTTGCGAAAAATTGAATTTTTATGCAACACAATCCAGCACAATCGAGACAAGCGATGGGTTCAGAAAGGGCAAGAGACACCGTCGGTTCCAAAACAAGATTGATTCGACAAGAAAGTCATGTTGTGCGTTTGGTGGAACTTTGAAGGAATCGTTCATTTTGAGTTGGTTCCGAATGGTCGTGCCATCAGTGCCGAACTTTACTGTCAGCAACTGGAGCGGGTCTACGAAAAGTTGAAGCAAAAGTACCCGGCTCTGATCAACCGAAAGCGCGCTTTGATGCAGCAGGACAATGCCAAGCCACACACCGCCAGGAAGACCAACGACAAGTTTGAAGAGCTGGACGGCGTTGAGGTTCCGCCACATCAAGCCTACAGTCCTGACTGTGTTCCATCAGATTACGGCCTTTTCCGCTCAATGCAACATTTTCTGAAGGGCCGCCGATTCGACTCGTTTGATGAAGTCGAGGAAGCGTGTCAAGAATTCTTTGATTCGAAGCCGGCTGAATGGTACTTTCACCAGATCCGAAAGCTTGCAGATCGATGGCAGAAAGTCTTGGAAAATGATGGTCTTTATTTTGAGGAATAATTTTTGTTGTTTTTGTTATTACTTGGCGAGTAAAATTTCAATTTTTTGCAAGTGTTTACGAACTTTTGGGACAACCTAATGACAGAAATCCAAGGAACTAATAATGATAATAATAATCTCTTTGCCTTACAAGAAGCCTTCAAGATACATGTCATTATAGGCTTTGCCTGGAACAACTCATGTGAGAACGAAAAGGTCGTGTCTGAGAGAGGAGCATCATCACTCGGCCGAAACACTGAAGGGGCGGAGAAGATCCCAATAATAATAATAATAATAATAATAATAATAATAATAATAATAATAATCAAAGAACAGACAGAATAAAGCAATGAGAGTAGGAACAAATAATATGACAGAGGATGAGGTAAAAACTAAAATAAATGAGATACGAAATAATAATCTCTCAGGAAATAAAACAGAAGAATCAACCTGCGGCATAAACAACTCTAGTGATACCAATTATTTCACTGAAGATGGACCAAACGACATGAGGGCTGAATTCCTTGAAAACAACAGAGCTAAAATCACCGATGCGAACAGCCACATCATTCAAATACTCAGCAGGGTAACTCGCACACAAATGTCAGAAAGAGACCGGCCCCACAAAATTCATATGACAAAGACCGATAAATATATTGTCCAAACATATAACGCTGTACTGCAAACACTTTTAACGAACAAATCATCACATAAGTAAATAATGTCATATACGCAGCAGCTTTAGCAGCTACTGGGAAACTTAATGGCAAGAGAAAGAAAAGATCAACTGCCAAAAGAATCGAACTTGGAAGGCAAAATTAAAACGAGAAATAGAGGAAATAAAATGTGAGTGATCGATACGAGACGAGATTTCAAGAAATTCAAATGTTTCAACATGAAAAAGGAGGAAGATCAAGCAGAAATATAAAATTGAATTATTAAATGAAATTCCACCTATAAACCAGAAACTGGAATTAAAGGCACAGAGAAAAAGACAATATGAAAAGGATTCTAGGCTCTGTCTGCAAAGTAAGATATTAGGTCGGGGCAAAGATAATATCGTTTTCTAACATATGTTACTATGAAGTTTTACAGGGAAATTGGAAAAGCAATTATAGAAGTCAAAAAGCCACCATCTATTGAAGAAGTGCAAATACAGTGGATGAATATCTGGAGGATCCCAAAGGAATATAATCCCAATGCAGAGTGGATCAGGAGGCACAGTGGAGTAATGGATATCGGCTTGGATTGAGGAATCGGAGAGCCGAGTTCGAATTACAGTCGAATCCATTACATTCACTTCCTGCTTGGGAAACGTATGAATCCTCTTCTTCTTCCAGCTATGGGTAAATAGAAGGATTAACTGGGTTCTATAGCCTTGGATGGCAACTGGTCTAGGAGAAGGAAAACTCTGAATTCAAAACCTACGGAGGGTCGTTTGGAGACCTTGTGGCACGTAGAGCACCAGATCTCTGTAATCGGCCCTTCAAAAAGTGTGGATGGTCTTGCACAAAACCTTCACCACTATAATCAAATCTCATGTGCTATACATGCGGGTTGGGGACCGCTTGTGAATTCCAAATTCCCATGAAACTCCAAATGGAGTCGGCTCAACCTACCTGAGTTGAAGGGTTTCCTCAATACCCGTAAAATGTTTCATTGACGACACAGGTATCGATTTCGGACCAGATAAATGTACAAAACCAACATTCAGGAAAGGGAGAATTGCAAAAACACACTCAATGTATTTAGATTTTGTTCCAAAGATTAGGGAACTGGAACAAGAAGAAGCCTATTGTTATGGGACCTTACCCATAATAACATAATGGACAATTCCATACGTAATAAATACTGCGCCTCAAGAGGAATCGGGAGTTCAGCCCGAAGTCGGCTGATCGGTTGAACTCTCAGCCTTCGGGCGGGGAGGAACCCGAACGAGGCTACGCCGAAGGGTGGAGTTTCTTTTGGGGAGGTAAACCGACCCTGAACCCGTTTATACGAGTTCAAAGGGTATATTTTCGGCCGAGCCCACGGGCTCGGAGATCCCACGTTAAACCGGCCTTGTGCCACATGATGCCCTCGTGGGGGGTGTGACTAAATACCGTTCAGTCTGAAGTCTGGAGTGAGGTCCGTCAGAAGTCCGTCAGGAATCTGTCAGGCAGTCAGAGCGAGCGAGTCAGTCAGTCGAGTCAGAGGCAGTCCGAAACAAAGTCGCGTTCAGACAATTACTACAAGACATTGGAATAGTGATACTGGTCGAGACTACATTGTTCTCTCTACTAAACCTGATTGTTCGTACTAACACTTTCTACTTCTCTGTATATATTCCTGTTTGTAATACATCTGTGTTATTCCATATCCGTATTCGAGTTCTTCTTTATTGGTTCTACCTTGGACTATCCCCGTAGTACAAGGAACCCGACTATAACACTTATAAATACCTAGGAACAAAGGAGAAAGTAAGAATGTTACAGGTGTAAGCGCCTAGTGTGAAATGCCGAACTGAATTCACAAAACAGGGGATCAGCTATAAACACTTTGGCTGTCCCAGTTTCAAAACAGTTTCAACATCCTTCACTGGACCATAGCTGACATTAAGCAAATAGACGCCAAAACGAGAAAGCTTCTCAGTTGCCACCGCATGCATCATCCTAAGTCTGATGTTGATCGTTTGTATGTGTTCGGATCTGAAGGAGGCAGAGGATTAGTTCAACTAGAACTGTTTTACAAAATCACAACAAGCGGTCTTCAAAGATACCAGGAAACTAAATAAGACTGGATAATGATCTGTGTCAAAGAACATGAAAGAAATAAGGAACTTTATTTAGTAATAAAGGAAGCCAACAAATTTAAATGGGAATTTCAAGTGGCAAATAAACCATAATACATCGACTGCAGCGGCAAAAAAATAAAAAATAAAATAGAAAGAGCAAATGCAGAAACGATTTTAAGATAAAATGGTCTTCATGGTCAATACTCTGCCCGTACCAAACAAGCTGATGTACAGAAACCCCGTACCCATTAGTGGCGACGTAATGCAGGGTTAAAAGCTGAAACCGAAGGTTTTAATCTTATTGCACAGCACCAATGCTTGCCAACTAGAAATTACCAAGCATCTATACTGAAAAATTGCGTTAGCCCCAAATGCAGATTCTGTGATAAATATCCAGAAACTCTTGACCATCTTGTATCAGGTCGTAGTGTTGGCACCGACTGAACATAAAACCCAGCATGATAGAGTGGGCCAATATTTGCACTGGAAAATATGCAACTTTTACGGGAAGGAAACTGCAAGAAACTGGTATGGACATCACTCAGACCCAGTTACAGAGATGTGATCTGTAACAATTTTATGCGACTTTACAATACACACGGACAGAACAATCAAATCTAATCGCCCAGATATCGTGATCAAAAACCAGTCAGTTATATGCCATGTATTATACACGCTTTCGATACATGACTGACGAGGCGGATTTTTTTCCCGCAGTAGTTTGCCATTTCTTTCTGCGGTAGACGAGTTGCCATCCAAGGCTATAGAACCTGGTCTGTTCTGCTATTTACCCATAGCTGGTGGGGGGGGGAAGAAGAAGAAGATTCATACCTTTTTCAAGTGTATTAGCACGTAAGTAAATGCAATAGATTCGACTGGAATTCGAACTCGGCTCTCCGATTCTGCAATCCGAGTAGGTATTTCCAATAATTATCCTTTAGTATAATTATCCTTTCGATCAATTTTCATTCAAACAATTTACAATTCAAATAAATGTTTTTCGAATAATTATTTTCCCACAATGTTCACACAATCATCTTTTTGATCAATTCACAACAAGCAATGAGATAATGCCCTTAAGACACAAAGGAATGAAAGGGAACATGAAGACGTTAGAAAGAATAGGAAATAAGAGATAAAACTCTACTCCTGTTTAAAAGTTCGGGGAGGAGTGTGAACCGGGCTATAGGCGAAAAGATCCTCCTTATTCAACTGATTTTGCAATTGGCTTGTAGTGGTAAAACATCGAAAACTTTACTCCGCTTTGTATTTTCTTGTTTATGGCCAATACTTTTTGAATATTAAACTAAACAAACAGCATTTCATTCATCATTGAATAATTTGTGAGTTTTATGTATCAACAAGGTTACGCCACGTCTATATATAAAATTCTATAACTTCCGTTAGTCCGTCTGTCCGCCCGTCCGTCACACCCTCTAAAATAGCCGTACATTGACCGATCGAAACACAATTTTGGGGAGAAGAGTAAACAGATAACGGGGAGCAAAGTACAGTTGGATTTACTAGGGTGCGTAGCTCAGTACGATTCATTTTCAGCGATTTCTTTGGAAAACTTAAAAGTTTTATTATTTAGAATACAAAATGCTCCCACTATTTTAAAAAAAATTTAATGATTAAAATAACAAATACTTACCGTAATTCTCCATATATAATAAACATTCATCCATAATACGCACCTCTAAAACTGTGCTGAAAATGTGGGATTTTAACGCAGGCTTATCATCTCTCAGTTGCGTCTCTGTCTTTGGGCAGAGTGCGCTCAGGGGCTTCTCTGTCAAGGGACAGAGGGCCAACTGAGAAAATTATACTGAAGAGGTGCCCAGCCCTGGGGAACAGCTGCTCGAGGCCGATCCCTCCCATTGCCGAGGTCAGACCAACGGACGGTTGTGGGGGCTGGGGGCAATTTTTGTCCTTGTCCCGGGCGTACGCGCTTGGATCCCCACCTAAAAAGACCTTGTGTCACATCTCCTCCAAGTGGGAGGAAGGAGTTAATACCGTGTGAAAAAATGCTTCTACTCATGCATAATACGCACGCACTTGTTTGGTAAGCAAACCCTAAAAATTGTACCTCTTCAATTTCATTACGGCCAACATTTTCAAAATTTAAAAATGGTTTTAATATTATTCTAATTTAGTTTTATGATAATTCTTATTTTATTTTACGGCAATTTTTAAAGATTTTTTTGTAGCTGTGCATAATACGTAGCCCTAATTTTGCTTATTATTTTTTAGAAAAAAATGCGTATTATACATGGGGAACTACGGTATTTAAGAAAAATGTAATACTGTTTTAACATGTCTTTCTTTAGGTTTTTATATATACAAGAATCCAGTTTTCAGTTCGCATTATGTTTGTGATAACTTTAAACCAATCACATGATCAAACGCTTCAAAAAGTGGAATTTGGCTCCAGAAAGAAATATTTATGCATGGCCTGTTGTATGTTGCATGTTCAAGAGTAAGAAATCCCAAGAATTTATTCTTCGTTGTTAAAGAGGAAAAAAAGAAATTTTCTTCAAAAATATCATTTACCATGAAATCCTATAAAATTAAATTAAATTAAATGAAAGAAATTATTAAATCGCAAAGTATGTTTGTTATCAAAGTATTTTTCCAAACAAATCAGCTTCTTCAAATTTCATCGATTGGTATGCGAAATTGAACGAAACGTAAAGTTTGTAAACCTCGACAAAAAATCTTAGTGGTATTAGGTTGGTGCAAAAATAATATCGTTTTTTGACGTATTTTTTAACGTCAAAAAACGATATTATTTTTGAACCAACCTAATAACTTCAACAATACTGAATACAGTGTAACCCGGACATAAGAGAGTTGCTGGGGCCGGAGAAGAAGTCTCTTATATCTGGGTTTCTCTTATATCCGGGTTTGGTCTATTTTGTTTAGTTAAGTATGGCTCTAATTTGGGACCAAGAAAATCTCGCTTATATCCGGGTTTCTCTTATATCCGGGTCTCTTATATCCGGGTTACACTGTACTATAAAAATTTCAACAAACTTATATCTAAAAAAAAAAAATGTTATTTCCCTATTCTTGATGGTTTGGTCTGAGTTGTTTTATTTTACGGCATATCAACCCCAATGAGTTATATTAATGCCGACAAGATTTTTATTGCTGGTAATATTTTTCAAAAATGTATTTTTTTTTTTTAAGTATTTCACCCCAAGTAAGGCGGGAGTGCCACTAGCACGCAAGGGGGTTACAGAGAGTGGGAGCAAGAGTAAAGAGGCGTGATGGAGGAAAGGATGAAGAGAAGGACGGGGAATAGATCAAGGCATCTGGAGATGTCAACTGACATTGCATTAGAATAGTTAGAGATAATAGCTATTAGGGAAGCAAGTAAAAGGAAAGAGAGTTACTGCTGGATGTAGTTTATCGTCATACCCAGGACGATTATTATAATTATAATTATTATTATTATTTTCACTTAAACCTTGTTACACTGTTCAAAATTTGTATTCCCTCGGCACCACATTGTCAAAGTAAAATATGAGATGTTAAGCTATTCGATATAAGATTCTTATTATATTAAAAAAAAAATGCATGAATCCGCCTCTCCCTACCGCCCGTAATGATTAAAATAGCAGAGCTTTTTGGGCGACAACCTGTCTAGACAACGGATAGGTTCGCCCGTCGCCCGGTTCACACTCCACCAGAGCCTTTTAAATAGGAGTAGATGTTTGTCACTTGTTTCCTGTTTAGGATTTGGGTTTTCGGTTCATTCTAAAGTCTCTACATTCTCATCCTAGTAGCTCTTTGCGTCTTAGTGGCATTATCGCCTTGCGTGGAGTGAATTGATTAAAACATGATTTAATGCCGACAAGATATTTATTGCTGGTAATATTTTTTTTCAAAAATGTATTGCTGGTAATATAGTTTTCAAAAAATTATTGCTGGTATTAAAACCTATTTTTACACTTTCATCCAAATTAGGGATTAACTATTTGCCCATAGCTGGCACCCTAACAGGTGCTACCACCCTGGATCAGGGTGGATCTGAGAATACCAGCAATTAAGAGATGGTTCCACACACCTCAGAACCTCCTGATCAGAGACATTGCTGTTGGATGTAGTTTATCGTCTAACCCAGAACGCTAGGTTCTTATTCCTTTGCAGTTGGCGTATTCTGAAGCCCCAGCTGACAGGGCGAGCCATTGAATTTATATTGTATGTAAATAATACCAATAATGTTTCTTGTAATTTTCTGTTAATATTCAATTCTTTCTGGATATGAAACTAAAAAAAAATATCGTTCTGTTCACCTTTGATTAATTATGAAATTTTATTTCACATTCACTGTAAGCGAATCATAAAGATTGATAGCATTTTTACAATGGAGTTTTACTCATAAACACCAAAATCTTTACTTGTGTTTTCTTACTAATTGTCAATATTTCTAGTCTATTAAAATGAAATAAAAGTTAAATTAATTCAAGATAATAATTGTTCCCAATTATAAATTATACTAACTAAAAGAAAAAAAAAAAAATTGGGGATTTTTTGTTTATACTCAATATTTACAAAATATTAGTTTGGTGCAAAAATAATGTCGTTTTCTCACATATTAGGTTGGTGCAAAAATAATGTCGTTTTTTGACGTTCAACTTCAAAAGATCATAACTCCTTTCATAATAAACTTTATTAATCGAAATAAGAACCATTAGAATCGACACATTTTTGCCAACGAGAAACAAGTTTATTTATCCCATTAGTATAGAAAGCCGGAGTTCTGGAAGCGATGAAGTCATTGAAGGCCGATTCGGCTTCATCTCGGCTTTTGAAGCATTTTTCGCGCAGGAAGTTGTCGATATGCTTGAAAAAGTGATAATCGGTGGGCGAGAGGTCCGCTGAATATGGCGGATGAGGCAGAGTCTCGTAGCCCAATTCGTTCAGCTTCTGCAGGGTCAGTTGAGCAACATGCAGGCGAGCGTTGTCATGGGGGAGAATTGGTCCCTTCATATTGACCAATCTCGGGCACATACGTTGGAGCTTCTGGTGCATTTCGTCAATTTGTCGGCAGTACTTCTCCGCCGTAATCGTTTCGCCCGGATTCAAGAAGCTGTGATGGATGAGACCGGCCGCAGACCACCAAACAGTCACCATAACCTTTTTTGGTGCAATTTCGGCTTCGGGAAGTGGAGCTTCTCCGGCATCCAACCAGTGTGCCGAACGTCGCCGGTTGTCGTAGAGGATCCACTTCTCATCACATGTCACAATCCACTCAGAAATGGGTCGTTTTTGTTGCGCAGAAGGAGCGTAGAAGACACCTCAAAACGACGATTCTTTTGATTATCGTTCAATTCATGCGGCACCCATTTATCCAACTTTTTTGACTTCCCTATTTGCTTTAAATGGCGAACGACTGTTGAGTGGTCGACCTCGAGTTCAACAGCAACTTCTCGTGTGGTTTTGCGAGGATCGGCTTCAATTAAGGCTTTCAAATGTTCGTTATCAACCGCAGTCGGCCGGCCGCGACCGTCTTCATCTTCGAGGCTCTCGTCACCATTGCGAAATTTCTTGAACCACCGTTGTGCCACACGTTCGTTAGTGGTTCCTGGGCCAAACGCATCATTGATATCACGAGCTGTCTCGGCAGCTTTTCGGCCTAGTTTGAACTGGAACAAGAAATTCGTGCGGATTTGAATTTTGTCCATGCTGTCGAAAAGCCTGCAAAAAAAATGAATGAAGAGATTGAGAACGGTAACGAATAACAGGATTCGATAGAGCGAAAAACGCGCTTCAAAATGATATATAACATGGCTATATATATCAATGAATTAATTCAGAAATCATATATAAAAGTAACATATGTGAGAAAACGACATTATTTTTGCACCAACCTAATATTAAATGAAACTAAATATTCGTCCTGGGTATGACGATAAATTGCATTCGCATCCTGGGTAAGACGATAAACGACGTCCAATAGCAAGGCCTCTGCGTAGAACCACCTCTTAATTGCTGATGTTCCCAGGTCCATCCTGACCTGGGGTGGTTACACCTGTTAGGGTCCCAGCCATGGGCAAATAGTTAACCCATAAAATGGTGTCAAAGCACTATGAAAGCGTAACAAAAGGTTTTAATACCAGCAATAATTTCTTGAGGAAAAACTATTACCAGCAATGTATTGCTTGTAATATTTTAATGAACAAACAAATATTACCAGCAATATATTTTTGATGAAAAAAAATATTACCAGCAATACATTTTTGAAAAAAAAATTTCCAGCCATATATATCTGAAGGAAAAATATTACCAGCAATATATTTTTGAAGGAAAATATATTACCAGAAATGTATTTTTGAAGGAAAAAGTATTACCATCAATACATTTTTGAAATATTACCAACAATACATTTTTGAAGGAAAAAAAAATACCAGCAATACATTTTTGAAATATTACCAACAATACATTTTTGAAGGAAAAAGTATTACCAACAATACATTTTTGAAGGAAAAAGTATTACCAACAATACATTTTTGAAGGAAAAAGTATTACCAACAATACATTTTTGAAGGAAAAAGTATTACCAGCAATACATTTTTGAAGGAAAAAATATAACCAGTAATACATTTTTGAAGTAAAAATTATTACCAGCAATATATTTTTCAAGGAAAAATATTACCAGCTTTACATTTTTGAAGGTAAAAATTATTACCAGCAATACATTTTTGAAGAAAAAAAATATTAGCAGCAATACATTTTTGAAGGAAAAAATATTACCAGTCATATATATTTGAAGTAAAAATTATTACCAGCAATATATTTTTTAAGGAAAAATATTACCAGCTTTACATTTTTGAAGGTATAAATTATTACCTGCAATACATTTTTGAAGGAAAAAAATATTACCAGCAATACATATTTGGATGAAAAAAATATTACCAGCAATATATTGTTGAAAGAAAAAAGTATTACCAGCAATATATTTTCGAAGGAAAAAATTATTACCAGTAATACATTTTTGAAGGGAAAAAAATATTGCCAGCAATACATTTTTGAAAGAAAAAATATTACAAGCAATACATTTTTTAAATAAAAAAAAAATTACCAGCAATACATTTCTGAACGAAAAATATTAACAACAATATATTTAAAAAAAAAAAAAAAATTATAGGAGCAATACATTTTTGAAAAAAATATTACCAGCAATAAAATTTTGAAAGAAAAAAATATTATCACCAATACACTTCTGAAGGAAAAATATTAGCAGAAATATATTTTTTGAAAAAAAATATTATCAGCAATACATTTTTGAAAAAAAATATTACCAGCAATAGATTTTTTGAAGAAAAAATATTATCAGAAATAAAAATATTGTCGGCATTAAATAACCCATTAAGGTTGATATGTTGTAAAAGAAAACAAACGAAACGAAACCAGCAATAAAAATCTTGTCGGCATCAAATAACCCATTGAGGTTGATATGCCGTAAACCAAACCAAACCAAACCAAACCAAACCAAACCAAAACCTAAAAATAACGTTCTATTCATCACTTAAATATAATGACAACAATGAGTCTAAAGGTTCTGTGAAAAAATGAGAGTAATTTCATAAATGCATTTTACTTCCAATATATCAGAGATTTTTGGCATTTTTCTGTTTATCATTAATATTTCCTGAATATTAAATGAAACAAGAAAATGATACCCTATTCAATATTGTATAAATATGGAACTTTGCCAACTAGTTTAAATGTCAAAAGCGGAACTCATTGCTGAGTATTGGGGGTGCTGATCGACATTTCCTTCTGAAACAGAATAAATAAAATGTTACTTATCCATCATATTTAGCGAAAGATGTGTAAAAGAAAGAAAGGTTGCTACCCAAATATGCATTAATCATAACCATATATATATATATATATATATATATATATATATATATATATAGTGTGTGTGTGTGTGTGTGTGTGTGTGTGTGTGTGTATTAGGTTGGTGCAAAAATAATGTCGTTTCAATATATAAGTTAACCGTTTAAATGTGTCAATGTCTGGACTTCTTCAAGTAACTTAAAGTATGAAAGAATAAAAATATTAAATTACATCTAACCCACTCATGTCTTTCCTCTCTCTCCCCCACTCACTTCCTCACTTCGTTAATTTACATATGCTTAATACGGCCCGTCAAAAATGTGTAAATTTCTTTTCATTTTTCGTTTCAACCTTTGGAAGTAAAGTCTGATGATCCGCAGCGGTTTAAAAGGGCTGTGGTGAAATAATTTATTACATGGAACCTTAAAGTGGTCTGTTTTTATTTAAATTATTTATATATATATATATATATATATATATATATATATATATATATATATATATATATGCACACACATACACACACACATATATATATATATCATGTACATATATATATATATATATATATATATATATATATATATATATATTGTAAGAAAAATCACTGGCTGCTTTTAATGTTGAAAGATTTTAAATTTAGCATATATAACAAATAAAATAATATATATATATATATATATATATATATTATTTTATTTGTTATATATGCTAAATTTAAAATAACATATATATATATATATATATATATATATATATATATGTATTAAATAGTGCAGTTTAGTTAATATTGTAAAGAAGTAGTCATACAAAGAATAAATCAGTAAAATGTATGCAATTAATGGTGAAATCACTTCGCTAGCAGATTAAATAAGTTAACTCCCTCGTTAAACGATGCTATCCTGTAAAACGGGTTAGATGTTTAGTCCATAGAGCAGGTATTTTCGATACCACTTGTATCATCTTCAGGCATGGATGTTATATTTCAATTTCAATTAATTTCAGGTAAAATTCCGAGACGAAAATAAATGTAACACTAGTCGAAAGATGTTTTTTTTTTTTAAAAAGTGTCTTATTAAGGTACAAAATTTTGAAACGTGCTAAGTTGCGACGCTAGATTTACAATATTCTTTACAATATATATATATATATATATATATATATATATATATATATATATATATATATATTATAATAATATTTTTTGTTTAAAAATATGATTCCTTCGCTACATAAGAGTTCTCATGTTTCAAAAACGAGAGCCGAAATCATCCAAATAATTATTAAAATTAAGTTGAATTGTGGTGTTTAGTCCCGTTTCATCTTCAAGCGAAATTTTAGGAATAAGCTATCTCTCGGTTTACGTGTATTTTTAGGCACGTGTATGAATATATATATATATATATATATATATATATATATATATATATATATATATATTCATACACGTTTCATTAAATAATATAGACAAGTGTTGCCTATTTATTTTATGTAGATTTTTTTCGTAACTTCTGATAAGTTTAATAACATTATCGTTGAAAGAAGAAAGAAATTCACAGTAGTGATCCATATTTTTTAATACAATCTAAGCTTTCGGCTTACTTAAGCCATTATCAAAGATGTCAATTACAACATATTAAACAATATACGGACACGACAGTCTGTCAATGTTTACATAGAATAATACTAGCAGCATGACCCGGCGTTGCCCGGGCTTGATTCAAAAATAGTACGACTCATACCGCAATCGCTATCACTTGACTTAAAATATTTTTGCCCTTCCTTGCCTTTAAAAGAGTGCCATTTGCCGTGCTGATGTTGCTACATGCCTTACTTCTTGCCTATCTCACATTGCGAATTTTTTCTAAGCTCTATACTAAACATTAAATCTGTTACGAAAAAAGAACTAAACAAAATGAACACAAAACGACCAGCTTTAAAAAAGGACTCGTAACTGGAAAAACCGAATGAAAAAAGAATGTTAACAACAAATACTTTTTCACACCTAACCCAGTTCTGCGGAATCAGAATCAACGTTGAGTTTAAGCAAGCGAATGAGCCAATTGGAGTAAAGTGCCATGCAGATTTAAATTTTTCCTACTTGTAACGAATGCAGCTATCGATTTTTTTTTTGCATGTTAGCATGCTCGTTAACAATCGTGTCAGTCAGCTGTTGGCTCTCACGCTGGCCAATAGAATTTTCCTGCCTATTCGTGGCAGCCAGCTATAGGTTCTCACTCTGGCCAGTAGAAAATGGCCGCAAACTACATGAAAACTGCCGTAGAAGCATGAAAAAATCGAGTTTTTCCACTATCGATGGGAGTTGGAAAATGCAAACTCGGTCTTGGCCTTCCCGCTAACTTGGAGCATGTGCATGTAAATTTTGGTGCAAATCCGTCGAAAATTGCGGCCGAGCATTCGTTACACACACACACACACACACACACACACACACACACACACACACACACACACACACACACACACACACACACACACACATCCTGCCTTTTATAGATAGAGATTATTCTAATTTAGTTTTATGATAATTTTTATTTTATTTTACGGCAAGTTTTTAATGATTTTTGTAGCTGTTCATAATACGCACCACTGATTTTGCTTATTAATTTTTAGTAAAAAAATGCGTATTATACATGGGGAGTTACGGCACTTGTCTTTTCTTGTTTCTGTTCAATACTTCTAGACTTCCAGCTATGAGTTGAATACTAAAACTTGTATCAATAAATCATTATTATACCCCCACCCCCGCTAAATTCTTGCAATCTAAAATATTTTTAAATAGCCTACAGTCGACTGATAAGCTGTAAAAGCCAAATCAATCTAGACTATTAATAACAAAAATAACTTTCTATTTACTATTAAATATACTATGGCGTTTCATTAACTATTAGAAATTTTGGAATACAATTTTACCCATATAATAACAAAGACTTTTCTTGTTTATGTCCAATATGTCTAGACATTATCTTTCAGCCATATCACGTTGAAACACCGTCCAACGAAGTTAAGCGACACCGAGACTAGTCAGTGCCTAGATGGGTAACTAGCTTGAGAATATCAGGCGCTCTACATTTCGATGTGCGGTGGTGTAATCGATAACGGCTGGGAATTGTAAATCAGAGATGCGAGTTCCACTTCCAGTCGGGTTCGTAAATATTCACTTAACACGTAAATATCACTGAGAACAGTATGACTGAAACTATTCTCCTTCCTCCTATGGGTTGAACAGTAAGACACGTATCCGTAAATCATTATTATCTCAAAAAATAATTCTCGCAATCCCACCGCCCGTTCCAAATTTTTTCTGGTTTTAAATAAACTGCAATCGGTTGATAACCCGTATGAAACAAAAACAAATAAGTCTTTGCAAATGAAAAAATCGAAACAACATTCTATTTAGAATTGAATATAGTATAGCGTTTCATTAACGATCTAGTTTTAAAGTGTCATCAGTTGTCAGCTATGTATTTATGATTGATTTGTTTGTTTAATGGCATATCAACTCCTTTATGGGTCATTTAATGACGAAATGTAATTTTCTTGTTAGCTTCGAAGGAATACAAATATGATACATGTTATTCTGCTTTCACAGTTGAATACATGGTAGATGATACTCAGCTTTTGTGCATATATATGTTTGTTTGGATAGAAATACTACAGGCAGTAAGTGATATATATGAATAGACTGTGGACGGATGGATGAATAAATAGATGGATACGAACAGAGATAGATAGATAGATAGATAGATAGATAGATAGATAGATATGAAGTGAATGAGATAGATAGATAGATAGATAGATAGATAGATAGATAGATAGATATGAAGTGAATGAGATAGATAGATAGATAGATAGATAGATAGATAGATGTGAATAGAATTAGATGTGAACAGAATTAGATAGATAGATAGAGAGTGAGAGAGTGATATGGATATAGATAGATAGATAGATAGATAGATAGATAGATAATGAACAGACTGAGATAGATAGATAGATAGATGTGAATAGAATTAGATGTGAACAGAATTAGATAGATAGATAGAGAGTGAGAGAGTGATATGGATATAGATAGATAGATAGATAGATAGATAATGAACAGACTGAGATAGATAGATAGATAGATAGATAGATAGATAGATAGATAGATAGATAGATAGATAGATGTGAATAGAATTAGATGTGAACAGAATTAGATAGATAGATAGAGAGTGAGAGAGTGATATGGATATAGATAGATAGATAGATAGATAGATAGATAATGAACAGACTGAGATAGATAGATAGATAGATAGATAGATAGATAGATGTGAATAGAATTAGATGTGAACAGAATTAGATAGATAGATAGAGAGTGAGAGAGTGATATGGATATAGATAGATAGATAGATAATGAACAGACTGAGATAGATAGATAGATAATGAACAGAGTTAGATAGATAGATAGATAGATAGATAGATAGATAGATATGAACAGACAGATAGACAAACAGATAGATATAAACAGACTTATATAGATAGATATATAGATAAAAAGATAGATAGATAGAGAGGTAGATAGATATGAACAGACTTAGATAGATAGATATGAACAGACAGATAGATAGATAGATATGAACAGACATAGATAGATAAATAGATCGATAGATATGAACAGACATAGATAGACAAATAGATAAATCGATATGAACAGACCTCAATAGATATATAGATAGATATGAACAGACTTATATACATAGATAGAAAGACAGATATGAACAGACATAGATAAATAGATACATGTGAACAGACTTAGATAGATAGATAGATAGATAGATAGATATGAACAAACTTATTTAGATAGATAGATAGATAGATAGATAGATAGACAGATGTGTACAAACATAGATAAATAGAGAGATACATTGATAGATAGATAGATAGACAGACAGATAGATATACAGATAGATATGAACTGACATCGATAGATCAATAGATAGATCGATATGAACAGACCTAGATAGATATATAGATAGATATGAACAGACGTATATAGATAGATAGATACATAGATAGGTAGATGGATATGAAAAGACTTAGATATATAGATAGATATAAACAAACTTATATAGATATATAGATAGATATGAACAGACTTATATGACAGATAGATAGATAGATAGATAGATAGATAGATAGATATGAACAGACTTAGATAAATAGATAGATAGGTATGAACATAGATAGATATTGATGAATATGACTCAGAAGAGACTATGATAGATAGATAGATAGATAGATAGATAGATAGATAGATAGGTATGAAAAGACTAAAATATATAGGTAAATGTGTACAGATTGAAATAAAGAGATAGATAAAAAAAAAGGATCAGATACAGATTGATAGTTAAAAACATGATAAAGAGGCAGAAAGAGAAAGGAGAATAGGGAAAGAGAGAGGAGAACAGCGAGTAAATAGAAGAGAAAGAGAGGGAGAAAGAGATAAACCAAAAGAGAAGAAGAAAAAGCGAAATAAGCAAGAAGAAAGATAAGCGGAGAGAGAAAGAAAAAAGCGAGAGAAATTTTGAGAAGGCGAGAGAAAGAGGAAGAGAACGAGAAAGAAAAGGTAAGATGGATCAGAGAAAAAGAGAAAGGGGAAAAAAAGAAAGGAGAATGTGAGTGAAATGGAGAAAAAGAGAGAAAGAATGAGCAAGCAAGATAAAGAGAAAGCGAGGGTAAGAAAGGAGAGAGTAAGAAAGGAGAGAGAAAATGAAAGCGAGAGGAAGTGAGAGAATGGGGCAGCAAAAGAAAGAGAAAGGAAATGACGGAGAAGAAGAGAGAAAGCGAGAATGAGGGAGAGTCAAAGAGAGAGTGTGGTAGAGACGATATACATGTTGATGTAATAAAAAAGAAGAAAGAGAAAGATTGAGCAAACGCGAGAAAGAAGAAGAGAATAAAACATCAAGAGAGAGAGAGAGAGTTATGGGACCTTGCCCATAATAACATAATGGACTATTCCATACGTAATAAATACTGCGCCTCAAGAGGAAGCGGAGAGTGCAGTCCGAAGTCGGGCGACCGGCTGATCGGCTGAACTCTCTGCCTACGGGCGGGAAGGAACCCGAACAAGGCTACGCCGAAGGGCGGAGTCTCTTTCGGGGAGGTAGACCGACCCTGAACCCGTTTATAAGGGTTCAAAGGGCATATTTTTGCCCGAGCCCACGGGCTCGGAAACCCCACGTTAAACCGGCCTTGTGCCACATGATGCCCTCGTCGTGGTGGGGGTGTGACTAAATACCGTTCGGCCGGGGAGGAACCTGAAGGAGGCTACGCCGAAGGGCGGAGTCTCTTTCGGGGAGGTAAAACCGACCCTGAAGCCTTTTATACGGGTTCAAATGGCATATTTTTGCCCGAGCCCACGGGCTCGGAAACCCCACGGGCTCCGTTACCCCACGTTAAACTGGCCTTGTGCCACATGATGCCTTCGTGGGTGGGTGACTAAATGCCGTTCCGTCCGCAGTCGGGCGACCGGCTGATCGGCTGATCGGTTGAACTCTCTGCCTACGGGCGGGGAGGAACCCGAAGGAGGCTACGCCGATGGGCGGAGTCTCTTTCGAGGAGGTAGACGGACCCTGAACCCGTTTATACGGGTTTAAAGGTCATATTTTTGGCCGAGCTCACGGGCTCGGAGATCCCACGTTAAACCGGCCTTGTGCCACATGACGCCCTCGTGACGGGTTACTAAATACCGTTCAGTCCGAAGTCGGGCGACCCCCTGATCGGCTGATTGGTTGAACTCTCTGCCTTCGGGCGAGGAGGAACCGGATGGAGACTCCGCCTTTCGGCGTAATCTCTTTCGGGGAGGTAAACCGACCCTGAACCCGTTTATACGGGTTCAAAGGGCATATTTTTTGGCTGAGACCACGGGCGCGGAGATCCCACGTTAAACCGGCCTTGTGCCACGTGATTCCTTTGCGGTTGGGGGGTGACTAAATACCGTTCTGTCTGAAGTCTGGAGTGAGGTCCGTCAGAAGTCCGTCAGGAGTCTGTCAGTCAGTCAGAACGAGCGAGTCAGTCAGTCAAGTCGAGTCAGAGGCAGTTCGAAACTGAGTCACGTTCAGACAATTACTACAAGACATTGGAATAGTGATACTGGTCGAGACTACATTGTTCTCTCTACTAAACCTGATTGTTCGTACTAACTCTTCTACTTCTCTGTATATATTCCTGTTTGTAATATATCTGTGTTATTCCATATCCGTATTCGAGTTCTTCTTTATTGGTTCTACCTTGGACTATCACCGTGGTACAAGGAACCGGACCATAACAAAGAGAGAGAGGGAGAGAGAGAGATAGAGAGAGTGAGAGAGAGTGAGAGAGAGAGAGTGAGAGAGAGAGTGAGAGAAGTAATAAGAGCGAAAACACAGCGGAAAGATGTATAGGAACGGAAAGAGAGAGAGAGAGAGAGAATGAGAGAAAGAAAAAGCAAACGAGAGAAAAATAGGATAGAGAAGAAAAGAAGAAAGTGAAATGGAGAAATCGAGACAGAAAGCAAGTGAATAAGCAAGCGAGAGAGCAAGAGAAAAGAAAGGAGAGGGAAAATAGAAAAATACAGAAAGAGAGGATGAGAGAGAGAGGGAGAGAGAGAAATATACAGATTGAGAGAGATAGAGAGAAAGATACAGATTGAGAGAGAGAGAAAGATACACACACACAGAGATAAAGAGAGCGAGAGAGAGAGAAAGATACACACACACAGAGATAAAGAGAGCGAGAGAGAGAGAGAAAGATACAGATTGAGAGAGAGAGAAAGATACAGATTGAGAGAGAGAGAGAGAAAGATACAGATTGAGAGAGAGAGAGAAAGATACACACACACACAGATAAAGAGAGCGAGAGAGAGAGAGAGAGAGAAAGATACAGATTGAGAGAGAGAGAGAGAGAAAGATACAGATTGAGAGAGAGAGAGAGAGAAAGATACAGATTGAGAGAGAGAGGAGAAAGATACACACACACAGAGAGATAAAGAGAGCGAGAGAGAGAGAGAGAAAGATACAGATTGAGAGAGAGAGAGAGAAAGATACTGATTGAG
Organism: Acanthosepion lycidas; assembly: GCA_963932145.1. Classification (NCBI taxonomy): domain Eukaryota; kingdom Metazoa; phylum Mollusca; class Cephalopoda; order Sepiida; family Sepiidae; genus Acanthosepion; species Acanthosepion lycidas. Next base: position 29,372,063 of record OZ010612.1, read on the forward strand.
AGAGAGAGAGAGAAAGATACAGATTGAGAGAGAGAGAGAGAGAGAGAGTGAAAGATACAGATTGAGAGAGAGAGAAAGATACACACACAGAGATAAAGAGAGCGAGAGAGAGAGAGAGAGAGAAAGAAAGATAGAAAGACAAAGTAAAGAGAGAGCGAGAGAGGATGAAAGCGATAGCGTAGTAAAGACGATGTATATATTGATATATTATTTCCTGTGATTGGAAGGGCGGGTGACGGGCGTCGATAAAATCGATAATGATATCAGAATAGAAACCCCTACAAACAGTGACCCATTGAATAATGATACACAATAAAGGTACCTCACTTGTCTGCTGTTTAATAAAGAGAGGAATGGTCAATATCAGCGATGAAGATTACTTTCGAATCAGGCCATGAAGTAAAAATCTCAAGGCATTTATTTTGAAATGACTTTTTCTGTTTCAATCGGACAACAACAACAAAAAAAAAACGAAGAGAAGCAAGGAATAAAAATAAAGGGAATGCGAAGAAGAAAAAGAAAGAAAAGAAAAGAAAGAAAGATAGGGGAAAAGGAGAAAGATCAGAAGAGATTAAGAGGGAAATGCAGAGAGAGAGAGAGAGAGAGAGAGAGAAATAGAAAGCAAATGATAGGGAGAAAAAGAAAAAGATGATAAATAGATAGATAGATAGATAGATAGACAAATAGAGAAGAACAAAGAGAGAGGAGGAGAAGAAAAGAGACAAATAAAAAGAGGGGAAGCAAAGGGGGAAAATAGATAAGCTAAAAGAGAAAAAGAAAAAACGAAAAAGGGAGGCAAATAAATAAGTAGAGAGAGAGAGAGAGAGAGGAGGGGCAGAGATAGATAGAGAGAGAGAGGGGGGAGAGATAGAGAGAGAGAGAATTATAAAAAGAGAGAGAAGAGAGAAAGCAGGAGAGAGTAAGAGAGAAATTTATTTAAATAAAGAGAAAGAAATAGAAATAGAAAGCAAATGATAAAGTGAGAGAAAAAGAAAAAAGTACAGATATATATATATATATATATATATATATATATATATATATATATAGAGAGAGAGAGAGAGAGAGTGAAGGAGAAGAAAAGGAAAAGAGAGAAAATAGAAGTGAGAGAGACCAAGAGGGAGAGGAGCAGATAAACTAAAAGAGAAAGAAGAAAAAGAAAAATAGGAAAGAAGAAATATAAGGAAAGAGAGAAAGAGAGAAGTATAAAAAGAAAAAGAAGAGAGTTTGAGACAGAGGGAGCAGGAGAGAGTAATGCAAAGGAAGAGAGAAAAATAGAAAGCAAATGATAAACTGAAAAAAATAATAGAGAGAGAGAGAAGGGGGTAAGGGAGAAGAAAAGAGAGAAAATAACTGACAGTGAGAGAGAGAGAGAGAGAGAGAGAGCAAGTAGAGGAGAAACAGAAAGAAAAACGCAAGAGCGAAATAGGGAGCAATAAATATAAGCAGAAAGAGAAATACAAGGAGAGAGAGAGAGAGAGAGAGAGAGAGAGAGGGAGAAAGAGAGAAAACAGAGAGAAAGAGAGTAAAAGTGAGAATTAAAGAGACAGAGCTTTTCCGGATAAAGTTTTCCGTTGACATGAAGTGGAAAGATTATTGAATCCATTGCTAGTTCTGCTGCAAGGAAAGTTGGTTCACTGTGTCGTACGACACAATTTTTCCTCTCCAGAATCTATCTTAAATAGTTATAAGTCTACCAATCGTCCATGCTTAAAATATTGCTGCCACATATGGTCCGGTGTTCCTGTTATATATTTATAGATTAATGATATAATCCAAAGAAGAATCTGCAATTTTATTGGTCCTGATCTGGCATCTCGGCTACAGTCATTTTCTCACCGGCGTAACGTAGCTTCTCCGTACCTTTTCTATAAATACTTTCACGGTAAGTGTTCTGACGAGCCTTCCTCTATGGTATTTGGTCTGGTGCTCCTGCTGTATATTTAGAGATTCTTGATGAAATCCAAAGGAAAATCTGCAATATTATTGATCCTGAACCGGCATCTCGGCTTCAGTCCCTTTCCTACCGGCGTAATGTAGCTTCCCTGTGTCTTTTCTAGAAATACTTTCATGGTAATTTTTATGATGAACTTTACACTATGTAACTTAGAACTTAAGAATATAAGTGCGGTACTGGATTGGCAGCAAGGTCTCATAATTTTACAGTTGAATTGGATATACATGAGCGTAAATCCTATGCTAACATTTTTTTCTCTCGCTTGTAGAACTCTCTTTCGGCTTCTGGCTTCACAGTAAACTTTGACCTTCAAAAATTTTAAATGCAATGTCAATCGTTATCTTCTGTCTTCTTAATACCTGTTCTTTTATTGTTCTCTCGCCTTAATAGTGTTTCTTTTTTTTCTCATATACTATAACACCCAGTAATCCCTTGAGTCTTAGTGGCTTTATTGCCTTTTTTGGGTTTAAATAATTAAAAAAGAGAAGGTGAAAGAAAAGGAGAATTAAAAAGAGCGAGAAAGAGCAACAAGGTAAGAGTGGAAGCAGAAAGAGAGAGAGCGAGAAGAGATGGAGAGAGGGTGGAAGAGAAAGAGAAAGAGAAAGAGAAAGAGAGTGAAATGTAGAAACAGAGTTAGAGGGGAGAGGGAAAGGAAGAGAAGTAATAGAAAGAGAGAGAAATAGAAAGGAAATAATAAAGTGAGAGAAAGAAAAAGTGAAGAGAGGCAGAGAAATTAACAGAAAAAAGAGTGTGAATAGAAAAGAAAGAGAATAAGAGAGAGAGAGAGAACAGATAAACCAAAAGGTGAAAGAGGTAACAGAAAAAAGAAGATAAGCAGAGAGAGAAAGAGAGAAAGAAAAAAAGAGAGAAAGATTGAGCAAACGCGAGAAAGAAGAGAACTAAACATACAGAGAGAGAGAGAGAAGTAAAAAGAGTGGCAAAGAGCGGAAAAGTGAGTGGGAACAGGAAAGAGAAGAAGAGAGAAAGAATGAGCAAACAAGAGAAAGAGGGGATAGAGAAACAGAAAGAAAGTATAATGGAGAAATCGAGAGAGAAAGCGAGAGAATGAGCAAGTAAAAGAAAGAGAGGGCAAGACGAAGGAAAAGAGAAGGAAAATAGAGAGAAAGATACTGAGAGAGAGAGAGAGAAAGAGAGAAAGTAGACAGAGAAAGAGAGAGAATGAAAGAGAGAGCGTGGGAGAGACGATGTACATAGAAACGTATTCTTTCATATGATAGGAAAGACGGGTGCCTGGCGTAGATAAATTCGATAAAGATATCAGAAAAGAATCCCACAATCAGTGAGACTAATAATGACTAATTGATTAGACAATAAAGGTATCCTACGTGTCTGCTGTTTAATAAAGAAAGAAGTGGTCATTAATAGCGATGAAAATAAAGTGACTTACTTTCGTACCAAAGTAAAAAAAAATCGAAATGAAAAAATTGAAATTACCCATGCATAATACGCATTTTGTTCAAAAAAAAAAAAAGCAAAATTAGTGGTGCGTATTATGCGCAACTACAAAAAATCTTAAAAAAATTGCCTTTTCATAGGTCGATATCAGTTGCGAAATATCTACTCACCACAAACATATGACAATTTGACGCTAACATTCGGCGATTGTGACCCCATAAGGATGTCAAATACAATCATATGTACCTAACAATACTTACAAATGTAAAATAAAATAAAAATTATCAGAGTCTAGAAGAAAACTCAACAGAATGCAGAAAGCACTGGACGGCCGTTTCGTCCTATATTTGGGACTCATCAACAGTGCGCATCCACTACCAAAAATTGAAACCCGGAGAGTTACGGTAGCAGGCAAACGTCATACCAACAAACGGGCCTCGAGCGAGATCAAGCGGCGCTATATCGTATCTAATTCGCTACCATTTCGTTTGCCTGATGGCGAAACTGTCCGGATTTCAATTCTCGGTAGTGGATGATTCCCAAATATAGGACTTCAATCCAAATGTAAACAAATGACGTCACATATTATGAAATGGACAAAGTCCGACAATTATTTTCAGATATTTTTATGTTTATACATTCTTTTTAATGTGTAAAGTTATTTGTTTACATTTGGATACGCTTTGAGCAGATATGAATGTACATGAGAGATTCATGGAAGATTGAAGTTTAAAAACAGTAAAATCAACCTCTGTGGCTCGATAGGTTAAGGTACGTCAGGCTAAATGACGGTTCCGTATAGGATACAGGTTCGATTCCTATTGGAGGACGAATATTTTCTATGACAATTTCTCGGACATTCAGGCCGGTAAATGTTGTTTAATACTGTTTATTATAAACAGAGCATTTACTTAAATATTTGCATCTATAAAAAGAATGTGTAAATATAAAAATGTCTTAAAATAATCGTCGGACTTTGTCCATTTCATAATGTGTGACGTCATTTGTTTACATTTCATACGCCATGAGCAGATATGAATGTACGTGAGAGATTCATGGAAGATTGTAGTTTAAATACAGTAAATTCGACCTTGCTAACCGAACGCTCCTTCGTGGCCAATTAGGTAAAGGCACGTTAAGCTAAAAGACGGTTCCGTATAGGATACAGGTTCGAATCCTGTCGAAGGACGAATATTTTCTATGACAATTACTCGGACATTCAATGTTGTTTAATACTGTTTATTATGAAACAGAGCATTTGCTAAATATTTGTATCTTTAAAAAGAATGTATAAATATAAAAATGTCTTAGTAATTGTTGAACTTTGTCCATTTCATTACATATATATATATATATATATATACATATAGCGAGAGAGAGATTAAAACAGAAAGTAACATCCAGAGATAGAGAGCGATAAAGAGAGGGTAAAAAAGAGACAAAGTAAGAGAGAGTGAGTAAAAGATAGAAAGAGGGAGATAATAAGTGATAGACAGATAGAGAGAGAAAAATAAATAAGTAGAGAGTGATAGAGAAAGACACAGATAGATATAGAAATACAGAGATATATAGAGAGAATATAAAATATAAAGAGAGATTAATAGATAGAATATATATATATATATATATATATATATATATATACAGGGACAAATACTTGCACGTACGTAAGTATATTTATTCCTAAGGGGATATAGATACAGTGCTCAATGTTATGAAACAATCCTAGAAGTATATATTAGTGAATATTCATAATTTCCAACGTCGAAGTTTCATACAGTTAATGCAATAAACTGCTTCAAACTCCGAGTAGTGTTATCGACGTTGGATATTATTCAGTAATATATATATATATATATATATATATATATATATATATATATATATATATATGTTTCATTAAAGGCGGCATACAAGGTCCTGCGATTAAGCTATTTATTTAATTTTTCTTGTGCTCAAAAAAAGTGTATGGGTTGTGTGTATGTTTCTACAGTTATGTGGCGTGAATTTGTTTGACCCTAGCTTTACAGGATGTGACTCATACACTTGATTTCATGACCTTCCTCTGCACCCCACAGGAAATGAGTAATGCAGCATCAAGTTATGAAACTGCAACGAACTGCCGCTGACTCTGTTATAATATCGAGGGGCGCCTTCTGTAGCATATCCGTCACGCGTAGCCCTCTTCATCCACTGCTTGAACCGTTGAGATTGGAACCAACTATAATTTAAATAATGAATATAAAGACAGTATATATTATAAATTCTTAAGATTTCGTCATCGCATGTTTTCAAATTGATGTATGATATGATCCAGTCATGGCTGACAACGTGACGTAATAGATTCACAAACAGAATCAACATTTCGATAGGTTCCCTGGAATTATGTGAAAGCTTTCCATCAACCTCTCTCGCTCCACAGGGCGTGGTTTATCTCTGTGGTTTTCAGGAATGGTTCTTGGGCACATCGTGTACACTGCCATCAACTTCAAAGTTATCTTTAATTGGTGAAATTGTGAGCCGCGTGGTTGTATCTGAATGGAACCCTCTTCGATAACGTTCTTTGAATTCTATTTTGGTGCTTTTACTAACATTTCAGGACGTAATTTTTTGTTCAGAACTAACCCAGTGCGACATTACTAATACTAACCTGAAAATTTGAAAAAGAAAGCAAGTAAATGGCTATTAAATCTATTCTATTCTCCTTTGACCACCATAGAGAACCTTTTCTGCCTGCCAGCAGCATTGCTGACCCTAGGCTCCCGGAGAAAGATACACTGATCATTCTTGGCCTCACGTTTCCGACTGACCTGAAGTGGAGCGACTATATCGAATCAAGAGCTGCATCTACTGCAAGGAAATTTGTGTCACTGTGTCGTGCCAAATGTTTTTTTCTCGACAGAGTCCATCTTGTACATTTACAAATCTATCATTCGATCGTGTATTGAATATTGCTGTCATAACTGGTTTGGTGCTCCTGCTATTCGTCTAGTGTCATGAAAGAATAAAAAGAAGGCTTCCCTCTGTCCTTTCTATAAATACTTTCATGGCAACTGCTCTGACGAGCTTTTTTTCCACGAAGCCCAGAATGTATGAATTTAAGCGTGCTACTAGATTGACATCTAGATCCTATCTTTTTACTGTTGAAATAGCTTAATGCAACTGACACTTCTACTCCAACAGATTGTTTTCTCGCACTTCCCACCCGTGGAACTCCTTTCCGATTTCTTGCTTCCCAGATAACTACAATGTTCAAAAACTTAAATGCAACTTCAATCGCCATCTGTCTTCTTGAATCCCGTTCATCTTTTGTATTTTCTTCAATTCTCTTTATATTCATTCTTTTCTCTCACTTTCTCGCCTGCGTACTAGTGGCATTCCCACCTTCATTGGGGGAAATGATAAAAAAAGACATAAAAAGAAAGTCGTCTTAAAAAATGTGTATACATTTTTCTGAGACACTGTATATATATATATTCGTAAATATAAGTGTACATAGCCAATTATATGTGCTTTTATAAGTTAACATTATTTGCATATCTCTCTAAACCAGTGTTTTTCAACCTTTTTACCCTTGCGTAACCCTTAAAATAAATTACATGACTCAAGAAACCCCTACGCAAAAACTAAATTATATACTATACTTTTCTCATTTTATTTCCATCGTAGTTTACGTGGTAAATATCATAGTATATATTTTTGAATAAATGGTTTAAGGAAAAATGAATACTTCTTTCTAAAATCTTTCGGTAATGCTAAATAAAATTCATACTGTTTTTTTATAATACTTCATCAGTGAGTTTTCATTCAAGCAAAAAAAATTCTAAACTCAAACGTAAAAAATAAACATAAGTAACCAATATCATATAACTATAATATGGATGTAAACAGAACGAAAACAGATAATTGCTGCATCAGTTTTTTTTAAAAAGTTTTTTTATCCTTTACTGGCAATGTTTAAAAGACATAAGGTAAATCAAGGCAAAATGTCCTGTGAACCATTAAATTGATCAAGAAAATGTTACTTTCAGAGCCATTTCATAAAGTGAAACATGTTTCTCTAATGTGAAGCCTGTGACTGTCTTTTGATACATAAATATTTAATTCCAGGTCGAACTTTAAATAAGACACGGATTTCATTCTTAATTGATAGGAGACGATTTCTGTCTTTGCTCTTGATAAATAAGAAAAGTCTTGTTCACACATGTAAGACGTTGAAAACTGCAATAACCTAATTGGTTAGGTAGGATGATGTATATATTACAATAACCAAGAGTATAACGCTGCTCGAAACTTTGAGAATAGATTGAATAAAGAGAAGTGGAGAGAGAGAGAAAGGGAGAGAGAGAGAGAAAGAGAGAAGGAAAGAGAGAGAGAAAGAGAGAGAGAAAGAGAGAGAGAGAAAGGGGGAGAGAAAGAGAGAGAGAAAGGGAGAGAGAAAGGGAGAGAAAGAAAGAGAGAGAGAAAGAAAGAGAGAGAAAGAGAGAGAGAAAGAAAGAGAGAGAAAGAGAGAGAGAAAGAGAGAGAGAAAGGGAGAGAAAGAAAGAGAGAGAGAAAGAAAGAGAAAGAAATAGAGAGAGAAAGAGAGAGAGAGAAAGAGAGAGAGAAAGAGAGAGAAAGAGAGAGAGAAAGAGAGAGAAAGAGAAAGAGAGAGAGAAAGAGAGAGAGAGAAAGAGAGAGAGAGAGTGAGAGAGGGAGAGAAAGGGAGAGAGAGAGAAAGAGGTTAAAAAGAGAGAAGTTGTCAAGGACCATAACAGATGAAAAAAGAAATAAATAACTGTCAAAAATTTCCCGCCCAAATGGCAGGAACCGTAGCAAAAAAGTATCGAATAACCGCTGTCCGTTTCTTCTTGTCCGAAGAAATGCCGCTTCCTGCGATTGTTCCACTCTGTGAAGACACTCGCAGACTCTGAATGGAACCATTTATATTCTTAAGACGACTGAATTCCCATGATGTTTCCTCAGTATTCATTCGGCGAACAAAACCTAATTTGTTTTTTTATGAATGTACACCGTACCAAATAACATGACACCTGTGGCCATAGACAACAAGTTATCTCCCCTTGAATCCCTCAAAATAGCAATAAAAATTAATTATAAATATTCATAAGAATAAAAAAAAAACATTCACCTGACTTGACGAGACCCGAACGAAATATTGCTGGGCAGGAAAATCAATCTCTCTCTTTTGTTCCGGGAAGTTAAGTTATCGAAGACGCATGTATTTTAGACTCGGGACAAACCAAACAGATAAGTACAAACATTTTGTATTAAGAATTTCAAAGTCTGTCTATTTACATTATGCGGACTATTGTCCTCATCTTTGTCGCCATATTTGTCACAACGTTTCGGCCGTTGTACGCTCCGGCCTTCTTCAGGTGGTTGGAATTTCGAACTGAACCCATTATTTCGATCCCTGGGGTAGACTGTTCTAGTTCCAAGTACCATGTTTGATGGATGTCAGTTATCAGTTATCTCCTGCTAATTTTCCCTCTGAAAGTTCTCCACTGCCTTAACCGGGTATTGAACTCACACTCTTTGGGTCTGTCACTGGATCTAACCAACGCCTTTATCCACTGTGCCATGTGTCCTTGAAGAAGGCCGGAGCGTACAACGGCCGAAACGTTGTGACAAATATGGCGACAAAGATGAGGACAATAGTCCGCATAATGTAAATAATGTAAGAATTTCAAATATTAAATATATATCTGCAAGTGTTTTTGTTGATTTCAATCGCAGGGAATATATATTTATTTTGTAAAAATTACAAAATTGTGGCACTAGGCCGAAAGGGGAGTAGAAAAAAGGTTAGTATTCGCTGTCTATCCTAGTCATAGTTAATCACAATCACGACTCATTCACTCAATACGATATGCCCAATAGCATAAGTACTTGTCCATCACCTCCCAATCCGACATGAACTACAATACCACATATACACAAGGGACCTACAAAATACCCCATGGTGTAAAAATCAATCGCAAGGAATGACTAGAACATTTCCCCCTCGACTTTTATAGCTAGAGGTACACAAATGCATTCTGGGATTTTTTAAAAATCTTACCTATAAAATAGGCTGGTTTGACGTTTGATATGACTGTCCAGATCTGCCTTTGCTGTGTTCGTTTGTCCGAACTTGCTTTTGTGTGTCAACACCACTTCTTAGTTTGTTAACTTTATGCCTTCTTACCATTAATTTACCTTGCATATATTGACTGCTTGCTTGATATTATTTCATTTTTTTCTTTTTTCTTTTTATTGTAAACTTTGTTAGTTTGTCGGACAGTTCTGTTATTTATTTTACATTTAACCATGGCTACTCACTCAACACTTGAGAACAAAACATCAGCTACATTCTAAGAAAATATGAAACAAGAATTTTTTTTTAATTTATAGACCTATTTAATATACTTTTTAGATTAAGACCACAAATAATTTTAGTTATTAATGATTTAATTTATGACCTATCAAGAGATATAAACTTTTAAAACTTCTGCCATATTAACATTGATATGATTTTGATAGATATGAACAGATAGATAGTAAATAGATAGATAGATATAAATAGACTGAGATAGATAAATATAATTGCTGTATTGCTTTGTTCAAGACACATGATCAGTAGTTAACGTCTTCCTTGTCTCTTTACTACACACAATTGCATGCTGGGATTTTTTTTCTTAGCCAATAAAATAGGCCAGCTTGCAGTTTGACATGAATTAGTCCTGATCTGCTTTGTCTAAAAGTCAGAACACTATGTTCGTTTGTCCAAACTTGCTTTTGTGAGTCAACGCCAATTCTTAGTAAGTGAACCTTTTGCCTTCTTACCTGTTAATTTGCTTTGCATATATTGTTTGCTTGCTTGCTTGATATTATTTCATTTTTGCCCTGTTCTTTTTCCTTTTTATTGCAAACTTATTGTTAGTTTTGTTTGTTGAACAGTTCTGTTCTTTATTTTGCATTTGACCATGGCTACTCACTAAACAGGTACAATCCTATTAACAATTGACATTGCATTCAAATTTTTGAAGATCAGAGTTCACTGGAAAGCAAGAAGCCAGAAGAGAGTTCCACAAGTGAGAAGTGTGAGAAAAGAAATTGTTAGCATAGAATTTATGGTTACATCTAAACCTTTTGCTGTATTGCGTTGTTCTGCAACTCGTGATCAGTAGTCAACTTTTTGCACATCTTTTAGTTTACAATTTATATCTCTTCTACATAACTTAAATAGGTACAATCCTATTTACCAATCTGCTACATCTCCCTGAACCATAAAGTTGTTCTCAAACTTCTTCTACAACCTCTTTCCCTCTCTCCCCAATGAGGTTTATGTCCTGTTCTTTTTAATAGAGATATTGGTCTTATTTCATCTTCTTTTGTATCTGAGTCACTCCCCTATCATCCATAGTGCTCATCTTCTATTGCAATATCCTGATCTGAAGAACTCTCTGTCTTCAGGCAGAAACGAACCCAGACGAGCTTATGCCAAAGTGCAGAGTCATGTCTGGGGAGGTAGACAAGCTAGACCCCATGTATATCAGGTCTACGGGGAATTTTTGCATTCTATTGTACTTGCTTACAGCTCCTGTGCGATCGCCGAAGTTAAGGAACGTTGTTCTTTGTCAGTAGCTAGTTGGGTGACCATTTGGGAATACAAGGTGATTTAAGATTGGTATTTCGAGTGGTGTGGTATAATGGCGAGGAGTTCATAATCGGAGAGCCGAGTTCGAAATCTCGTTGGGTTCATTACTTTGACTTAAATGCTCAGATTTGCCCCACATAAAAAAACGACCTTGTGCCACATCCTGCCTTGTAGGAAGGTGAGGTAAATACCCTCAGTACAGATCTGCCTTGTTTAGAAGACAGACCACTCCACTTGTCCAACCTTGCTTTTGTGCGCTGATGGCAATTCTTAGTTTGTGAACCTTTTTCCTTCTTATCTGTTAATTTGCTTTGCATATATTGTTTGCTTGGTTGTTTGATATTATTTCATTTTTGCCCAGTTCTTTTTTTCTTTTTATTGTAAACTTTATTAATTCTGTTTGATGGACAGTTCTGTTATTTATTTTGCATTTGACAATGGCTACTCACTTCACAATAACCATGTATTCTACATTCTTATAGTTGATGTTTAGTCATATTTTATCGTTTTCCTCTACTAACTAGTGAATGAGAGACAAACCTATTAGTGGCAAGGTTACCAAGTGTTTTATGCTGACTCAATTGCATATTTTTTTTTTTTTAATTCTGATCATTCACTGAATTCAAATTTCAATATCTTTAAATTCTCACTTAATTAGATCACTCAAATAATTTCTTAGTGGTAAACAGTAAAAGAAATGAATTCAGTATTAAAATTTTTCTCCCTTATCCTAGATTCTTTGAACAAGGAATAAAAGCATTACTTTTATAATTGGCTTTTGTTATTCTTAATAATAATAATAATAATAATGTTGTTGATGAATAAATTTAACTTTTGTTTTATTTAAAACCAAGCTTTCTCTATTTTCTCTTCTAAAATTCATCATGACTTTTTAACCAATCTCATAATAAACTAATCAATAAGAATTATTGCTATTAAATCCATTTCAAATGTGTTTTCCTCTGTTTTGTTTTGTATGGAAAGATAAAGCTAAACAACCTTCAGTCCCTTCCATTACCACCTGAGCCAAACCCAGACATAAGCTGTTGATTCCAATCTTACTGAGAATGACTGCAAAATACTTTCCCCTCCACACAAATGCATGCTGGGATTTCTTTCTAGCTGATTCTTAGTTTAATCCGACTCCATCCTGGTCTATCTCGTCTTGAACTCAGAACGTAATATTCACTTGTCCAAATTTGTTTTTGTGTGTCAGCACCAATTCTTAGTTTGTGAACTTTTTGCCTTCTTACTGTTAATTTTCCTTGTATATATTGTTTGCTTGCTTGATATTATTTTTTGCCCCTTTTTCTTGCAAACTTTGTCAATTCTGTTTATTTTGCATTTTGTCTTTGGTCTGTCTATATTTCTGAGATAAGGTATTATGTACATTATTTACATTATTCGGACTATTGTCCTCATCGAAATTCCAACCACCTGAAGAAGGCCGGAGCGTACAACGGCCGAAACGTTGTGATAAATATGGCTACAAACATGAGGACAATAGTCCGAATAATGTAAATAATGAACTTGTGTTTTATTTTAACTTTTGATATATTTATGTTCTCGTATGTTAGGTTCATTTTTAAAATGAAGCTGATGTTTATACATCTGCACACAAAACACACCTTTCATATTCCTTGTGCATTTTGATTTGAAAGAGACCGAGAAGTGGGTGGGGGAGAAGTTGTCCCCGACTAAAAATACTATGACCAACTTAACTTTTTTTTTTTTTTTTTTTTTTAGTGCCACGTTCATTCACGATGTGATCAAAAATGATTTTCTATAAGTTTCTTTGTGTTTATTATCTATAAATTCAATTCATTCTCTTTGACTAGGAGTTCTTAACCCTGGTGAGAATTACACCGGAAGGACGGGGGCAGAGTTTCGAGGAGGGGGCTAGTTTTTCACAAGGTTCTTATCTACTGTAATATTCATTAGAATAAAATCGATTTAAATACCGTCACCTTTTATTGAACATTTTTGCTTATTGAATTACAATACGCTGGCATTCTATTGTACTTGCTTACAGCTCCTGTGCGATCGCCGAAGTTAAGGAAAGTTGTTCTTTGTCAGTAGCTAGTTGGGTGACCATTTGGGAATACAAGGTGATTTAAGATTGGTATTTCGAGTAGTATGGTATAATGGCGAGGTGTTTATAATCGGAGAGCCGAGTTCGAAATCTCGTTGGGTTCATTATTTTGACTTAAGTGCAAATTTAAGGGAAAGGTATGAATTAATTAGTAAGGCTTATATAGGGAGACCCCCGAAAAACGGGAATTTTTGAAGTGCGTATTGCCAGACATGAGCAAATGGCAACACTGTGAGACAGTGACCTTGAGCAAGTAAACATTTCACCATTTAGAATTCAAGATGAAATTCACAGTATCCCAGCTGAGATGTTGCAGCAGTCAATGAGGAATCTCAACAGCAGATTTCAAGAATGCATTCGTACAGGAGGACGCCATCTACAGGACGTAATTTTTAAAGAATGAAAATTCCATCATTGTTTCTTAAATGGCATGTTTTAAGGTTTCAATTACTATGAATAAAATATTTTTATTCCATCACTCTTGGTTTTATTGGATTGTTAAAAAGTTTCCGGTTTTTTGGGTCACCCTGTATTACTAAATCATTATTATCTTTAAAAAACAAATTCTTACAAAATAAAATATTTTCTGGCTTTAGATAACATTTACTGGTTTGATAAGCCGTAGAAAACGAATCAATCAATCAAATACTGATTAGCTACACAGTCATCTATTTTAAATTTATTTACCATGTCTGGAATATAAATGTATAGAAACTAACATGGTCACAAAGTGAGTGATTAGTTTAGACATTGATTGTAATATAAAATTGATCCCCCACTTTATATCCACATTATAATTTCTTGTTTGTCTATCAAATACAGATTATTTACACAGTCATGTCTTTTAGATTTATTTACATTGTCTGGAATATAAATGTATAGAAACTACTTTGGCCACAAAGAGAAGGGTGAGTTTCTATAGTTACTGTATTATAGAACTGAGTGATCAGTTTGTATATTGATTGTATTATAGAATTAATCCCCCATTTTATAACCACATTATAATTTCCTGTTTGCTTATCAAATACTGATTAGGTACACAGTCATGGCTTTTAGATTTATTTATATTTTCTGTAATATAAATATGTAGAAACATGGTCACAAAGTGAGTGATCATTTTATATATTGATTGTAATATAGAATTGCTCCCCGACTTTATATCCACATTAGAATGTCTAGATTCTTTATTAAATACTGATTAGCTACACAGGCATGTCTTTTAGATTTATTTACATTCTCTGGAATTAAGAAAAATATACGGAAAAACAAACAAAAATCCTAATATGTAATTATGCTGTTTTAATGTTAATATAATGTCAACGTCGGACGTTTCGGTCTAGTAGACCATCTTCAGGACATATTCATAAAACATAATTAACATTAGACTATATTTAATTCAACATGAAAAGACGATGGGCTTAAGAGTAAGACTAATCAAAACAGACAAGTAAAATTCTCTGGAATATAAATGTATAGAAACTAACGTGGTTACAAAGTGAGTGATCAGTTTATATATTGAGTGTGATATAGAATTGCTCCCCCACTTTATATCCACATTATTACTTCTTGTTTTTCTATTAAATCCTGATTAGCTACACAGGCATGTCTTTTAGATTTATTTACATTCTCTGGAATATAAATGTATAGAAACTAAGGTGGTCGCAAAGTGAGTAATCAGTTTATATATCGAGTGTAATATAGAATTCATCCCCCACTTTATATCCACATTATAATTTCTTGTTTGTTTATCAAATACTGATTAGGTACACAGGCATGTCTTTTAGATTTATTTACATTCTCTGGAATATACATGTATAGAAACTAAGGTGGTCGCAAAGTGAGTAATCAGTTTATATATCGAGTGTAATATAGAATTCATCCCCCACTTTATATCCACATTATAATTTCTTGTTTGTTTATCAAATACTGATTAGGTACACAGGCATGTCTTTTAGATTTATTTACATTCTCTGGAATATACATGTATAGAAACTAAGGTGGTCGCAAAGTGAGTAATCAGTTTATATATCGAGTGTAATATAGAATTCATCCCCCACTTTATATCCACATTATAATTTCTTGTTTGTTTATCAAATACTGATTAGGTACACAGGCATGTCTTTTAGATTTATTTACATTCTCTGGAATATACATGTATAGAAACTAACGTGGTCACAAAGTGAGGGATCAGTTTATATATTGATTCTGTACTTTTTTTGACGGTACGGGCATGAGCAGCATCTTGATTCCATACATAGTTTCCATCTGGGTAGTTGGCTTTCAGCCATGGTAATACATTGTATTTCAGAGTCTTGTAATAAGCATCAGAATTAACCTTTTCATCAAGTTTGTAAAATTTAATAGGCGTTTTTCCCATCTGAGGCCACAACCCCAAATACCATAACTTGAGCTGGATGCTTTCTTCTGAAAGTGCCATTGATAAATTAATACTTGGCAAAGGAAATAGTTCAATTTTCCAAAAAAAAAAAATTTGAAAATTTGAAAATTGATTTTTTATATAGTTACCGATCAATTCAAAAACTTCTAAAATTGAAAAAAAAATTTGGAAATTTTTGAATTAATTGGTAACTACAAAAAAAAAAAAAAAAAATTACTATGCTTAGATTTAAGAACGTTTTACCGCACTAATCGAGTATTATGTATGCACTAATCGAATTTTGGTATATAAAAATTTCAGTGCACTAATCGAAAACGCATTAATGGAATGCGCATTAATCGAGGGATTCCTGTATATTTTCATTTTTTTCCTTCTATCTCTTTTTAGAATTAAAACTTTTCGATGTTTATATTTATTTATTTACTATTTCATAAGTTGTCTATCTTTCTAGGGTTTTGTTTGCCTAACGTTTTATATATTTAAAAAAAAACGTTAGTCTTCTAAAACACGTAATGTATTAGGTTGGTGCAAAAATTATGACGTAATAATGTCGTTTTTTGACGTATTTTTTAACGTCAAAAACGACATTATTACGTCATAATTTTTGCACCAACCTAATATATAAATGTTTATATACGTACATTATATATGTTCCAAAGTTTGCCATAGTGATAGTGTGGGCAAGCACCTACTGTCTATAAAATGCTTTCGTGACATGCGTTTCAAATAGCCTCTGACAACTGAGTCCAGCTCCAAGCTGGAGAATAGGCGAAGGTGGTAAACTGGCGCCTCATAACCAGCTGGGTCAGATAGACAGAGCTTGGCAGCCCAGGAAGACAGTACACCTAGGGGAAGGAAAACCCCGATTTTAAATCTTCGCTGTTTTGTCTTATCGAAAACATGGAAAAAAACTATGGAGGTAACTCCAGACAGAAAATCTGGAGTGGAGACCGAAGGCGGTTCGGTGTCTATATTGATAATTTTTCGGGCAGCTCCTACAGCCAAGCCGTCCACAAATACAATGTCCTGTATTCCTTTTGATCTTGTTTGTACGGACGAGATGGGGCGCTGGTCTTGTAGTCTGGGCAGCGTACAGTTACCATATACCATCACTTAGTCTAGGAGAAGGAAAACTCTGAATTCTAGCCACCTGCCGCCTTGTAGGTTTTCTTGCCTCTCGAATCTCTGAGAGGAGGCACAGGGTACCCTTAACATTCCTACATAGTTCATACATAGTTTGCTTCTGGGTAGTCGGCTTTGAGCCATTGTAATACATTGTAATAGGCATCATCATTAACCTTTCCGCCAGGTTTTCAAAATTTGCAGACATTTTTCCCATCGGAGTCCACAACCCCAAAGACCACTTGATAAAATAATACTTGGCAAAAGAAATAGTTTAATTTTCCTAAAAAAAATTTTAAAAAATTGATTTTTTTATAGTTATCGACTAATTCAAAAATTTCTAAAATTTAAAGAAAAATTTGGAAATTTTTGAATTAATCGGTAACTACAAAACAATCAATTTTCAATTACTATGCTTAGATTGAAGAATGTTTTACCGCACTAATTATTATGTGTGCACTAATCGAATTTTGGTATATAAAAAATTTAGCGCACTAACTGAAAACGCATTATAATATATATATATATATATATATATATATATATATATATATATATATATATATATATATAATGATTCCTCGATTAGTGCAGCTATTAGGTTGGTGCAAAAATAATGACGTAATAATGTCGTTTTTTGACGTATTTTTTAACGTCAAAAAACGACATTATTACGTCATTATTTTTGCGCCAACCTAATAATATGTATATTAAAAGATAAGCACTAATCGAAAACGCGTTGGTCAATTCTAATAGCTTATAAGAAATTATGTAATTTGCACCTCAAATTATAGTCTCATTCACAATTAATTTCTAATTTGTGTACTTTTTAATTAAGAGAGTTAACGTTTGGATGAGAGGTTTCATTCGTAGCAAGTTTTAAAACTCTCCAAGCAGAATAATCTCTAGGTTTGAGATCTGGAATGGAAGAGGGCCAGAATTGTGATGGCCTCAAATCGACAAAATTGGATTTGCAGAAAATATGTACTTTTTTGGCTGTGGGCAGGGGCACTAATCTGAGTCCATAGTTTCCATCTGGGTAGTTGGCTTTCAGCCATGGTAATTGATTGTATCTCAGAGTTTTGTGATAGTCATTAGAATTCAGCTTTTCACCAAGTTTGTAAAATTTGATAGGCGTTTTTCCCATCGGAGGCCACAACCCCAAAGACCATAACTTGAGCTGGATGTTTCGATCTGAAAGTGCCTTTGACATGATCTTTTGAGTGTGCAATGTATCTATCATTTCTGTGATACAGAGCAACATCAAGAGTAAAGTTCTTTTCGTCTAAGAAAATTTTCACAGTGGACTTGTTTCTTTTAAGATAAATAAGAACGTTTTGGTATCTTTCCAATCTTCTGGCCTTTATGGGTCGTGCCAGCAAATGTCTTCGTGTTCTTGTGTAAGATTTTAGTTTTAAACCAACTTTCACTGCTGTTATGATAGTCTTGAATCAACTTTAAGTTCAGTTGCTAAATTTCTCATGAATTTCGTTGGGTGATTTGAAACTTTGGATTTGTGAGTGTTGATGAAATCATTATTGCGATTTTGTTGGTTCAGCCAATTCTAG
Organism: Acanthosepion lycidas; assembly: GCA_963932145.1. Taxonomy (NCBI): domain Eukaryota; kingdom Metazoa; phylum Mollusca; class Cephalopoda; order Sepiida; family Sepiidae; genus Acanthosepion; species Acanthosepion lycidas. The sequence continues at coordinate 29,390,258 of OZ010612.1, forward strand.
GCTTTCTCTAAATTGCTTCCCTTACAGTCATTCTTTCCTTCACATTAAATACTGTCCGTAGGGATACTCCAACTCTGCTTGAAATCTTCTGCGGATGAACGTGCGTTTATCATATCACACACCCTTTGACGTTTGTTTTCCTCAACGCTCATCATTTACACAATTGCCTGAAAAAAATGTGGGTAATTAAAATGCAAGGTTATGGTAATAAAATCTACCAGGTTTCATAAAATTACTTCAACTGATTCATGAGAAAAGCAAGTAAAAATTTTAATGCAAATTTTGCCTCGCCAACCTCTATACTAGCAACAAACCGCCTGCATACGGATAGAAAATGAGTTCGGCAGATATACAAAAACAGAAAAAGGTGTAAGACAAGGATATGTCATCTCGCCGGATTTATTTAATCTATACGGCAAGGCTATCTTGAGAGAATTAGATGTTCTACGAGGATGCCTTACTGGCGGCCACAATATTAAAAACGTAAGATATAGAGATGTCACAGTATTGATAGCAGACCCGGAAAGAAAATTACCAAAATCCTTCTTTTCTTTTAATGAGATGCGTCCATTCAAGAGGTAGGCGATTATGACTCTCGACTTCCAGATGGCACATTATTAATAGCTGAGCCGGAAAGAATATTACCAAAATCCTTCTTTTCGTTTTATGTGCCGTCTCCATTCAAGAAGTAGGCCATTATGACTCTCCACATGAACATGGCACAGTATTGATAGCAGATCCGGAAAGAAAATTACCAAAATCCTTCATTTCGTTTTATGTGCCGTCTCCTTTCAAGACGTAGGCGATTATGACTCTCCACTTGTTAATGGCACAGTATTGATATCAGACCCGGAAAGAAAATTACCAAAATCCTTCTTTTCTTTTTATGTGCGGTGTCCCTTCAGGACGTAGGCGATTATGACTCTTCACTTGCAGATGGCACTGTATTGATATTAGACCCGGAAAGAAAATTCCCCAAATCCTTCTTTTCTTTTAATGTGCCGTCTCCCTTCAGGACGTAGGCGATTATGACTCTCCACTTCCTTGTAACTCTCACTAAGTTTTTGTCCTTTTGCTACTTCCCTGTTCTCTCATCCACTTGATATGTCATGTGTTGCTTTCCTTTGTTTCTTATAACCCTCTACTCGACCTTTGAGTATCAGATTCTCCAGGCCCTCCTCTCTCATTATGTGTCCCAGAAATTTCCGCTCCCTCTTCCTGATATTGAGTATAATCTTGCTCCTTGTTTGAATTCTCTCCAAAACCTCATCGTTGCTCATGTCCTCAGTCCCTGGTACAGAAAATAATAAAGAAAAGCGTGAAGAAAGGACTAATCAACAACTGCAAGAAGACAGAATGCATGGTTGTTAACAAAAGGATGCACACAAAATGTAAATGACAAATCGGAGATAACAAAATCAAAGAAGTAAAAAATTTGAATATATGGCAAGTGTTTTAACAGAGGACAGGCAGTGCGACGCTAAAAGCTGAAGGAGAAAGATAGCGAGAGATGCTTTCCAAAAGCTAAGCAGAGTATTAAGCAACGGGAAAAAATTCGTTCGAAACAAAGAAATCCGTACTGAACTTTTAATACGTGATATTTCTCTTTCTGTATAACAGTGAATACTGGACAATCTCCTCGGAGAAGTGACGTGAAGCAACAGAAATTTTGTCCTACAGAAGGATGCTGAGAATACCATCGACAGAACATGTGAGCAACGACGAACTTCTCGAGAAAATAGAAGAAAAAGTAATCTTATACTTAACACCAGGATGCGACAGTTGAATTTCTGGGACTCATAATGAGGAAGGAGGGCTTGGAAAATCTAATACTCACAGGAAAGCGTGAAGTCCAGAGGGACATAGGAAAACAACGCATAGCACGCTTGACAAGCTTTAGTAAATGGATGGAGGGACAGGATTTGAGAGAAATGAAAAAGAGACACAATTTATTAAGAGCTACAAAGGACAGGAAATTGTGGACAGCCATGATTGCTTACCTCCTGAGAAAACGCGGTACACAAAGAAGAAGAAGAAGAAGGAGAAGAAGAAGAAGAAGAAAATGGACATTCATGAGTCTGTCGCACCAAAACTCATGGTCCTGCATCAAGGTCAAAATGTCATTAGTGTGACATTCTGTGTCATAACATATCTGATCAATGTAGGTGGTTTCTGGGCGACAGCCCGTCTTATTACATGGGGAGATGTCCAAACCAGTAGATCACTCGAAAGTTCTTGTTGCTCTCTAGCAGTGTCCCGCAAAGTGCATTCTGCATTAATCACTTTAGGCATGTTATACTCACTAGACAATTCTCATAGAGTGAAGAAGTAGTCGAAGAGTTTATTAAGGCATGGAAAGTGCTCGGTCGAACTATATTCCTTGGTGCCGCCAGTTGTAACCATCGCGGTGAGGACCTGCCATGCCACTCACATTGTAGCAAACTACCCTCATTTCGTCCGTATTCCATTGGTGAGAAGTCTTCCCACGAACCGATTCCCAGAAGAATATTTCCCCGATCACTACAATCTTAACTTTTTCAAGTCTGGGGTTAATCGTTATTTTTCCCTCTTATCTGCATAATCTGCCTCATATTCTGTAACACTCTACTTCGAATGACCCCGGACCTTGTACACGTTGAACACCACTGAAAAAAAAATGGGATAAATAGCTGAGAATGACGTATTTTTAATGGAATAAAAATATAAGAATGACTTCTTTTTAATGGGATAAAAAGAAGAGAATGACTTTTTTAATGGGATAAAACGCCGAGAGTGACATTATTAATGGGTTTACAAAAGAAGCTGGTAATGCTTCATTACCAGCTTCTTTTGTAAACCTTCTTTCCATTCCATTTTGTAATCTTCTTTCCATTAAAATGACATTTTAATTGGGTAAAAAACTGAGAATGACGATTTTTCTTTGGTACAAAAATCTGAAAATGGCGCTTTTTAAAGGGATAAACTGCTGAGAATGACGTTTTAAATTTGGTAAAAAGCTGAGAATGATGTTTTTTAACGGGATAAAAAGCCGAGCACGGCGCTTTTTAATGGGATAAAAATTGAGAATGATATTCTTTTAATGGCATAAAACCTGAGAATGGCGTATTTAATCGGATTAAAAAAGGGTGAAATGACGGATTTTAATGGGGTCAAATATTATAATTACGTTATTTAATGGTGTAAAATGCTAAGAATAACGTTTTTTAATGGGATAAAAAAATAGATTTACTTTGGAAGAAAACCGTAGAATAAAATAGCTATTATTTTGATTAAATAAAAGTGTTTCTTTGTTTATCTTTCCACTCATTAAATTTCACATGAGACAACTTACGGGTAGGAACCTGCGAGACGATTTGATGTTCGGCCTGACCAGTCGGGGAATATTCTCCCGGGTTGAAAGGTCTCAGTAATGACAGGGGATTTCTGGCTTGGCTTTCTCTGAGAGCATCTCTTTTTCCAGTATTTGTCCTTTGCGCTGAGATGGAGGAATCCATTGAGAAACGCTCCTTTTCACTGCGTGATCTTACACCTGCCGTGTAAGGCTACATAGTTCACCCAAACTTGGAAACAGGTGTTGTTTTTGGCAACGGAATTCTGTTGCTTGGTAAGAAAAAAAACAAAACCTGATTCTGTGTTTATCAGCTGGTATACGAACAGTGATTTAGAGGAAGTAAGAAGATAGAGACTAAAAGATATACAGAAAGAAAGAGATAAATAGACACAGAGAAAGAAAGGAATATATAGGTAGAGAGAGAGAGAGAGAGAGAGAGAGAGAGAGAGAGAGAGAAAGTAAGATATAGATCGGTATAGAGAGAAAAAGAAAGTAAGATATAGATCGGTATAGAGAGAAAGAAATAGAAAGAGTGAGATAATAAGATAGAGAGAGAAGGGAATAGATAGAAAGAGAGTAAGGGATAAAAATAAAAAGAGAGATTAAGAGAGAGTAAGAGAAAGTAGGGGAGAGAGCATAAGACAGAGAGAGACAATAAAACAGACAGAAAGAGAGAGGTGATAAGGGAGATAGTGAGAAAGAAAGAAATACATAGTGAGATAGAGAGTAAGAGAGAGTGAAAGATACTGAGAGTAATATGTATGTATATATATATATATATATATATAACCCCCTCTATTAAATTACAAAAATTACACTACCCACCAATTTCTAATCCCATTTTTCCTCTCAATTCGTTGTTGGAAGTTTTACCTGATGATCCTGAATCCTTAAAAAAGGATTTAGGTGAAATAAATTATCGTAATGGTACCTTAAAGTGGTTTGTTTTTCATTACTTATATATATATATATATATATATATATATATATATATATATATGTATATATATATATATATATATATATAGAGAGAGAGAGAGAGAGGGAGAGAGAGAGGGAGAGAGAGAGAGGTAGATAGATAGATATACTAACATCTTTTTATCTTTAAGAAATAAATAGGTAGGTCGAGAGGTAGAGACAGAGAGAAACAGAGCGAGAAAGAGTGAGAGAGAGTGAGAGAGAGAGAGAGAGTAATATATTTATGTGGAACCCCGTTAAAAATTGTAGAAAAATTCAATAGATTTAATATTACTAAAAAATCTAACTGACACATTTTTGTGCAAAACAGGCTCCTGATTTGTATTTCCACATTCGCATTTATTAACCAATCAGCGAGTTTATCTCAAACGTTCTTAAGACCATTGAAATTTCAGACGACCATGTTTGTTGTCTGCTACGAAATTTGAAAGCTCACTATAGAAAATAATCAATATTTCCCTCCTAAAAATAGTTACCTGAAAGGACACTGCACATAAAAGGAAAGATGCAGGCGATTTGCTGCCAGCGTAAGTTCTGGATCATTTCACTATCCTTGCCTCATATGTCAAAGTTACCTGGCAGTTCCAACATTTTTTTGTCGTGGCGTACTTTATCAAACGGTTCTTCATAATCTATAGAATATAGGTATACATTCTTCTGCATTTGTATTGCTCTGTTTGATATCATTCTGAGCATGAATATTGCATTACTTGTTCCAGTGTCTTTAACGAACCCGCACCGTTCTTGTCCTATTTCAGGTCTGATTCTGCTTCGTGCTCTTTTCATCAAAATTCAAATGACATATTTTGTTATATGGCTTATGAGGCTGATTGTTCGATGGAGTTCGCATTCGTTTGCACCTGGATTCTTATGAAGTGCTATAAAAATAGATCTACTTAGGTCGTCCGGTATATCATCACATATCATTTATTATGTCTGTTTAATTCAAATATACACTCTTAAGTAAATTGACTTGGTTCATCAGGGAGTTTCGGGTCTTTCAACATCATGCACACCGTCACCAAGTCGACCCAATCAGAGATCAATCCCTGATTCCCCCTCGCAATCAAACGGTAGCAGATCCTCTGGCCCTTTTAATGAATTAGACGAAAATAGACCACATTTCCGCAGATACGATTGGGTGTTTGAAAAAAACAATTCACTGCAGGAATTATCTTTTAAATGGTCCACAGTGGGGACTGGCTTCTTTTTCTTTTTTTTTCGGTGGATAACAGTGTTAATGAATAACCAAGGAAGTAATTTAAGGTTCTTAAATTTAAACCTTTTTGTTATTTTATAGGTATGATTTCTGTTATGGGACCTTACCCATAATAACATAATGGACTATTCCATACGTAATAAATACTGCGCCTCAAGAGGAAGCAGGGTGTTCTGTCTGAAGTCGGTCGACCGGCTGATCAGCTAATCGGTTGAACTCTCCGCCTTCGGGCGGGGAGGAACCCGAACGAGGCTACACCGAATGGCGGAGTCTCTTTCGGGGCGGTAAACCGACCCTGAACCCGTTTTATACAGGTTCAAAGGGCATATTTTTGGCCGAGCACACGGGCTCGGAGATCCCACGGGCTCGGAGATTCCACGGGCTCGGAGATCCCAGGGGCTCTGAGATCCCACGGGCTCGGAGATCCCACGTTAAACCGTCCTTGTGCCACATGATGCACTCGTGTAGGGGTGACTAAATACCGTTCAGTCTGAAGTCGGGCGACCGGCTGACCGGCTGATCGGTTGAACTCTCTGCCTTCAAGCGGGGATGAACCCGAACGAAGCTACGCCGAAGGGCGGAGTCTCTTTCGGGGAGGTAAACCAAGGGCTCGGACATACCACGTTAAACCGGCCTTGTGCCACATAATGTCCTCGTGGGGAGTGACTAAATACCGTTCAGTCTGAAGTCTTGAGTAAAGTCCGTCAGGAGTCTGTCAGTCAGTCAGAGCGAGTCAGTCAGTCGAGTCAGAGGCAGTCCGAAACAGAGTCGCGTTCAGACAATTACTACTAAACCTGATTGTTCGTACTAACACTTCTACTTCTCTGTATATATTCCGGTTTGTAATATATCTGTCTCATTCCATATCCGTGTTCGAGTTCTTCTTTATTGGTTCTACCTTGGACTATCACCGTGGTACAAGGAACTGGATCAGAACAGTTTCATGCCTTACTCTAAATATTTACGGTTTTGTTTTTATTTTTAGTTGTGGTGGTCGACTTAAACTCAACCCTACTGTTACATTCTTATCGTTTAATCTGATCCTTAACATTAATCCAGGTCAGCTAACTTCTAACTGGGCGTATTCTCAACTTTCATATGGTTGTACATGATTTTATCCTGTGATTTTGTTAATGTTGAAATTATCTAAGGTTAATAACAGTTCTATTTACATTATTCGGACTATTGTCCGAATAATGTAAATAGTGTACATAATGCCTCATCTCAGAGATATAGACAGATACTGAAGGGCCGAAACGTTGTGATAAATATGGCGTCAAGGATGAGGACAATAGTCCGAATAATGTAAATAGTGTACATAATAGTTCATCTAAGAAATATAGACAGATACTGAAAGGCCGAAACGTTGTAATAAATATGGCGACAAAGATGAGGACAATAGACCGAATAATGTAAATAGTGTACATAATACCTCATCTCAGAGATATAGACAGATACTGAAAGGCCGAAACGTTGTAATGAATATGGCAACAAAGATGAGGACAATAGTCCGAATAATATAAATAGTGTACATAATACTTCATCTAAGAAATATAGACAGATACTGAAGGGACGAAACATTGTAATAAATATGGTGACAAAGATGAGGACAATAGTCCGAATAATGTAAATAGTGTACATAATACCTCATCTCAGAAATATAGACAGATATTATTCTTTTTATTATTATTATTATTTCTATCGGCAAATTTTTTATTTTTTTCCGTTTTTCCAGCTACTTTATTGTGCGTGCTCTAAATTTCCCAACATGTAAATTACAAATTATCTAAGGCTGATAACAGCTCTATTTACATTGTTCGGATTATTGTCCGACTAATGTAAATAGTGTACATAATACCTCATCTCAGAGATATAGACAGATACTGATAACCGTTCGATTACGATTTCGTCTGGTCCTGCTACTTTGTTTCTGTTCATTTTTACCATTGCTGATTCCACTTCCGATTTGAATATTTCTGGTCCTTTGTTATTTCCGGTTTGTTTCGTCGTGGAAGAGTTCTTCGATGTATTCTACCCATCTCTGATGTATTTTTCTTTCTTTAATATCAGTGGCCCGTTCTTGAATTCGACACATCCTGTTCGATAAGAACGTCTTTTGTTCAGTTAGTTCTCTTATTTGTAAATGTTCAGTATTTACTAATTCCACACCATAATTTTTTTTGATCGATTCAGGACACGCGTCGTCACTGCTTTCATTCCATTTCCAGTTTCTGTTTTTCGAAAGGTTTATTAAACGACGTTGTTTAAATATAGAGTGAGGGGCTTATATTCTCATGTTTTCTTTGAATTAATTCCTTTTTTATAACAATGCTGAATAAAATATTGGGTTTCATTAACACAATTTAATGTAAATAAATGATAAAACAATCCAATTTGATGTAAAAAAATGGCACGTAAAAAGTGTTTTACTACTGTTAAATATTTTAGGATGTTCTGCTCTAAAGTTATTAGGTTAGTGCAAAAATGATGACGTAATAATGTCGTTTTTTGACGTTCAAAAATACGTCAAAAAACGACATTATTACGTCATTATTTTTGCACCAACCTAATATATTTGAATTGAATCTTTTTTTCTTTTTATGTAAATTCTGAATTATATCTTTGGTTTGGATAACACAATTTGTTATAAATAATCCATACACCGAGTTATTTGAAGTTTTTATTATTTACTAATCAATGGATAAACACCTAGGAAAAGATATCCGTATATTATCCTCATAAATGTGACATATTTACAACCAAAATTATGTTTCCTGAAAAAGTTCCCAAATCACATTTTTTGTGTAAACTTTAGAAGATCTGAGTAATCCTTGACAGTCCGTAGATTCAATTTGTAATTTCAGAGTCTACTTATTTCTCGTCTTACCAAATTACACAAGATTTGCTCCGAATCGTAACATAAAAACTGCATTAAAACTATCGAATTATTTAATTATATAAGCTTTTAATTGCTATCATAAATAATGTAAAAGAAGGGTGTAGTGTGAGTAAAAAAACTCTTTCAATGGCTAATGAATTATTACAATAATAATGAATTATTATAATAATTGTTTCCCAATCAAATAGTTCGTTTTTAACGTTAATAATTGAACAGTGTACAATTTAGAAACTCCTAAGTAAAGATATTCGTATATTATCCTAATAAATGTTACATATTTACAACCAAAGCACAATTTCGGCTTTTAATTCTTCACTACGTTACAACTGATGGCTATGGGGTTTGTCGAGATCAGTTTGTTTTGTACTGGCAGAGTATTGACTATAAAGAGGCTTATCTTTTCATCGTTTTTTACATTTGATTTATTATTATAATTACTAGTGTACTTGTGCCGTCAAAATTGACGATAAGAAGCAATGTATTATAAGTGATACTATATTGCAAATAAATTATATATTAATATTATATTGCAAATAAATTTAATTTAATCCAAGTACAATTTTGTAAAAGTAAAATAGTTCGTTGTTAACGTTAATAATTGAACAGTGTACAATTTAGAAACTCCTAAGGAAAGATATTCGTATATTATCCTAATAAATGTTACATATTTACAGCCAAAGCACAATATTTTTTTGTCTAAACTTTGGAAAGTCTGTGTAATCCTTGATATTTGGTAGATTCAATCTGTAATTGCAGAGTTTGCTTATTTCTCGTCTTACACAGAGCAACGTATTAAATTCCACAAGATATCTTCCGAATTGTAACATAAAAACTGCACTAAATCTATCGAATTATTTAATTGTATAAGCTTTTAATTGCTATCATATATATTATAAATGAAGGATGTAGTGTGAATAAATAAAAAACTCTGTCGATGACAAATGAATATTTACAAGAATTATTCCCCATCTCTTTTTTTATTATAATTTTTAAAGTTTAAACTGAATTTCTAAAAATGAACAAGGTATTCTTGAAGATATATATGGTGTATTATATAAACGAACCCTCTTCGATAGCGATATCAGTACGCGTCAACGGGACCAAGTTTTGAACGATACCGGGTGGGTCATCTTTATTTTGCACATCCGCTTCAATTGTTAATGTGGTGTATCTTTATCTATAAAAGGCAGGATGTGTGTGTGTATGTGTGTGTATAACGAATGCACGGCCGCAATCTTCGACGGATTTGCACCAAAATTTACATGCACATGCTCCAAGTAAGCGGGAAGGCCAAGACCGACTTGGCATTTCCCAACTCCCATCGATAGTGGAAATAATCGATTTTTTTTATGTTTCTACGGCAGTTTTCATGTAGTTTGCGGCCATTTTCTACTGGCCAGAATGAGAACCAATAGCTGGCTACCACAAATAGGCAGGAAGATTCTATTGGGCAGCGTGAGAACCAACAGCTGACTGACCCGAATAATAACTAGCATGCTAGCATGCAAAAAAAAAATCGATAGCTGCATTCGTCACAAGTGGGAAAAAATTAAGTCTGCATGGCACTTTATTCCAATTGGTTCATTCGCTTGCTTAAACTCAACGTTGATTCTGATTCCGCAGAACTGGGTTTGGGCGTGAAAAAGTATTTGTTGTTAACATTCTTTTTTCATTCGGTTTTTCCAGTTACGAGTCCTTTTTTAAAGCTGATCGTTTTGTGTTCATTTTGTTTAG
>OZ010612.1:29405418-29420418 GCA_963932145.1 Acanthosepion lycidas
TTCATTATCTATCTATCTATCTATCTATCTATCTATCTATCTATCTATCTATCTATCTAATACTGTTCATTATCTATCTATCTATCTATCTATCTAGCTAGCTAGCTAGCTATCTCTTCGATATCACCCCAGTACAAGGTAGTACAACCACTAAGATGCAAGGGGTGGGGGTTACAGGGTGTCAAGGAATTAGGAACAGAAACATTAGTAATGAGTAGAAAGAGAAAAGAGTAATCAGATGGAAAGTAGACAGCATTTGACATTGCATTTAAACTATTGCAGATTAAAGTTGGCCGGAAAGCATGAATCCGGAAGTTAGTTCCACGAGCGAGAAGTGTGAGAAAAGAAACTCCCACCATAGAAGTTACGGTTATATCTAGCCAGCTCAACTGTAAACTGATGAGACCTTGTCTCCAGTCTAGTACTGCGCTTACATTCATACAATCTAGGACCTATAGCGAAGATCTCATCCAAACATGAAACCATGAAAGTAATTATAAAAAAAAGGCACAGAGAGGCAACCTTACGGCGGTTGGAAAATGACTGAAGTCGAGATGCCAGATGAGGACCCATAATATTGTTGAGGTTAAAATTATGATTATAATTTTACGTGAAAATTATGATTGTATTATTTATGACAAAATTATGATCATGTTATTTACCTGAAAATTATGATTATATTATTTAGGTGAAAATATATAATTGTATTAATGATGTAAAAAATTGTGATTATATTATTTTAAAAAACAGGGACCGCTGAATTGTAGTATGCTTTTGCATTTATTATTAGTAAATATATTTTTACTAAAAATATCAATAACCGCTATAAATTAATACAGAATTTTAAAAATTAAAATTATTATAATTACATTAAAAAATGAAAAAATTCTTGTTAAAATTAATTATGTTTTTTAAGATATTTATATCCATAATATGTCTTATCCATAAAAGCAGTTAAAAGCTTTTCTAATTAAATAATGTCTTAGTTTTATTGTATTCTTTTTATTTTACGATTCAGAGCCTATTTAAAATATCCAAGGATTTGTACTTATAATTAATATGAACATTAAACGGTACAAAAATTAATTTCTCGAACTTAAGAGGTGGATTTACACAGATGTAAAAAAATTTACACAGACGTAAAAAAATATTTTTACAAAGATTTTCTAAAAAAGGAAAGATTTCTTAAATAATAAATTCATTTGATGTTAACTAATATAATAATATTAAATAATATAAACACTAAGCGGTACAAAACTAAATTTCTCGAAATTACATAACATTAAGTAAATGGGGAGGATAACAAAATAAATATTTTGAACAAGATTTTCTAAAAAAAAACATTTCTAAAGTAAATTAATTCATTGATATGAAATTCCTGAATTTTTAATTAAAATACGACAGTTTTATATAAATATATATATATATATATATATATATATATATATATATATATATATAGTGTGTGTGTGTGTGTGTGTGTGTGTGTGTGTGTGTGAAAATATATAGAAAATAGGAAAGAACTCGTTAGGTAAATAATCCAAAGTTCTTTAGTATTTTAGTTATTATTTTTAAAAAATAGTGCTCGATACAAAAGTAGAGCATAAATATAATTATTTATTTAAAAAATATGATTCCAACACGCTACATAAGAGTTCTCACGTTTCAAAACAAGAGCCGAAAACTTCACTATAATTATTTGTAATAAATTGAATTAAAGTAAGCTCTGTTCCATCTTCAAGCGAAATTTCTTCGGAATAACTTATTTCAGAAATTCACGTGTTTTAATAGCAGATTCATTATTGAAATAAAAATAAACTTCCAGAGTTCTCTTTCACTTATATCTCTAGAACTTCCAGAGTTCTTTTTCCACTTATATCTCTAGAACTTCCAGAGTTCTTTTTCACTTATATCTCTAGAACTTCCAGAGTTCTTTTTTCACTTATATCTCTAGAACTTCCAGAGTTCTTTTTCCACTTATATCTCTAGAGCATCCAGAGTTCTCTTTCACTTATATCTCTAGAACTTCCAGAGTTCTTTTTTCACTTATATCTCTAGAACTTTCAGAGTTCTTTATCACTTATATCTCTAGAACTTTCAGAGTTCTTTATTCACTTAATACTGTTGTATTATTATAATTATGTTCAATTAATATCATTATAAGCAATTTAATACCAAAAATAATGTGTAGCTATTGTTGGGGAACAACTGACAACAGTTCAGAGATTCCTTTTAATATCAATGAATTGCCATAGCTTCTTAGGAAAGATAATGGAGTGTACAGGAAAAATTGTGTGAAAAGCGAAGAAAAGAAATAATCTTCAAACACATCTGTACAAAATGAAATGATTTTATTACTGCGTATAAAAATGTTTTTTAAGTTGAAAGGAATAAGTTATAAAGTTCCTCACAAACAAAGTTCATATGAAAAATATTTTGTTTTTCTTTTTACAAGAGAAACTATATGAATTGTGTTAGTAGAGGGTGAAAGGTATATGTGAATGTATTATGCGAAAATCCACGATTTACATAATGTATGTGTAGGATGTAATTTCATCAGCAGCCAATAATACTTGTACTATTACTGCTGCTAAAATTACACCAAATCTTGCTTAGGTATTTTTTCGTAATTTAAACTGTTCAAAATGTTTTATGAAAATACTTTCAAAGCGAAAATTAATTTTCAAAAAAGAAACTTAATACTCAATAAGTTAATTTGAGTATGCGAAAATTTGAGTATTCAGTATTATTTACATCCCCCGATCGAAGATATACTAAAAGACTAAAGGCTATTATTAATTTAAGTTACGCTATTTAATAAAAAAAAAAAAAAAAAACAGATCTTAGGAAGTTAAAAGTTAGATTTACTAGACTCAGAAGTTTTATTGGTTAAATATATTTCCCAATTTTTTATTTCGATTTTTAAGAGGGAAATATTGTTAATCATTTTCTCGTTGTAAGTCTTCAATTTTTCTTGCCAACTGCAAGAATGTTGCCTGCTTTTTCAAAGCTTGCATCACGTTTGAAATAAGGTCGCTGACGGGCTAATAAATGCTGTGGGAATTTAAATTTGAAGCTGATGTGAGCCTATTGTATTAAATTGAGATATCTGTGTGATCCTGCTTTTGAACAGAATTGAAATTATTTTAATCTATTGAATTTTCTACTGCAAGTTTTAACGGAGTTTTTCAGGAAGAGTTTCTCCTTTCAGAATATATGCAATCATGACCCTTCGACGATTCCTTTTCTTTATTATCTGTGAATTATCATGACTTCTTGGAAAAAAAGTGGCATGTGTTCCTGATGTCTAACCCGGTTTTGAATTAATAGCTTTTTTCGTTTCAGATAACAGGCGATCATGGCTCTCCATAGATTCCTTTTCTTTATTATCTGTGAATTGCAATGAGTTCTTGAGAAAGATAGGTGAGTGGTTTTCTCGTGGCCTTCGTTAGAAGTATAGAGTTGAAATACTTTGGTTTTATACGCATTTTAGAATAAAACGGAAGCCGAATCCAAAAGCGGAAGCAAGTGATAAGCCACTGCTCCTGTTCAAAAGAGCGGGAATAAGTGTGTAACTGGCAAACCTATCTGCTCCTGTAAAAAATAGTAAATAAGATTTCAGAATTTAAGCGGAGACGTTAGAAGTATAGAGTTGAAATACGTTCGTTTTATACGTATTTTAGAAGGGAGCGGAAGCCGAATCCAGAACAGGAAATAAGGGATAAACCTCTACTACTGTTCAAAAGGCCGGGGAGGAGTGTAAACCGGACGACAGTTATTATGTTCTTCCTTATAATATATTTTTTACCTCCAGTAAATTTCTATTGTATGTTTATTGGACTTGGTTTAAATTATTTTTTTTCTAGCAAGATCAATAGGCTTTTTGTTTTACACACTAGATGATTGTCTGTACCATCCATCGTCTCTCTGACTCTTAGGTTTGTATCATGTTTGTGAGCATCGCAAATGGCACTGTTGATGCTGCCTCATCAGCCTGTCTTAGAATACTTTTACTACTAACCACTCTATCTGTTTGGTTTAAACTAAATCAACTATTACAACTACTACTAAGACATTGTTCTCATAATATTACTGTTACGACAGCAGTTGGCGAAATCACGACTGCTGGCACTAACACTACACCAAAAGTCACCATCACGTTTAACTACAACTACGTTTACATAGATGACGTCAATCTGCTTTGGGGATTATTGTACCCGTGTTTCGAGTTTGATTTCATTGAGTATGGGATGGTGGAGGCGTAGCGGAGCTTATGTGGTAAAAGTTCGAAAGGTTGTGCCACTATTCAGTCAAAAATAGATCTAGCGAGACAAGCTTGCTACCCATTACACCACATCGAATTGGTGACATCAATCCACTTTGGGGATTGTTGTGTGCGTGTTTCGAGTTTGATTTTATCGAAGGGGAGTTGTAGCATTATCGTCATCGCCGTATTTACGCTTATTAGTTAATCTTGTTTGCTGAAATGAAGTCAAACAGCTTTGGGGATTATTGTGCGTATATTTCAAATGTTACGGCAAGGAGAAGGAGGAGGAGAAAGAAGAAGGAGAAGGAGGAGGAGGAATTATAATTGAATAATAAAAATATACTTAAGGTTTTTCTTGTCTACATTTTCTAAGGCTGAGACCATTTCTTTGATTCCAGGAGAGAATTTGACCATTAATTCTTCAACTGTGTTTATAAATTCATCAATGCATTTTGAGCACTCTCGGATTTCGAAAGCCATTATCAAGGATTTTTTGTGAGATGATAGGGGTGTATCTAAAGTTATGTATTTTATTTCATATGTAGTGTTTGATCTTCGCTTGTTAATTGCTTTGAGAATTTCGAATAGAAATTCTTCAAGTTATCGTGTGTCCTCACGAATTAATTTATGGAGTTGTGTGTCTTTATTTGTATTTTCTTATATGCGATTTATAAAACAACACTTCGTTAGACATTTTTGAAAATTCTTTTTGAAGGAAACGTAAAATTTGCATATACTCCTCTCTTTTTCTTTTCCTTTCTTTCCCTTCAATTGGTAGAAAGGTTGACTTCTTATGTTTTCTTTTCTTTTCTTTCCTCTTTCTTTTTCTTTTTATTCATTTCTTATTTTCGTCCCTTTTTTACTTCAATTTGCTTTTATTTTTATATTCCTTTTATGGAATGAATAATTCATATATATATATATATATATATATATATATATATATATATATATATATATATATATATATATCTATTTCTTTGCCTTCTATGGGAAATTTAAGAAACATGTAAAACGAAGTGATGTTTCATAAATCCTATTTTTAAATAAAAACTTTTATTACTACCATTGTTAGCCGCCTGACGAAACGTCTTTGTACGTCGAAACAAATATGCATTTTTTGTCGTGGTAACTTGCATGTTCCAATGTCACAGTTCATATATATATATATATATATATATATATATATATATATATATATATATATATATATATAAATGAAATGAGAACGAATAAAATATAAATCAAAGGTTCATAATATCAATTTAAAATAGGGCTCAATACAATATATATATATATATAAGGTATATTTATACAGCAAGTATCGTCCAAATAAGTTTTACTACATTCAATCAACAAGTTTTGTAAATAGGTTACAACAAGTAAATATTATTTTGTTTTATGTTTGAGGCAATAGGCAGGTATTGTTGGTAAACATTGGTCTTGTTTATACTTGAGTCAATGGGCAAACATTTAGTAAGGTTTATACTTGCGTCTGTAGCAAAATATTGTTAGTGTTTACAATTGTCAACTTCGGTGAGTAGGTAAAAATTGGCTGGGTTTATACATTAGGCAATAGGTAAATATTGTTTGAGTTTGTATTTGAGTCAGTAGGCAGATATTGGTCAAGTGTATACTTGGTAAACTGTTGTGGAATATATACTTGAATCAGTTGGTGTTTATACATGAACCTATGGGGAAAATTTAGGGGATTTATATTTTGGTCTAAATGCATCAACTTTTTGTGGGGTTCAGTCCTTCAGTGTAATTTATATGCCGCCCACAGTGCGACCAGATAACGAGGTGACTTATGCGAAAAAAAGTAATTATGATTATACTGATACACACTCTACATATCCTTAATAAAGTAGTATAGTTTTCTCGGAAATTTTCTCCAGGAATATCTACAGGAGTATACATGCTTTTTCCCCCTTGAATAAAATCTCTTCTGAGTTATATGTATATAATTCTGTCCATGATACCAATTATCATCTCAAGCTAGCTCCCCACAAAGTTTGCAGACTTAACGCTATCCCTGCGGTTGTTCTAAGGAAAGATGCTTCTCAAGTGGCCCCTGTTCTCTCCAAACATTACAACGAATGCCTTGTTGCTGTCCAGCGTATTGGAAATTCTCCGCTGTAGTTCCTCTCATTAAGAATTCTGGCGAAGTGTCTAATACTCCGAACCATCGCCCTGTTGTTTTTTTTTAAACTTTTTCTGCAAAGTACTAAAATCTCTAATCAACTTCGAAAACGGTAAAGCATCTAACTTCACACGCTTTTCTTTCGGATAAACAATGTGACTATCGTGTCTGTAGGTCGACCAAGAGACGCTTAATAGCAACAAAGATGAGGGTATTAGTCCGAATGTAAATAATGATAACTATTCATCCCAGGTATTTGGAAAGACGATCAGGTGATAATAACAACAAAGATGAGGATATTAGTAATGAACTGGTTTCTCTTCCTGCTCTTCTTTCTTGCATTGATATTAACTGTTATTTGCAGTGATGAGGGTTCTCAAGTCCAGTAACTGTCATCGCTCTTTCCAGTATTGAACTGGTTTCTCTTCCTGCTCTTCTTTCTTGCATTGATATTAACTGTTATTTGCAGTGATGAGGGTTCTCAAGTCCAGTAACTGTCATCGCTCTTTCCAGTATTGAACTGGTTTCTCTTCCTGCTCTTCTTTCTTGCATTGATATTAACTGTTATTTGCAGTGATGAGGGTTCTCAAGTCCAGTAACTGTCATCGCTCTTTCCAGTATTGAACTGGTTTCTCTTCCTGCTCTTCTTTCTTGTACTGATACTAACTGTTATTTGCAGTGATGGGGGTTCTCAAATCCAATAACTGTTATCGCTCTTTCGAGTACTGAACTGGATTCTCTTCCTGCTATTCTTTTTTTACTGATATTAACTGTTATTTGCAGTGATGGGGGTTCTCAAATTCAATAACTGTTATCGCTCTTTCGAGTACTGAACTGGATTCTCTTCCTGCTATTCTTTTTTTACTGATATTAACTGTTATTTGCAGTGATGGGGGTTCTCAAATCCAATAACTGTTATCGCTCTTTCGAGTACTGAACTGGATTCTCTTCCTGCTATTCTTTTTTTACTGATATTAACTGTTATTTGCAGTGATGAGGGTTCTCAAATCCAATAACTGTTATCGCTCTTTCGAGTACTGAACTGGATTATCTTCCTGCTATTCTTTTTTTTACTGATATTGGCTGTTATTTGCAATGATGAAGATTCTCAATTCCAGTAGCTGTTTTCGCCGTAGAAAACTTTGCCGTATAGGATTTTTGCTGTAAGACAATTTCGCCGCTTTTTTTAATATGCGAAGCACCTTGTTGTCAAGTATATCTGGCTCACACTATTGGTACTTCGATTTAAACATTTGAATAATCGAATTTATAGGATTAAAATCCTACATCATTGATTCTCGTCAGTGAGAAGCGCAAAAAAATCAACATGACACCAGAACTTGCGTCCCGCAATTTCATATTTCAGACTTAACGTGAAACTTTCTGTTAACATAATATCGGTCTGCCGATAATTCTTACTAAAGCAATATATATCATTTCAGACAAACTTACAACTTGAATACGCGACCAACTTCAATATAAAATATCTGATCAAAGAAAGATAACCCTTCCACACTCTCAGTAAGTCTTTTGAAATTTACACAAATTATTTGAAAACATAAACTTTTTTAAATTCACTATACATACAGAACTATTGAAATATAATAACAAAAAAAAAAAAAAAAAAAAAAAAATACGGTTAAATTGTCTTATGGCAAATATCCTATACGGCGAAAATTTCTGAGGCCAGTTTTCCCACGGTAAATTTTCTGGATACGCAATTGAATACATCATAGATGATTATTTACATTATTCGGACTATTGTCCTCATCCTTGTCGCCATATTTATTACAACGGCCGCTGAACTCTCTGGCCTTCTTCAGGTAGTTGGTATGTCGAACTGAACCCTTTATTTCGTTCACTGGGATAGACTGTTCTAGTTCCACGTGCCATGTTTTTTAATGGATGTCAGTTATCAGTTATCTCCTGTTAATTCCCCTCTGAAAGTTCTCCACTGCCTTAACCGGGTATTGAACTCACACTCTTTGGGTCCTGTCACTGGATTTTTTGCGCTTCTCACTGGCGAGGATGAATGATGTAGCATCTTGCTTAAAATACCATAAAATGTATTGTCGGCCATTTTACTATAAAAAGGTATTTTTATACTTTCATAGTGTTTTGTTTTTGTTTGGGGGTTCATTATTTGCCCATAGTTGGGACCCTAACAGTTGCTACCACCTCAGGTCAGGGTGGCCCTGGGAACAACAACAATTAAGAGGTGGTTCTATGCTTCTGAAAAACCGCCAGTCTCTCGATCGAAGGCCTTGCTGCCGGATGTAGTTGATCGTCATATCCAGGAGTGAATAGCAGTAGCGCTAATAGTAGGAGTATTAGTAATTAAAAGTAGAAAGATAAAATTCCTTAAGTAAGTATACAATAAATAAACATCTATATGGACGCATATATATAGCTATATAATAATAATGAAAACAGACATACAGGGAACATATAGAAGTAAATTTTGGTGGTGAAAGGGTCTAATATTCACAATTTTCAATTAAGTAAAGACCTAGGAATTCTTAATGATTTACACTATTTACATTAATAACATCTGAAACAGGTGCGTTTTTCGTTTTGTTTGTGTATTGTTTTTATTTTTTTAATTAAGAGCTGGATAAAGTCTATTTTAGTATACTTGTTTCTCTTAGGTTGGTGCAAAAATAATGTCGTTTTCTCACATGTGAGAAAACGACATTATTTTTGCACCAACCTAATATATTTCCCTATGTGTATCTATTAGGTTGGTGCAAAAATAATGACGTAATACTGTCGTTTTTCGAGGTTAAAAAATACGTCAAAAAACGACATTATTGCGTCATTATTTTTGCACCAACCTAATAATAAAAAAATCGTCTGAAAATGCAAGGTTTTTTATCCAGCTATTAATAAAAAACATTAATAATTAAAATAGAAATAAAAAACAAAATAATAAAATTAAATAAATAAATAATAAATAAATAAAATAAATAAATAATAAATTAATAAAATAAATAAATAATAAATTAATAAAGTAAACAATAAATTAATAAAATAAATAAATAAATAATAAATTAATAAAATAAATAAATAATAAATTAATAAAATAAATAAATAATAAATTAATAAAATAAATAAATAATAAATTAATAAAATAAATAAATAATAAATTAATAAAATAAATAAATAATAAATTAATAAAATAGATAAATAAACAATAAATTAATAAAATAAATAAATAAATAATAAATTAATAAAGTAAACAATAAATTAATAAAATAAATAAATAAATAATAAATTAATAAAATAGATAAATAATAAATTAATAAAATAAATAAATAATAAATTAATAAAATCAATAAATAATAAATTAATAAAATAGATAAATAATAAATTAATAAAATAGATAAATAATAAATTAATAAAATAAATAAATAATAAATTAATAAAATAGATAAATAAACAATAAATTAATAAAATAAATAAATAAATAATAAATTAATAAAGTAAACAATAAATTAATAAAATAAATAAATAAATAATAAATTAATAAAATCAATAAATAATAAATTGATAAAATAAATAAATAATAAATTAATAAAATCAATAAATAATAAATTAATAAAATAAATAAATAATAAATTAATAAAATAGATAAATAAACAATAAATTAATAAAATAAATAAATAAATAATAAATTGATAAAATAAATAAATAAATAATAAAATAAATAAATAAATAATAAATTAATAAAATAAATAAATAATAAATTAATAAAATAGATAAACAATAAATTAATAAAATAAATAAATAATAAATTAATAAAATAAATAAATAATAAATTAATAAAATAGATAAATAAACAATAAATTAATAAAATAAATAAATAAATAATAAATTAATAAAATAAATAAATAAATAATAAAATAAATAAATAAATAATAAATTAATAAAATAAATAAATAATAAATTAATAAAATAAATAAACAATACATTAATAAAATAAATAAATAATAAATAAATAAAATAAATAAATAAATTAATAAAATAAATAAATAAATAATAAATTAATAAAATAAATAAATAAATAATAAATTAATAAAATAAATAAATAATAAATAAATAAAATAAAATAAAATAAAATAATAATTAATAATTTAAAAAACTATTAATAAAAACACACAAAAATAAACAATATACGCAACTGTTTCGCTTGTTATTTATTAATTAATTACTTTTAATTATATCAAATATAATTAGTTGTGTTAATTATTATGTTAATTAAGCGAATTAATTATGTTAATTATTATTATTAATTATAACATTAAATTATTGTCGGTATTAGTCCCTTACCAACCAATTATTTCGGGAAAACGTTTCATTTTTAGACGAATTTTTTCTTATCTGTTTTTAATATAATAACCAAAAAACTGAGGTACCTTGAAGTACCCAAGCGGTGGCTAACAACTCTGCCAGACGTATGAATTGACAATTGGACTCGTTTCAAGCTCAGAAAAACATGAAAAAGAATCAAGATCAGCGGATAAACACCTCTGTTAAAAAAAAAAAAAGCAAAAACAAAAACAAAAAATCAAAGAACAAAAAACAAAGAAAACACTTTCGGTAAAAATGTACATACACATACATCTACGCCGGGGAAAGGGTTAAGTTGGATAATGAATTTGCTTTCAGCTTTTCTACGACTGTTCTGAGAAATTCGTTGTATTTGCCATAAATCCAATAATTTTAATTATATTATTACGGCTGGAAAAATGTTCCTTGTTCTCCTGTTCTAAATATCTAACTAGTTATCTACTTAGCTTTGGTGGTCGCATCTTACCATCCCTGGACAATTTGGTCGATTGTCTGCGCTGGAATTGGGTAAGGTGAGGGTGACAAGCCGCCGGCACCTATTTACTGTCAGATACAGTTGTGTCCGCAGCGACCATGCTTTTCGATTACTTCTCCCCCTATCTACACGATATCGTCTTCTTTACCTAAGCAGACCGCTACCGTTATCAACACCATCGTACGAAGCAATAATATTGAGCCGTATTCTCGATATAAATATCTTTGGGTAGACTGCCTTCTTTGATATCGGTTGGTTTGTGTCTGCAAACTCGTTTTCCCGCCAACTTCCACCGCTTGTTTTAGATGTTCTTTGTTTTTTTAGTTGTTCCTTCAGTTACTACTTTCACTTTCAGTATCCACTTTTCTTCTTCTTCTTCTTCTTTCAGAGTCTAGATTCGCTATTAAGTGGAAAAATATATTTCCAATTTAGTATTTGTTTTCGTAAATGTCTCTCTAGCAGTTTTCTTTTTATGCATCTATCTATCTGTCTATCTATCTATCTATCTATCTATCTATCTATCTATCTATCTATCTATCTATCTATCTATCTTAGTCTATTCATATCTATCTATCTATCTATCTTAGTCTATTCATATCTATCTATCTATCTTAGTCTATTCATATCTATCTATCTATCTATCTATCTATCTATCTATCTATCTATCTATCTTAGTCTATTCATATCTATCTATCTATCTATCTATCTATCTATCTATCTATCTATCTATCTATCCTCCCCAGTTTGTTTATATGTATGTATGTATGTATGTATCAATCTATCTATCCTTCGCAGTTTCTTAATATCTATGTATGTATCTATTTATTTATTTCAGACTGTTCATATCTATCTATCTATCTATCTATCTATCTATCTATCTATCTATCTATCTATCTATCTATCTATGTCAGTCTTCTCCTGTGCCCATCCATACAATATATGGGCAGGTGTAGTGAATGCATAAGCATATCTCGTTAAGCTCTCTCCCCAATATGCCTTCTAGCTCGCGAGCGATCTATACATACATAGCTCGTACCGTGGCGTCCGTGGCTACCAACTTGGCACTCAAGTTAATTTGTTCCATACCATGTGGCCTAAACACTTTGTAACTGACTTCGCTGGCATCCAAATCTTTAACGTATCAACCACTCAATCCCTCACGCAGATGGTTGACTTTCCTACACGTTTCCCTAGTAACCCTGACGGTAACACTTCCCTTTTCGATCGTTGTTTTACCTCCATCCCTGCCTCTTGTCGCGTTACGCAGCTGTGCCCTCTTGGCAACTCACGCTGTAGTGTCCTTAAACATCTCCTTCCACTCCGCCTCTAGCCAAGAATCTCCTACTAACAATATTTTTGTCTTATCAACAAGCAGACTGGGAATCGTTCCTTGTTTTCCTTTGCAACGTCCCCTGGAATGGGGATTTTAATCACCCCGTTCAAAAATGTACGTCTGAGGTCACCTCCTGGGTAAAAGCCTGTTGACCATGTTTGCCGTAGTCTCTGAATATAGAATCCAATGAAGTCCGTAATGTCTTCAATATCAGAGGTTGGCAGTGAAGATTTGGAGAAAGTAGCGGCTGTTAATTCTTTAAGTCTTCGATATCGGGTTGGCAGTGAAGATATTTTGGGAGAAAAAACAAAATGGCTGCCTTTATACACGTCGGATTGAATAGTTTGAGCTTTCTGATTGGTTAACCCTTCTCTTGGTGCACTATAAAATGAGTCAGCTCATTTTGGCTGGCTCACTAGTATAAAACATGTATCCAAAAAACTGTAATAAGGCGGCCTCAAGACTTTCATCGCAGCAAGAAAATACAAAGTTAAATTGTGCTCATCTCCTTGGTTCTCAGCTGATTCCTCAGATGCTACAGCCCATAGAAATCCCTTCTTCCATCTATACCGGAGCGACATGTCTGATTGCAACAGACGTCTCTTTGTCTCTGCTCGTAATGAGTGCAAGTGTGTCCTCAATGAAGCAAAGTTATTATTTGATGATAGGATGAAGCAAGTTTGCTTCTAAAGATCGTTGGGGACTCTAAAAGAGCATGCCGGACAAGAGAAAATCCACAAAACCTCCTCTATTCAATAATAGTCTGTAAAGGCTGAATGCTTTGCTCGGAAATTCTCATTCAACTCAACACTCGACTCGTACCCCACCTGATTCCCCCAGCCCTCTAAAAATGAGGTTCTATTGAGTGAGATGAGCATAACCCCATCGTTGGTATTGGACATCATCTCCAAATTAGACTCTTATAAGGCAAGTGGTGGTGACGGATCATCAGCCGTAGTTCAAAAGAAATGTGCTCCCGAGTTGGCTCCAGTCATCTCAAAACTATATTGTTCGCCATGTTCACTATGAATATAGAATACAGCGCAGTACGTAGTCTGTTCAATGAAACAACGTTAAAGATTAATACTCTCGAGTCAGACACTCTACTGAATCTGACGATATCGCCAATACCACCAGCAGCTGTTCCGTAATTCTTCAGTCTTCGATATCAAAGGCTGGCAATGCATATTCGGAAAAAAAATGGCCACCTTTATACACGTCGCATTGAATACTTTGAGCCTTCTGATTCGTTAACCCTTCTATTGGTGAACTATAAAATGAGTCAGCTCATTTTGGCTAGCTCACTAGTACACCAAAGTACCTAAAAATTCTAACATATATAACTATTGCCTCGCTGACTCTTGCTTTCCAGTCTGTTGGAAGTCTTCATCTGTTGTTCCTGATTTTAAGATCTCTGAAGACCCTTCTGACTCATCTAACTACCGTCCTGTCAGTCAGTCTCCTACCATTCTTTGCCAATCTCTTCGAGGCTTTAATCAATGCCAAAGTGGTTAAGCACCTTACCTCCCATGATCTACTCTCTGACAAACAATATGGTTTCCGCTTTGCCCGGTCTACCGCTGACGTGTTTACGGCCATAACTGAAATTGTATACAAACCTCTTTATAATAATAGCGAAGTTCGAGCAGTTCCTCTAGATATCTCTAAGGTGTTTGACAGGGTTTGGCACGCCGGCTTTTTACGGAAGATTTAGAGATACAGTATTACAGGATAATTAGTTCATTTAATCCAATCATTCCTGTCAAACCGTGAAATAAAGGTCGGCCTAAACGGGTTCTCCTCCACCTCCTTTCATATGAACGCTGATGTTCCCCAAGGCTCTATTCTGGGTCCTACACTGTTTCTAATCTTCATCAACGATCTTCCTGGTGACATCAGTTCTCAATTAGGCATCTACGCAGACGACACCACTAGTTATTCCTGTCTCAGTAGGAATCCGGCTTTGCTGACAAAGTCAAACTGGTCGTTGGTCTCGAAAATGACCTCCAGTCTGTTGTTGACTGGGGCAAGAAAAGGCTTGTAAATTTTAATGCCTCCAAAACGAAACTTCTCTTGTTTATCCACCACAGAGAAACTTCCCTGCCTCCTATCGGCATGGCTGATGCTCACCTCCACGAGAGCATCTCTATGCACCTTCTTGGTCTCACGTTTTCCAATGACCTGAGGTGGAACATTTACACTGAATCAATAGCTACATCTACCGCAAGGAAAGTTGATTCTCTGTGTCACACCAGAAGGTTTTTCTTGCTTGAGTCCATCCTTCAAATCTACAAATCAACCATTAGTCCTTGCATTGAATACTGTTGCTATATATGGTCTGATGACCCCGCTGTTCATCTCGAGATCCTCGACAAAATCCAAAGATGGATGTTCTAATCCAGTCACTTTCCCACAAACGTGATGTGACTTCC
>OZ010612.1:29427918-29432918 GCA_963932145.1 Acanthosepion lycidas
TGAACTTTTCAGCCCACCCTCGTACCTGGAAAGAAACAATGCAGTTATTAATAAAAGTTGAAATTAATGCATGCAGGTTTTCACATTTCCACCATCACACCTTCATAGTCAGCCTATGAACTTTTCAGCCCACCCTCGTACCTGGAAAGAAACAATGCAGTTATTAATAAAAGTTGAAATTAATGCATGCAGGTTTTCACATTTCCACCATCACACCTTCATAGTCAGCCTATGAACTTTTCAGCCCACCCTCGTACCTGGAAAGAAACAATGCAGTTATTAATAAAAGTTGAAATTAATGCATGCAGGTTTTCACATTTCCACCATCACACCTTCATAGTCAGCCTATGAACTTTTCAGCCCACCCTCGTACCTGGAAAGAAACAATGCAGTTATTAATAAAAGTTGAAATTAATGCATGCAGGTTTTCACATTTCCACCATCACACCTTCATAGTCAGCCTATGAACTTTTCAGCCCACCCTCGTACCTGGAAAGAAACAATGCAGTTATTAATAAAAGTTGAAATTAATGCATGCAGGTTTTCACATTTCCACCATCACACCTTCATAGTCAGCCTATGAACTTTTCAGCCCACCCTCATACCTGGAAAGAAACAATGCCGTTATTAATAAAAGTTGAAATTAATGCATGCAGGTTTTCACATTTCCACCATCACATCTTCATAGTCAGCCTATGAACTTTTCAGCCCACCCTCGTACCTGGAAAGAAACAATGCCGTTATTAATAAAAGTTGAAATTAATGCATGCAGGTTTTCACATTTCCACCATCACACCTTCATAGTCAGCCTATGAACTTTTCAGCCCACCCTCGTACCTGGAAAGAAACAATGCAGTTATTAATAAAAGTTGAAATTAATGCATGCAGGTTTTCACATTTCCACCATCACACCTTCATAGTCAGCCTATGAACTTTTCAGCCCACCCTCGTACCTGGAAAGAAACAATGCAGTTATTAATAAAAGTTGAAATTAATGCATGCAGGTTTTCACATTTCCACCATCACACCTTCATAGTCAGCCTATGAACTTTTCAGCCCACCCTCGTACCTGGAAAGAAACAATGCAGTTATTAATAAAAGTTGAAATTAATGCATGCAGGTTTTCACATTTCCACCATCACACCTTCATAGTCAGCCTATGAACTTTTCAGCCCACCCTCATACCTGGAAAGAAACAATGCCGTTATTAATAAAAGTTGAAATTAATGCATGCAGGTTTTCACATTTCCACCATCACACCTTCATAGTCAGCCTATGAACTTTTCAGCCCACCCTCGTACCTGGAAAGAAACAATGCCGTTATTAATAAAAGTTAAAATGAATGCATGCAGGTTTTCACATTTCCACCATCACACCTTCATAGTCAGCCTATGAACTTTTCAGCCCACCCTCGTACCTGGAAAGAAACAATGCCGTTATTAATAAAAGTTGAAATTAATGCATGCAGGTTTTCACATTTCCACCATCACACCTTCATAGTCAGCCTATGAACTTTTCAGCCCACCCTCGTACCTGGAAAGAAACAATGCAGTTATTAATAAAAGTTGAAATTAATGCATGCAGGTTTTCACATTTCCACCATCACACCTTCATAGTCAGCCTATGAATTTTCAGCCCATCCACGTAGGATGTCTTTTTACATCTTAGATCGCAAAGCGAAGAACAACCATTTCTAGTTCAGTTGAATTATATTTGTTATTTTATCGGCGTAAATGCGGCTACAAAACCGACATTTGAATATTTAACTCACCCAGATTTCCTTCTTTCTTTCCTGCGCTGCCATTTTTTCTCT
This sequence comes from Acanthosepion lycidas, assembly GCA_963932145.1. Classification (NCBI taxonomy): domain Eukaryota; kingdom Metazoa; phylum Mollusca; class Cephalopoda; order Sepiida; family Sepiidae; genus Acanthosepion; species Acanthosepion lycidas. The sequence continues at coordinate 29,429,732 of OZ010612.1, forward strand.
TTTGTGTAAGTGTGTTCGCTAGGAGAATTTCCTCCGTCAATAATTGACATAATCACGGGAGATTTATATATGCCTAATTTCCGTTTCTTTTATATATATATATATATATATATATATATATATATATATATTAGGTTGGTGGTAAAATAATGACGTAATAATGTCGTTTTTTGACGTATTTTTTAACGTCAAAAAACGACATTATTACGTCATTATTTTTTTACCAACCTAATATATACACATACTTGGTATTATTTCAAGACGATGTTCTCTTTGGATTCATTCTCCATTGTTCAGATTTTTCTTTTTTTAGCTTTGGTGAGGTGGGGGTATATAGTGAAAAAGGAACAAGATAAATTTATATTACCTTATTCTCTCGCTCGTCCAACTGATCTTTTTAAAGCATTTTCTTCTTTTTTTTAATTCCTTTTCTCCTTGTTCTTCCGCTCTTCAGTTTTCTTTTGTACGATCACCGAAGTTAAGCAATGTTGAATCTGGTCAGTATCTTGATGGTTGAACGGTGGAAGATAACAGGAACTGTAAGCTTGGATGGATATCGACTCGGAATTGTAAAATAGCTGAGTTTCAATTCCAGTCGATTTCGTTATATTCACTTACGAGCAGATACCCTTGGAAAAAGTATGAATCCACCTCTTCTCAGCCCAGCTATGGGTTAAATAGCAAAACTTGTATCAGTAAATCACTGTTATCTCCAAAAAAATTTATATTCTAAAAAAAAAAAAAAAAAAATTCTGGCTTTATATAACCTGCAAAAAAAAATCAAACATTCATTTATTTTTTTTTATTTCTATATCGCTTACATAGTCAAGCGAATAGCATAACGGTTAGCGTCTCCGAAAGTGAAATCTACGATTTGATTTCAAATCCCAGCCGACTTCGGAATGTTCACAAGCGCACAGATAGTCTTTGAAAAGGTGAACTGATATGTTGCTGTGGTTCAACTGTTTGTATTAGGTTGGTGCAAAAATAATATCGTTTTTTGGCGTATTTTTTAACGTAAAAAAACGATATTATTTTTGCCACAACCTAATAGTCGGAAGAGAGCTGAGCTTGTTTAAGATTCGGAACAAAGGGTTTGGGAAGTTTCAAACAAAATGGGTTCCAAATTGTCAAAAAAAAAAGAAAAGAATTTAATTCCAAGACGAAGAACAATTTTGCATAAATATCCACAGTATACATCAAAGTGTTTTACAAACTTTGGGGGCGGGTTTCTCACACCCAAACAAAGACAAAAGTCCGTATAAATATATGTCCGGAACTTCGTTTTTGAGTTAACTTTAAACTTTAGACTGAAGAATGTGTTCTTCGTGGTCAGGCGTACGAGTGGATCTCGTTCTTCCTCGATCCATAGTGGTGCCACAGATATGTGCCTCAGCAACGCGACAGTAACTGCCTACGATCTGGAAACGCCCACTGATACAACCGTGCAGCCTCGGGTTGATTGCCATTCACGCTAATCTTCGCCGGTTTTAGCTTACAAACTGACTACATAATTTTACTATTTCGAGAATAAATCCAAATAAAGTAGATATAATTTGTATTATATACATTGAATGTAAAATATATTCAAACCAGAATTCTAATTATGAATCAACTCAAGGAAAATATTCGATAAGTAAGAACTGAAAAAAAAAAAAAAAATTGTAAAAGACTACAAAAATTTTTTCCCATAGTTTTAAAATCATCTGATAAATGTTTTGAAATAACTCTTTTTCGCATGTTTTTTCTTTTCAAACTGACTTGAAATTTGACTATTTTAAGAATAAATCCAAATAAAGATAATATCCTCTGTATTAAATAAATTGAATGTAAAATATATTCAAACCAGAATTCTAATTTGGAAAATATTCGTAAGTAAACACTGCAAAAAAAAAAAAAAATTAAAAGATCCCCCCCGCAAAAAAAACAAACAAAACAATTTTCTCATAGTTTTAAAATCGTCTGAAAAATGTATTGAAATATCTCATTTTGGCAGGTTTTTGCTTTCAAAGTGACTTGAAATTTGACTATTTCAAAAATAAATCCAAATAAAGTGAATATCCTCTTTATTAAATAAATTGAATGTAAATATATATTTAAACCAGAATTCTAATTGTGATTTATCATATGCAAAATATGCCAGTTTTTAATTTATTCGTTAAATAAAAACTGTAAAGAAAATTGTAAAAGATTACAAAAAGGCTTCTCAATAAATAAGATTTGTTAGATCATAATTAATAAAAACAAAAAATAGATAAAAATGTATATAAAACCGTCATAATGCTTGGCACCAAGTATAAGAGAAAATGTTTGAAATTTGCATTGTTTATTGAAAATCGCACTAAATCTACTGCACTGTATAATTTATTACAGCATAATATAGCTAAATTGTTCTGTATAATTTCTTTTTGAAGTATATGAAAGTCTTATTTAATGACACAATGATTTATTAATAATGTTCTTGTGCCGTGCATCTTGTCCATATACAATTCGTAAAGCTTCAGTTAATTATAAATTTTATGAGGTTTTTACTTATCACTGGAATGAAAATTAAATTTCACGATTTTGAATCTAAATGTAAACTTTAAACTCACTTGCTCAAAAATCAGTAACGACATGGAAAAATATTTTGTGCCATTTTTTAAAATGTCAACCTCCAATTTTCAAATTGGTGGCACAATGATTTAGTAATAATGTACTTGTGCCATGCATCTTGTCCATATACAATTTGTAAAGCTTCAGTTAATTATATATATATATATATATATATATATATATATATATATATATATATATATATATATATATATATATATATATATATATGTTGAGGTTTCTTCTAGACTCGATGAATTACTTAATTATCTCAAATCCTTCTTAATTTCTATCATTTGTATATCCTTGCTTGAACCAGCTTCTAATGCTCTGGATGGAGTGGCTTGGTGATGGTAGTCGTGACTCTCGGAGGCACAGTCATATGGGTAAAGAAAACTTGGATGAGTTCCACCACGGAATATATGAACGAGCGGCGCAATATCGAGTCTAGTTCGCTGCCTCTTTGTCGCCGAGACCCGTTAGTACAGTTGGTATGACGTTTGCCTGTCAATGTAACTGTCCGGGTTTCAACTCTCAGTATTGGATGCGCACTTCTGATGAGTCCTAAATATAGGACGAAACGGCCGTCAAA
>OZ010612.1:29437918-29442918 GCA_963932145.1 Acanthosepion lycidas
AAAGCACAATACATATACTGAAACTGCAAAATACTTAAAAAAGAAAGCAAATTCAACCAACCAGGTACATAAACGATAGCAAGATAAACCGCTTTACTGTACCAAACAACCTGATATAGACAAACCCATCAGTAGCTCCGTAGTGATTGGTTAAATGCTACACAGGATCAATGCTTGTTAACTAGAAATTAACAAGCACACATACTTAAAAATCTATGTTAGCCCAAAATGCAGATACATATAAATATCCAGAAATAATTGATCATCTTGTATCCGGATGCAAGGTATTGACACCGAGTCGGCCAATATCTGCACTAGAAAATCAGCAACTTCTACGGGAATGAAACTGAAAGAAATTGGTATGAACACCACCCAGACCCGGTTACGGAGATAGGACCTGTTACAATTTTATGGGACTTTACAATACACATGGACAGAACAATCAAAGCTAACCTCCTAGACATAGTTATTAGAGACTTCAAACAAAAAAAAGTACCTCCTCATTGATATGGCAGTCCGAGCAGACTGCAATGTATCTTTGAAGATCTTCAAAAAGCTATCAAAATACAAGGACCTTGAAATCGAAATCTCAAAAATGTGGCACATGGGAACATCAACAATCCCCGTTGTAGTTGGAGCCCTCGGATTGGTTGGAAGATATTCCAATAAACTCATTGTAGGGATTCCTGGTAGCCCATGCCTTAAAGAAATATAAAAAAAATTGTTCTCTCGAGTACAGTCCTCGCCTTACGAATGACTTTATCTATGTAAAATATGTGTGATTTTTTTTTAAGATTGCCCCTTAGATCTCTGGTCGGGACCCGGAAAGAAATGAGTACACACCAGAAATCAAAGAAATAATAATAATAATAATAATAATAATAATAATAATAATAATAATAATTCGCTCTCCTAGGATCATCCCATATAATAAGAAAAGTACTATCAATTATATGACAATTCTTTTATAGAGCCTAAGGATCATAGTTTGGACCCGGCTCTACAGGATACAAAGCAGGAAACATAACATACACAAATAATCATCATAATAATAATGATAATAATAATAATGATAATAATAATAATGATAATGATAATAATAATAAATTGTTTTTAAAGACCACAAACAAAAAAAGTGCCTCCTTATTGATATGACAGTCCCCTGCTGACTTCAATGTATCTTTGAAGATATTCAAAAAGCTGTCAAAATACAAGGACTTTGAAATAGAAATCTCGAAAATGTGGCATATGGGAATATCAACAATCCCTGTTGTAGTTGGAGCCCTAGGACTGGTTGGAAAAGATTGCAGTAGACTAATTATATAAATAAAAACAACTCCGTCGCAGGAGTCTCTATAAAAGTATTTTGATATGCAAATTACTGAACTTCCTCTCCCAGCTGTCGACGAATGGAAAAAATGTTCGGCCGATAAAAGCAGTTGGTGTTCGCGAATCGTGGGGAAAGGAAAAAGTCGGATATTTTGGCTGCCACGTCTGTTGGAGAGAGAGTTATTTTTCTGCCTGGTGGCGTGCATTGGGTTATGTGAAATAGTACTTGCGAATCGAGTTTTCGGCATTTTCTTTCTGTCCCCGATGTTCCGGTCTGAACTTAGTGATCTATTCTCTGTGACGTGGAAATAATCTGCGACAAACATTTCCTTTGCAATCCCAAATCGCTTACGATATTATAAAGAGATAATCATACATTGAATCAATTAGCCATATTAATGCAATTAATGGCGAATTCTCTTCGCTAACAGACTTAATATAAGCATTAACCTACTAACAATCCACTGAATGATGCGATCCTTATGTATAAAATTGTTGTCAGTTGTATCTGGTGTATTTTTAGAGCAGCAAGTACTTTCGAAAACTTCCTGTTTTCATCGTCAGGCTATAATTATTTTCCTTTAAAATCAAAACTCGAAGACGAAATAAATGTGTTGTAGAACGAAAGATGATTTTTTAAGCATGTCTTATTTATTAACAGTTATATAATTTTGGAACGTGCAAGTCGCAATGCTGAAGTTCAAATATTTCAAGTGAGAATTTTTTTATATGAATTTTTTAATTTCGTAAATCCACGAGGTCTTTTGTTGTAAGTGTTTTCCAGTTAACGTGACATGAACTAAGTACATAGTTCAATTAATAGAGTTATATGTCTTCGTAGTTTTCTTTTTATACCGGAATTTCGTACTTCGGATCAATTGTTTTCATAAACGTATTATATTAGCCAGTATATATTTTATATTATAAACAGATAATCATACATTGAATCAATTAGCAATATTAATGCAATTAATGGCGAAATCTCTTCGCTAACAGACTTAATGTAAGCATTAACCTACTAACAATCCACTGAATGATGCTATCCTTATGTATAAAATAATATATATGTTCTGTCTATACATTATCTTAATCGAACCTGTGTCCTACACGCAACCGTCATTTGATCTGACGTGCTATACCACTTAGCTATAGAGAAGCGTCTAGTTTGCAAAGTTCAAAGTTTAATCAGACACTTCTCTATAGCTAGGCGTATTGAATAGGGAGTGTCTAGTCGCTCTAACAGACAAGGCAAGTAGGAGATATTTTATTTCGTTTTATCATTAATCATGTCAAAAAATATACCATTTCGAATATTTATTGTACGAAGAAAACTTTCGCATAAGAATTCAGAATTTAAATAATTACCTGAAGGAAATTGCATACATTTTTCGGCATGACACCTCGCTAGGATTCGCCTTGAGGAAGACGTCGATTAATGTAATAGAAATTTATTGCACTTAACCAAATTATGCATGCGACGAAGAATTCAGAGTTAGAAAGATTTCCTAGAGGAAGTCTGGTTCTTTCAGTGACGTCACGCATCGCTTCTTATTCTATGTGCCATGTCTCTTCACGACATGAACGATCACGGCCCTCCACGACGTTCTAAACTTGGTAGCTTTTACTATGGTCTGTCTTTTCTCACATCTATCCCAGTCTTTGTGCTGCTAACGATTGAAACACGCTCGTTACGTTACTCCATTTTTAGATCCGTTTTTGACGCCGTTCAATAGGCCCTATGTGTGTCAAATTCTACAAACCTTCGTTTCTCATTATATGTCCGAGAAATTTCAACTGTCACTTTCTGATTCTAAGTATATGTGTCCTTTTAGTTTTCATTTCCTTGAAACTTACTTGTTACTCACATGTTCAGTCCATGGTATCCTAAGTATTCTTCTGTAGAACGACATTTCTGTAGCTACGAGTGCCTTCTTCAGTTGTGTTATTTTCCATGCATATAGGAGGACTGATATTATATAACTGTTAGACCCAAATTTGTTTCTCACGAAATTTTCCTGTTTCTTAATACTATGCTTAACTTTTAGAAGGCATCTCTCGCTATTCGAATGTGCCTTCAAATTTTATTGTCTATTTTCCGTCGTCTGCGCACTCTTCAGTAAATGCAGTAGATGTCGATTGCATGAGTTTACTTAGTAACATCAATGCGGCCACCCGTCTTACCTATAACCAGATTGATATTTGCTTAACTTGAAAATCAGATAAAAATCGATGTTAATGAACTTTACCTTTTAAGCCTATTTGCTTTAGTCATGAGCAAGGCATTACTTGGTATTCAAAATTAGTTACCTACCTTTGTTGTGATCAGGATGGACATTGCTTAACTTCAAGGGCCGACGCATTCAAAATGAATGACCGTTAATCTTTATCATAATTTTGATTAGTCTGGTACAAGTTACTTTGGAACTCCAAAATCGTCACCTGTCTTAGTTATGACCAGGTTGGACCTTGCTTAACTTCAATGATCAGACAAGACACGACTCTCAAAATGATTGACCGTTATCTTTTAATCTTTATCATTAGATTTGATTAGTCTGGTACAAGATTTTGGAAGACCAAAATTGTCACCCGTCTTAGTTATGACAAGGTTGGACTTTGCTTAACTTCCATAATCAGATAAGAAACGATGCTCTCGATGTTAGTGACTGTTATCTATTAAGCCTATTTGATTTTGTTATTTTTTCTTTCAATTGTCGCAATGTATCGGTTGGTACTCAAACTTGGTTACCTACCTAAGTCATGACCAGGTTAGACCTTGCTTAACTTCAGTGATCATGCATGAATATCTATACTGAACATGATGTGACCTTAAGAGACTTCAGACTTTTTATTTCTAATTATTTTCCAGATATTTACTTTTTATTTCCAGATATTCGTTTTAGTCATCAGATTTTTCTCATACTGGTACAAGGCAAAACAGTAACCCATCTAGTTATGGCCAGGTTAACATTGCTTAACTTTAATGGACAAACAGAATTTGATTCTCTCGACGTTATTAATTGATGAATTTTCGGCCTATTTGCTTTAGTGGTTATATTTCTTCAAATTGGCGCAAAGCATTAGTTATTATTTCAAAGAGGTCACCCGTCTAAGTCAGATTGGACCTTGCTTAACTTCAATGTTCTGTTTCAACATGAAATTATAAATTAATCTTTATTCAGTATATTTCTTTAGTCTGGTACAAGGAACTATGGAACTACAAAAATGTCACCCACTTCTGTTATGACCAGATTGGAACTTGCTTAACATCAATGTTCTGAGAAGAATTGACGCTCTCAATATAATTGACTCTTATCATTTAATATTTACACATTAGATTTGCTTAGTCTGAAAGGACATTAGAAAGCGTACACCAGTTTTACTCATGGCCTGATTGGACTTTGCTTAAATTCACTGTTTAAACATATATTCGATTCTTTGGTTAGATTTGCGTAAGCATGAACACGGCCATCCTTATTATTTCAAAGCGGTCACCCTTTTTCGTTATGATCAGGTTGGATGTTGCTTAACCTTAAAAAATAATTGAATCAATATATTCTATCCAGGGCATTAGAAATCGGTCACCGGTCTTAATTATGACCAGAGTGAACTTTGCTTAAATTCAATGCTTAAACATATATTCGTTTCTTTGGTTAATCTTGTGTAAGCAGGAA
>OZ010612.1:29450418-29452918 GCA_963932145.1 Acanthosepion lycidas
ACCAGAAAAAAAAAAAAAGTAACGAAAACGTCCCCATCCAAAAAAAGTATTACATATATATATATATATATATATTTATATATATATATAAGAAAAAAATAGTTAAAAAAACAAGTCTTCATAAAAAATGAAGTTTTTTGTTAAGGTACCAGCCTTAAGAATCGAACGCAAAAACTTAACACCATTATATCCGTTAATATATTAACTACATAATGGATTTATATTTTTCTAGACGAGTATTTGGTTTATATTTTAAATTAAGTAGAAGACTTTAAAAAAAAAAAGAAAGAAAAAAGGGAATAGAAAGCAAGTGAGTATACGTGAAACGCGTGTGTGTGTGTGTGAGTGTGTGTGTGCGTGTGTGTGTGTGAGAGGGAGAGAGGGAGGGAGGGAGGTAGAGAGAGAAAGAAAGAAGATAAGGTTTGGTAAGGGAAAATACGATTATTGCTGTATGTACGTATGTATATATCTATCTATGTGTCTAAATATCTATCTATCTAAATGCTCTATATAGATATATTAAAAATATAGATGCGTTTGAAGATATTTTAGCCAAGGATATTAATTCACAGAATTTATTCTTTTTTTTTTTGTTTTTTTTTTGTTTTTTTTTTTCTTTAAGGATCCCCCTGTTAGATAAACATAATCGAAACAAATTTAGCATTATCGTTGCATTACCAAATTTCGCATTATCGTGCGTTAGCAAATTTTATAGCATATTTCGAGCTGACAGGTAATCACCTTTTTCAGTAACAAAAACACAGAATTAAACACTCAAATATATAGATTTATAAACAGCAGCTTTAAAGGTACACTTGTGAGGTAAATGAAACATCATTTTTCTAAAGCTAGACAAACATATATATATGTATACATACAGATATATATAAACATATATATCGACTTTGCCAGACAAAGACAGTTTTAATTCATGAAAGATGCTAAGAAAGGTATATCGTATGTCAATACATTGATGTACATATATATAAGGTCGTAAGACCCAAAGATAAATTCAATTGCTTATTCCACTATGTAAACCCCAACAAAAAGAAAGCCTACTATGGCTAAAGTACCATATAACACACATCGACATATATGTATATGTATATATATGCATCTTTAAATAGGAAACGCATATACCTACATATCTATATATCTGTATATGTATATATAAATACGTTTCTAAAAATCGGTTATTTTCTATATATTATTGATATAGAAAAAAATTCTATCTATCTATCTATCTATCTATCTATCTATCTATCTATCTATCTATCTATCTATCTATCTATCTATCTATCTTTATACACCCGACTCTACCCAGCCACAAAAAAGAAAAGTGCCACTATATATCTATCTCTGTATATATACATATATATATATGTGTGTGTGCGTGTGTGTGTACATGTATATATAAAACAAAGCAAAAGCAGAAAATAACAAAACCACACTTACATCGATAATATATATCATTGTATATATATATATATATATATATATATATATATATATATATGTATATATATGAATATATATATGGATAACTTTATCTATCTATGCATACAAGGCACCTAATTTTGATATATATATATATATATATATATATATATATATATATATATAAAGCATCATTGTTAATGCAAGTGTCAAATATTGTCTAAATAGCGAGAGAAATTGCACATATAAATATGTGCATTTTTATTGGCATTTAAGCCATATATTGCTATAGCCTTTAGCATTGTTCAGCTAAGACATACACGCGCGCGCACACACGCATACACACACATACACACACGTATGTATATAAATATATATATATAGGTAGATAGATAGATATACTAAAATATATATTTGTCTATGCAGTGATCCAGAATATATACATTTATATATACATTGATAGATGTATAGATGTATAAATCTCAGCTTTGATACACATCTATAAATCAGAGGCTGGCCCTCTTTTGCAATATTATGCACTGATCTATCTATCTATCTATCTATCTATCTATCTATCTATCTATCTATCTATCTATCTATCTATCTATCTACTCTTTCTATCTGTCTGTCTATCTATCTATCTATCTATCTATCTTCTCTTTTCTATCTATCTATCTATCTATCTATCTATCTATCTATCTATCTATCTATCTATCTGTCTGTCTGTCTGTCTCTTTGTCTATCTGTCCGTCTGTCTGTTCATCTTTTCCCTTCGGAAGATATTTCAAAATATTTTTCTACATGAATAATGGACATAGAAGTACGGTGTCGTGCAAATCTCGCCTTTTTAAGAAGGCAGATGCTAAAAGGAAGAAAAAGAAAATAAAAGCTATCAAAAGGTGAAGAAAAAAGTAAAATATATATATATATATATATATATATATACATATATATATATATATATATAATCTTGTAAAGATCAAAAAAAAAGAAAGAAAAAAAGAAAAAAAAAGAAAAGAAAAGAAGAGGAAAGAAAGAAAAGAAAAGCAAAAAAATTGGTTTC
>OZ010612.1:29457918-29465418 GCA_963932145.1 Acanthosepion lycidas
ATATACCACATGTGAATGAATACCTATCTAGCTATTAAGCCAGGTATATGTCGATATAACTGATGAGCTGACTAGCTGCTCAGTTACCATATGACCCTATGACCACTTCCAGTAACGGATCTGATGATGATAAATTACGTGCATTGTATTTTTAAATTGCTTTGTTTATTTTACTGTTCAACTACCATATCTGAGATTAAACGGCCATTACATACACATACACCCACAAATATATGTTAGAGCGGAGGTGATAAATTGTTTAGAATTTGCTACATTTTCGATAGAATAGAGCTCATTATCAAAGATACGGACTTTTTTGATATAAATAATGATTTGTGGATGACTTTAAGCGGGAAACTTATTTACTTACCTGAAGAAGTAATATATATATATATATATATATATATATATATATATAGAGAGAGAGAGAGAGAGAGAGAGAGAGAAAGGACTTTCAAAAACTTCCAATATACTTATTACTTCCTCCACAATGCTAAGAGAAAGGCATACAAAATATACAATTGAAAAGTATATTAATAACGATGGCAATAAACTGGTTAAAAACAGACACTTAGTAATGTTCACCATGCAAAACAGTTTATCGAAATCTAAACAACATCAAAACAATTACAATCACATACGAAAACTATTATGGATATGATCAGAACCAGAAATACTCATAATAATAATCCTGAAGCAGGTCTATATAAAATAAACTGTCAGAACTGCTCCTCGCAATATATTGGAGAAACTTGCAAAAATTAAAAAAAACAAACAAAAAAAAAAAAAAAACGTTTCTATGAACATAAAAGGGATCTTATACTCAATAATTTATCAAATGTTTTAGTCATGCATAGAAATAAATTCAACCAAACATCTCGATTTCTGAAAGAATTACTACCTTTCCAAATCAACATACACGACGTTAAAAGATAAACGAAGCCTGTCAGATCATAACCCCATGTTATTTAAAATATATAACGCATAAATGAATACAAAACTATAAGTTAAATACGAATCTGCATTTAAAAAATATTCAAGAACACCATTTACGAGCTTTCGTTTATTAGACATTCAATTGTGTCGCTTGGCGTCTTCCATAACTTGCCTAGACTTTTCGGCTAACCTGATGAATATTTATGTGTGTTCGTAAATTTAAATATTTAGAAAAACCAATAAGATTTTTGCTGTTTTACGTAAATACCTCTTACAAAATAAAATCCCTGCCTTTGTCTTGTTAACGAATCTGGAAGAAAGAAACGCGTTGGCTAAGAGAAGTTTTCCTTTTGTCTTTACTCATATTGTCTTTTTACAGATATACACCAACTGAAATTTTAAGCACCCCCCTACATATATATATATATATATATATATATATATATATATATATATATATATATATTAAATTCCCAGATCAATTCTGTGGATAAGACAGATTGGTATAAAATTAACTATATTGTCGACATGGAAAAAAAAACCCTTACTATAAAGGTAATTTACATTAACCAGAAAAAAAAAGGCTTAGACAGAAGCGTCTATCTTTGTAAATTTGGATTTTTTAATGTAACTATAACAGCAAAAACATTTCGATTTCATTTTTGCCTTGAAAAAGTAGGAAGATTTTTTCCAATTGTCACTTTATACCATATATATATATATATATATATATATATATATATATATATATATATATATATATATATATACCCAGGTATAAGACTGGTGTATACGGAATAAATCCCAATAACCAACAATTACTATTCTTAAAAGAGTGCTCAATGCATAGTAGAGTAGATATAATTATTTATTTAAAAATTATAACATAAATATGTTATAAAATCACTACAAAATTGGCCATTTTGTTTCAACACCTCCAATCACTTGATAAGACACTGGAGGTGTTGAAACAAAATGGCTATTTTTGTAGTGATTTTATAACATATTTATTTTATAACTTTGAAATAAATAATTATATATATATATATATATATATATATATATATATATATATATATATTTTTTTTTTTGAACAATAAAAAAATATTAAAATAATAAAATCTTCAGACACACTGGCTTGTAGATTAATATTCTTTCCTTTTTTTTTATTATTATTCCATTTAGATTCCTCGACTAGTTTCGGCCGAAATGGCCATCATCGGGAGAAGAAATATTTCTGCTTGCTGCTAGCAGTGAACTACAGAAATGATATATATATATATATATATATATGAATTAAATAATATGTAACTATTTCTTACTGTGTTCGGTAAAATGCTTCAGTAATTTCTTATAGAAACCGCTATTTTTGTTAGAAGCCGGTGGAAGAATCGGAGCTCCATGTTCGAATTCCAGTCGAATCCATTACATTCACTTACTTGCTAATAGCCGCGGGAAAGGTATGAATCCCCTTTTTTCTCACCGCACTCACCCCGCTATGTGTAAATAGCAGTTTAGACGGGTTCTATAGCCTTAGATGGAAACTGATCTACTGCGGAAAAAAAATCTGCCTCATCAGTCATGTATCGAAAGATACATGATCACCTAAGCGTGTATCACGCATGGCACATAACTGACTCACATGTAGGAACAGGATTTGGAAAAATAATTTGAAAGTTAGATGTTCTTCCCTTGAAAAATTTGGTTTTGAATGCAATTAAGCAGACATCTTTAAATTTCGATGAACACTTTGAAAAAGAAAGAGATTCTTATTATTATATTCAAACTTATATTTCTTCTATTCATACATTATTTGAGATATACTCACAAATCCACGCGCAAACACACGTCCTTAGTATGACGATAAAGTACATCCAGCAGCAAGGTCTCTGATCGGCACGTCTTTGGTGTTGTTCACAGGTCCGCGCAATCGCGGGAACATTGCATCTATTAGGGTCCCAACTATGGGTAAATCACCCCAAAATGGGTTCAAAACTATATATATATATATATATATATATATATATATATATATATATATATATATTTGTGTGTGTGTGTGTGTACGTGATTAAAAGAACCAGATTATATATATATATATATATATATATATATATATATATAGTTTATGCAAAACTAGGTAATCCGTATGGGTAGACCCAAGCAGGATGATATCCAGAGAGCTCAATGCAAGTTCAGAGCAGATATGTTTGAATAAAAACAGACCACTTTAAGGTTCCGTGTAATAAGTAATTTCAACACAACCCCCTTAAAAGGGCTCTGGATCATCAGACTTTACTTCCAAAGGTTGAAATGAAAATTTTTTCATTTCAACCCTTGGAAGTAAAGTCTCATGATCCAGAGCCTTTTTAAGGGGGTTGTGGTGAAATGACTTATTACAGGGAACCTTAAAGTGGTCTGTTTTTATTCAAATATATATATATATATATATATATATATATATATATATATATGTGTGTGTGTGTGTGTGTGTGTGTGTGTGTGTGTGTGTGTGTGTTTAAAAGAACCAGATTAGAGCAAAAAATGAAGTCTTGCTGCCATATCTGGGCTGGAGATGCACAATCCTCTCTTGGTAGAATTCGAATGCGTTTACGCGGCCTTGTGGGTAATGAATTAATTTCCATTGCGCAGCCCGTTTCCTACAGACGAAACGTTGCTGGCGAGTTACATTCCTTACATCCACTATCCCTGACCTTTACATCGGCGACCCACCATGCCGCGTACATAAGTGTGGTTCATCTGCATTACCTTCGTATTTCAGTAGGAAGAAGACAGTACTACTCGGACAACTTCTTTTTACAAAGACTGTTGTTCTGTGGAACTGACTCCTGACAGGAAATTTTCTAGATCCACACAATCGTGGTCACTTCTAGGGTTAACCGCCATCTTTCCTCCTTAACCCCATGGGCTTTACTTCTTGCCTTTTATTACGTTCATACATCACTAAACACTAACCCTCTACCTTGAGTAGCTCTCGGGGGCCTCTTTTTGAAGAAGTTAGGATAATAGTGATTGCATCCTCTAGGATAATAGTAATAAGCATCCTCTAAGGAATTTGTTTCTCAACGTAGAGATTCCAAGGAATAAACAGTCCAAATGGGACTTCTTCCTTACTAATGGAATATGAAGGGAAAGAGACTGGTTTGGCCCTGTGGATATGGCACGGCGGATCTTAACCACAATCTTGACCACTTCAAGTCTATGGTTAATCCTGTATCCTGCATAACCTCATGAACGTCACTTCTTACCGTTCTTACCTCATACGACACTACACAGTAACTCTCTACCTAGAGTGGCTCTCCGGCCATGTATTGTGTGAACATGAGCATGAAAAAATGATCTTAACTACGGTCAGCCTTTTTATGAAGAAGTTAGGATTATAGCGAAAAGAGAAGCATTCTCTCAGAATTTTTTCCCGCAAAGTAGAGTTTCTAGGGAAGAAGCCGTCCAAATGGGACTTCTTTCTTACTAATGCAATATGAAGGAAAAGAGGATGGTTTGCCCATGTGGACATGGCCTAGCGAATCTTAACCAGACTCTTGATCACTTCAAATCAAGGATTAACCGTAATCTTTCCTACATAGCTCTTCGAAGTTCATATAGAGTAGTACACCCATGTGCAAATTAATTGAAACAACCGCTTTAGTTTAATTTCTTTCACCATACGGTCTGTTTTAGACCCACTGGAGTGACAGTGTGTAATCGATTTCTATTTTTTTTCCCCCTCAGATTAGGTCATTTTCAGTGGTGTGCAGTAATATGAATCTATTTTCGGGGTGTATGATGAAATTTGTTTGGCCTTGAAAAATAATTCGCCATCTCTGTTTGCATCAGATTTTCATCATGCCCAGACACTATTGTCTCGACTGTCAATTAGTTGTCCTATGGCTATTTTTTGCGATGGACGTTACTACAGTGAAGCTTACGAAAATTGTACGTACACACTGGCAAGCCTTACCAGTGAGCAAATCAAAGTACTATAGATTGGTCTGGAAACTCTCTTGATTTAAATCCAATCGAGTATCTGTGGCCAATCTGCAATGAAACGACTTCGCGGAATGGACATACAAAATATTTAGATGTGCTCTGGGTCATGTTTCATTGGAAAAATACGACAGAAAAGTAAATAATAGCGGAATTATTCGTTTTGTTTCATTTAATTTGCACACGGTTGTATGAGCCTTTTGTTACGCTCATACAATCCAACAAAGTAAGCACTGTAGTATGGCTCTTAAGCCTTGTATTGTGTGAACATTATTATAATATATATATATATATATATATATATATATATATATATATATGTATTGTGTATTTAGGCAGCAATCCTTCATTAATGCATGTTTCATTAAAAACGACAGACAAGGTACTATGATTAAGCTTTTTATTTAATTTTTCTTGTGTTCGAACAAGTGTCTTCTTTTTTGGACAGTGTGTAGAAACTGCCCAAATGTTCTGTAATTCCGAGAGCTTTCAGCTACAATTCTTACCATTATCAAGGATGATTTTTTTTATTCCGTTTAATTGAGTGTATGCGTTGTGTGTATGTTTTTAGTGTTATACAGATGTTTTATTTTCCGAACACGGTTAGCACATTGTGACCGTGTTTGTAGTTGATATTATTAGGTGTTGGATTTTTCTTTTTTATTAGTAAGGCTACCATTATTCCTAATCTTTTTTTACAGGTGGATGATGAGGTTATTATGCTTTATGTTATATTATTTTTCTTCTAGTATGTTTCCGATGGAGTCTGGTAAGTTTGTATGTGTGTTTAAACGGGTTCTAATAGAGGTCTGGTTAGATAGGTGTAACGTAAAGCGGATGTCAGGATAGTCATGTAACCGATGTAATTAGTTTATGAATTCGGATTGATCAGGAACACAGTTCCTTAAGGGACATTTGAACTCAAAAATAATGTTCGTTCTTTGTAATTTTGACTTAGCTGGTATTTTGTTATTTTTGAGGATAAGGTTGGGTGTTTTAAATTTTTTGTAGTAGATAATTAATTTGATTTTTTTTTATTCGGGTCAATTTATTATATTTCTAATTTTTAATGAAACATGCATATATATATATATATATATATATATATATATATATATATATATATATATATATATATATGTGTGTGTGTGTAACTATACTCGTTTCGAAAAAAAACCTTCGAATTTTTGATTTGCCAATAATCAAATCAATCACGAAGGAAAAAAGGTTTTAAAAAAAAGAAAGAGCTAGAAACATGAAAGTCTGTCGAAAAAAAATCGCACAGATACAGGTTTAAAGCCCAAAGAAAAAAAACCGACACGAGTAAACAACTAATTAAAAGGAGCTCAATACAGCCGTAGAGCAGACCTAGATAAACCTAGTGAGCCAGACAAACCTACCCAGGTTTCTCCTAAGCGGATCGTCGTCGTCGGCATCCATCTCGAGAGACGATGGAGTAGCGCGGTGTGCTACGAGCATGGGCGGGATATATGGAGAACTAGGGCTGCCCGGACGTCGAGTTCCCCCTCTCGGCTTTGCTAGCAGAGTCTAATGGAGAGGATAGACCAATACAATTTGGTACCAGCGCGGCTGCAGGAGTTGCCGGAAGGTAGCACAAAGTGTCGTCCATCCTCCTTAGGGGCTCAGAATTCAGAGTTGTCATTCTCCTTGATCAGTTGCCATCCAAGGCTAAGAACCCAGGTCCTGCTATTTACCCATAGATGGAGGGAGGGAGAAGAAGAGGATTCACACCTTTCCTAAGGACATTAGCACGTATGTGAATGTAATGGTTTCGAGTGGAATTCGAACTCGGCTCTGCGATTCCTCAATCCAAGCCGCTAACCATTACTCCACCGTGCCGAATCATATATATAAATATAGCATACCTTAAACGATATTTTATTATACATACATACATACATACACACACACACACACACACACATATATATATTAGGTTGGTGCAAAAATAATGTCGTTTCCTCACATAGTAACATATGCGAGAAAACGACATTATTTTTGCACCAACCTAATATATATATATATATATATATATATATATATATATATATATATATATATATATATATATATATTATAAAATATCGTTAAGGTATGCTATATTTATGGGTTAAAGTGCTCAATATCAGGGATGGAACGTTTGTAAATATAAAAGAAGACATTGAAGTCAACACCCAGCGAGAGGCGACAGTCTGTTTCATACTTGATGTAATGGAATAACCTGTCACCCCCATGAATGACTACACTATAGGTAGTAACTACCTATAAGTATTTGTCAACAGACTAGGTGGGATCTGTTATTCAGATCTTGGCTGCTGTCGAATTCTCTGCTTTCGGACAGAGAGGAACTAGGACGAGGCTATGCCGAAGGACACGGTCTCGTCCGGGGATATAGACAGAACCGATTCCGTTTATACGGCGTTACGGGGAATTTTTAGCCGAGCCTACGGGCTCGAATTGCCCCACATTAAACTCGGCCTTGGGCCAGATCCTTCCTTCTGGGGAGGCAGGTAACTACCGGCTAGCTGGGATCTGTTG
>OZ010612.1:29470418-29482918 GCA_963932145.1 Acanthosepion lycidas
TATATGGTGGACACTCCCGACGATTGTGAGGTATGAGGATACGACAAGCTCATTCAGTTTTTATGTTTGTGTCATATGTTACATTTCAGTCCCGCTAGTGACTTACATACAAGTTCACATGTTGTGCAACAGCGAGGATTTCGGGATATAGCCACAGGGTTATTTGCTGACGTTTTTTGCCATTGTCTTTCATCTCTTAGCCGGTCAGTACAACTGATTTCGAAATTTCTGATACAACTATGCCACAAATTAATCTAATCCAATCCAGGGGAACTCCATGGAAGTTAGTATGAAGCACATGCATTGACAGCTGAAACACACACGCATATATATATATATATATATATATATATATATACATATATATATATATATATATATATATATATATATATATATATATATATATATATATATACCATAATTAAGTAATTCATCGAGTCTAGAAGAAACCTCAACAGAATGCAAAAAGCACTGGACTGCATCCACTACCAAGAATTGAAACCCGAACAGTTACGATAGGAGGCAAACGCGATAACAACGGTTCTCGGTGACAAACAGCACCACTCGATCACATATTCCGTGGTGGAACTTCTCCGATCTTCTCTTTTACCCATATGACTGTGACAATATATATATATATATATATATATATATAGTGTGTGTGTGTGAATATTGAAGTCAACACTCAGAAGCGACAGGCTGTTTCATGCTAGACGAAATCGGCGGCCTGAAGCATGAAACAGCCTGTCGCCTCTGAGTGTTGACTTCAATGTTCACTTTTATATTCATATTTACATACGCTCTGTCTCAGATAATGAGCACTTTATCGCATAAATATAATACACCTTAAAACTATATGACCTCATATATATTGCTTATACGTTATTTTTATGGATACAAATGCTCTGTTTATAATAAATAGTATTAAACAACATTTACCGGCCTGAATGTCCGAGAAATTTTCATAGAAAATATGTGCCCTCCGACAGGAATCGAACCTGTATCCTATACGCAACCATCATATAGCCTGACGTGCTATACCATTTAGCGACAGAGGAATCATCTGGTTAGCATGATCAAATAACTGTTTTTATATATGTATACTTTCAGTTATCTGTTTGGATAAGTCTTGTACTTATGTCCATCGTCTTTGTCATGTTGAATTGATAATGTTAATTATATTTTATGAATATGTCCTGAAGATGGTTTATTAGACCGAAACGTCCGACGTTGACATTATATTAACATTAAAACAGCATAATTGCATATAAGGATTTTTGTTTGTTTTTTCCGTATATTTTTCTTCATACTGTCGGATCTATATCCATATATTTGCTTATATATATATATATATATATATGTGTGTGTGTGTGTGTGTGTGTGTGTGTGTGTGAAAATATATAGGAAAGAACTGGTTAGGTAAATAATCTAAAGTTCTTTAGTATTTTTGTTATTATTATTAAAGAATAGTGCTCGATACAAAAGCATATATATATATATATATATATATATATATATATATATATATATATATATATATATATATACTCAGAGGAGGCCTGAAACACAGGGTATTGTCACCAGTGAGGAAAAATTGTATATTTACTATTAATATGCGCACATAGATATGTATATATAGATAGACATATATGTATATTTACTATTAATATCTATATATCTGAGATGAGGTATTATGTACACTATTTACATTACTCGATCTATCATCCTCATCTTTGTGGCATTGTATGTTTAATGGATATCTGTTAATTCCCCTCTCCAATACTACACCGCCTTAACCACGTATTGAACTCACACTGTTTGGATCCTGTCACTGGATCTAACTGTGTCTTAGAGACATGGTACGTGGAACTAGACCAGTCTGCCCCAGCGAGCGAAATAAAGGGTTCAGTTCGGCATTCCAAACACCTGAAGATGGCCGGAGCGTACAACGGCCGAAACGTTGTAATAAATATGGCAACAATGATAAGGTTGATAGCTCGAGCAATGTAAATATTAGGTCGGTGCAAAAATAATGTCATTTTCTCACATATGTTACTATGTGAGAAAACGACATTATTTTTACACCAACCTAATAGTATATATATATATATATATATATATATATATATATATATATATATATATATATATATATTCTCTTTTTTCACCTATCCTTTTGGCACGGTTTCAAATAACACGTTGCAACAAATAGAACCGATCATTCTTTTGCGCTATTTTGTTTTTTTTACTTTAACACGGTTTAAACATCTGTCCTTGTGCTAGCACCGAATTTATTGCAAATGGTGGGTAAACCAATAAATAACATCGAACAATTACAATTTACAAAAGCCCGAAACTCTATGTAACATAATTAAGTAACAATTTCGCGAACGAAAATAGAATCCAATCTATTTCTTCCGTATAGCGTTCCCCGACTCTCCGGTGTGGGTTGGACCTATGCACTGTACATACCTCTGGCTGCGTGTAACTGCTCGATCAGACGGCGTGTGGCAGCAGTCGTCAGCATGTAGAAGGCTTCCAAATAGCCAATAAAGTTGGAAATCATTTTCTTACAAATGATAATAATGCTGAACAAGCTG
Source organism: Acanthosepion lycidas (assembly GCA_963932145.1). Classification (NCBI taxonomy): domain Eukaryota; kingdom Metazoa; phylum Mollusca; class Cephalopoda; order Sepiida; family Sepiidae; genus Acanthosepion; species Acanthosepion lycidas. The sequence goes on from OZ010612.1 coordinate 29,473,022, forward strand.
TGCAATTCCAACATGATTTGAAAATGATTATGTCACGTCATGAAGAATTATATAAAGAACTAAGAAAAACAAAATCACAGCGTCTGATGACTGAATTTGTATTCAAAACGAGTGAAACAAAAGAAACACAAGACATTAATTTTATTCAAGATACACATGAAGATATATCACAATTAAATATTTCCAGTGACGTGAATGATTTTGCGCTAATGAAAAACAATAGTCAATGACATGTTTACTGCCTAGTAGTGACAGTGAATGACTGAGTGATTATGTCAAATACACGTTTTCTAATTATTACATGGCACATTTAGAAAATAAAATAGTTAATGTCACTAATAAACCCACTATATATGTAAGATACAAAGATAACATTTTCATTTTAGTTAAAAATATTGCTCAAACCCCGTCCTCAGATTTACACTAGAACTCAATATTAATAATAAGATTTCATTCCTTGATGCAGTCATTGATTCCAGCACAAATAAATTTACTACTTCTCTGTATAGAAAACTAACTAGCATTAACTCGTGTCTTCTTAAGTATAATAGTGAGTGCCCCAGATGATATAAGTTAGCTGTTATAAAAAGTTAATCCAACTCAAAAAAAAAAAAAAATGATATCTTCTTCCAAAACCATATTGTATAAAAAATTACATCACATCAAACACGGATTAATAATATATTCCCTAATTCCGTCATTGATCAACAAATTAAAATATATCTCAATAAACTTAATACGAATAACAAAATTGTTAATTTTAATAATAATTGTAACCATAATATTGCACGTCAAAATAAACACAATAATATTAACTTATACTATTGGAACCAAATGCATAATAATTACAAACATGATGAAAAACACTCAAAAAACATAACAGGTAGAAACGTTAAACCCATTAATAATAATAAACGCGTTAAGTTCATTATATATAATGAAAAATTTAAAACAATTGATCTCATAGTCTCCAATAACCCTACAACTACACAATTAAATCCTCTATAAAAAAACAATGTAGTGTATCATTTTACGTGCCCATTTAGAGATTGTATCTCTGATAATAATAATAAACCCAATACATATATTGGTTTTACTACAACATCACTCTCCAGTAGACTTACCTGTCACATTTCTGATCTAAGTTCCATTAAACAACATTTCTCGTTGTCGTCGCATAGCAAACTTCCATGTAAACAAAACAGAATGTCAGCTTTCATTGTGAATATTTCTGTTGTAATGCCCATACAAACCATCTCTGATGATGGCTCATGTGAGCCGAAAGGTTAGAGCGACGACCAATATAATAAAAAAATATCCAAATGTTGGACAGTTTTAGTCTTTATTTTCTCTTGAAATTAAAGCCAGTATACGAAGCTTAGAATGGCTCATGATCAAATATAATAGACATATTTAACAATATATGTTTGAACAATGATCTACTGCTCCTATACACTATATATATATATATATATATATATATATATATATATATATATATATATATGTGTGTGTGTGTGTGTGTGTGTGTGTGTGTATTAAACGTTATTTTTATAGATACAGTTATTTAAACAAATGTTCTGTTTCTAATAAACATTATTAATTACATTTCCGAGAAATTTGGCAGAAAATAAGTGTCCTCCGACAGTAATCAAACCTGTGGCCTACACAAAACCGTCATTTGATCTGACGTGTTATACTATTCAGCTACAGAGTAAGCGTCTGGTTAGCAAAGTTCAAATCAGAGTTTTTAAACAATTTTCGCACATATTAAAAATTCAAAGAGTGATGTATAATATAATCGATCCAAACAAGTCATCTCGAGTCAGTCCATTTCTCACCGATGTGACGGGGATTCGCTCTCTCTTTTCTACAAATATTTTCATGGCCACTGCTCTGACAAGTTTTGTTCCCTGCTGTCAATCTAGTCGTACACTTAAATTTATGTAGTCAGCCACTGCTTCCCTACTCTTTTACTGTTGAACTGCCACTTCTACTCAAACAGTTTCTTTTCTCGCACTTCGCGCCTGTGGAACTCCCTCTCGATTTCTTGCTTCCCTGATAACTACCATTTTAAAAAAATGTCAATGCAACATCATTTGCTATCTATTTTCTTGAATCCCGTTCATAATTTGTCCTTTCCTCAATCCTCGCTATACTCAGTCTTTTCTCTCACTTTCACTCCCTGTAACCCCCTGTGCACTAATGGCATTCCGGCCTTGCTTGGAGGTGAAATCTAATATTCCCCCAGTAAAACAGAAAGAAGAAAAGAAGATCATGAGGATATGGTGGATAGATAACGATTGCTAATTACTGAATTGATATGGTAAAGTTTGTAGAGTTCAGGAAAGGATACGTCGGAGAGTTTAACTATATCAGCGATTTGGGGGGAAACATTAGTCAGGAACTTCCTGCTAACAACTGGAAAACAGAAGAAATGGTGGTGGCTCGGCACTGTGGAAATTAAATGGCGAGTATATGTATTAAAGATGTATTCCAAAAACTAAGCAAAGTATTAAGAAACAGGAAAATTTCATTAGAAACAAAGAAAAGAGTACTCATATGGTATGTAATATCAATCCTCCTATATGGCAATGATGATGGATAATTTCCTCACAGATGAAGAGAAGATTTGAAGCAAGAGAAACAAAGAGTGCTGAACTGCTATGTAATATCAATCCTCCAATATGACAGTGAATGCTGGACAATTTCCTTACAGATGAAGAGAAGACTTGAAGCAAGAGAAACAAAGAAAAGAGTGCTGAACTGCTATGTAATATCAATCCTCCTATATGGCAATGAATGCTGGACAATTTCCTCACAGATGAAGAGGAGACTTGAAGCAAGAGAAACAAAGAAAGGAAAGCCGAACTGCTATGTAATATCGATCCTGCTATTAGGTTGGTGCAAAAATAATGACGTAATAACGTCGTTTTTTGACGTATTTTTTCACGTCAAAAGACGACATTATTGCGTCATTATTTTTGCACCAACCTAATATATGGCAGTGAATGCTGGACAATTTCCTCACAGATGAAGAGGAGACTTGAAGCAAGAGAAACAAAGAAAAGAGTGCTGAACTGCTATGTAATATCAATCCTCCTATATGGCAGTGAATGCAGGACAATTTCCTTTCAGATGAAGAGGAGACTTGAAGCAAGAGAAACAAAAAAAAATACTTCTGAACTGCTATGTAATATCAATCCTCCTATATGGCAGTGAATACTGGAAAATTTCCTCACAGATGAAGAGGAGACTTGAAGCAAGAGAAACAAAGAAAAGAGTGCTGAACTGCTATGTAATATCAATCCTCCTATATGGCAGTGGATACTGGACAATTTCCTCACAGATGAAGAGGAGACTTGAAGCAAGAGAAACAAAGAAAAGAGTGCTGAACTGCTATGTAATATCAATCCTTCTATATGGCAATGAATGCAGGACAATTTCCTCACAGATGAAGAGGAGACTTGAAGCAAGAGAAACAAAGAAAAGAGTGCTGAACTGCTATGTAATATCAATCCTTCTATATGGCAATGAATGCAGGACAATTTCCTCACAGATGAAGAGGAGACTTGAAGCAAGAGAAACAAAGAAAAGAGTGCTGAACTGCTATGTAATATCAATCCTTCTATATGGCAATGAATGCTGGACAATTTCCTCACAGATGAAGAGGAGACTTGAAGCAAGAGAAACAAAGAAAAAAGTTCTGAAAACATGTCAGGTTGTAAAATTGATCTTCTTGAACTAAGTCAATTAGAAGTGATAAATGATGTATTTTTTTCAGCAAGAAATCACAGCGTGGCAATTGGCGCTTCCATGTCTTACACACACACACACACACACACACATATATATATAGTCATTCAAAAACTGTTTAGGTGTATCACAGCTCATCAGTGTGGTTAGACTTGAGATTGCTTTGAATCCGACAGATTTGACATCAGTCAGAGACCCTCACCCTTACGCCATGAAATCATGCAGCGGAGGAAAGGAATATTTAACATCTTTTACATATATATAGATTTATAAACATTTCCTATCATATACGTATATATATATATATATATATATATATATATATATATATATATATATATATATATATATATATACGTACGTATATGATATTTCCTATCATATATGTACGTGTATATATATATATATATATATATATATATATATATATATATATATACATACGTACGTATATGATAGGAAATGTTTATAAATCTAACATGTTTCGCTTTTATTAAAGCTTCGTCTGAGAATGAGTGTTGGAAAAACCTCTAGTGTTTTTATTCTTTCTTTCTTTGATTTTAATTGGTTAAGCAGGCTTTATATGCATTTAACTAGTCAAGCAGCGTTCGTGTGCATAAATTATGTGTGTAAGTGTATTATAGTTATTGTTTGTTTATGCGGGATTCGTATGATAATTTATATGTTTGTTTTGTGTGTCCGCGCGCGTGTGTGTGTGTGTGTGAGTCTGTATATCTGGTCGCCATTATTTATATTGGAGGTTTGTCACATATTGGTTTGTGGACTTTTTTTTTTAAATATACGTTAGATTATTTAAGAATGTAATTAATAAATGTTGGCGATGTACTATAGTGTTTTTAACGTGTGTTTATAGTTGGTAATATAGTTTGCTTTTCTGTACAAAATGTATAAAAATGTTGACCAAAGGTTTTTTGTTTCGAGCGCTTTCGGTTAAACGGTTAACCGTTTTTAAGGATTCACTTTTATACAAAAATGAAAATATATGTGAAGTATTTTAACAGAGGACAGAAAGTGCGTAACTGAAAGATTTTTCCGTTTTTAATATTTGTATAAGTTCAAGGGTTGATTGAATGCTGTATTTGTTAGGTTTGTATGGTGTAATTAATTGGTTAAGCGTTTTAGACAGGGGTGGTAATTTGGGAAATAATAGGGCGGAGAAAAGCTCATAATGAAACCACAGTATCACTTGATGTTCAAAATCTGTTCAATAACGTTCCAGTGAGAGAAACCATTGGCATTATTATTAAAAATATATAGAACTATTCATATCTGAGACACTGTACCAAAACATAATTAAACTCCAAGAACGGCAGCTAATTACCACAGAACTAATTATCACAGATCCGTGATCTACTTAAAGTTGAATCTATAAAACAAACACACACACACACACACACACACACACACACACACACACACACACACATATATATATATATATATATATATATATATATATATAGAGAGAGAGAGAGAGAGAGAGAGAGAGAACATCATTTAAAACCGAACCCCATCCTGAAGAACGGAAATCTTACCAGAAAACTTCGAAGTCGGGGTAAAATTGATATTTAAAAGTTAAGTTATCTTATATATATATATATATATATATATATATATATATATATATATATATCTGTTTATACGTTATTTTTGTACATATAATTTGTTTAAGTGAAAGCTCTGTTTTTAAATAAACAGTATTAATTAAATTTGACGGCCATGATATTCTAGAAATTAATAGTTAAGTTACGTTTCGTGAGCAGAAATGATTGATCGAGAAAAATCGTTGAAGGTGTGTGTTTATAAACAGTAATTCGGACTTCTCTGTAGCTAAATGGTATGACTCGTCAGGTCAAATGACGGTTTCCGTATAGGAATACGGGTTCCATTCTTGTCCGAGGACGCATATTTTCTACAAAATTTCTCGAAATGTAATTAATACTGTTTAATTAAAAACAGACCAATTACTTAACTAAATTCTATCTATGAAAAAAACGTATAAACCGATAATATATTAGATAATTGTCTGACTTATCCTATTTCATAACACACACACACACACACACACACACACACACACACACACATATATATATATATATATATAGTTTATGAAAAACTATCCGTATGGGTAAACATAAGGAGGATATAATCCACAGAGCTCAATGTAAATCCAGAGCAAATAATTTAAATAAAAACAGACCACTTAACTCATAGAGAAAAAAAGAGAGAGTAAAGCAAAATACCACCGTCTGTTTCTAGTTTTTTTTTACAAAGAAAATTAGTGACATCTTCTCTCATAACTTCCTTCTCTCTTTTTTTCTTTGAGTTTTTTCTTTCTACCCCTTCGATATCAATATATAACTTCCGTTAAGTCAACCGTTTAAATGTGTCAATATCTGCTAACTCACTCATGTCTTTTCTCTCTTCCCCGCTCACTTTGTTAATTTACATATGTTTAATACGGCCCGTCAAAAATGTGTAAATTTTCTTTTCAAAATTTGTTTGGAAGTAAAGTCTGATGATCCGCAGTCCTTTTAAAAGCGCTGTGGTGAAATAATTTATTACATGGAACCTTAAAGTGCTCTGTTTTTATTTAAATTATATATATTAGGTTGGTGCAAAAATAATGACGTAATAATGTCGTTTTTTGACGTATTTTTTAACGTGAAAACAGGACATTATTACGTCATTATCATTATTTTTGCACCAACCTAATATATATATATATATATATATATATATATATATATATATATATATATATATATATATATATACACAGCGCCCCACCACACATTAATCATGTTCTCCCACAAGCAGGTAATGCCACTCGTACGCAGGGTGTTACAGGGAATAAAAGTATAAGCGAAGATTGAAGAAAGGACAAAAGATGAAGGGGATCCAAAAAAGATTAAAGATGGTGATTGACGTTTCAATTATCTTGACTCCTGGCTATCTTCCTCGCTTTAGGATGGACTCTGACAGTAATCGAACTTCCATCCTACACGACCGTCATATAGCCTGACGTGCTATACCAGTTTATCTACAGAGGAGCGTCATGGAGATTTGTCGTTGAAAACCAGTAAAATCAACTAAACACGAACTCATTTGTATTTAAACTATTATGGCACGTCAAGCTATATTACTGTCCCGTGTATGATAGAGGTTCGATTCCTGTCGGAGGATGCATATTTTCTATGAAACTATTATATATATATATATATATATATATTTATATATATATATATATCCCTTCACAAGTAAAATTTTAAAGTTGCATTAACCTACAAATAACTCCACGGATGTTATGGCCCTTGTTTTTAAAATTATAGGCTGTATAAGGTCTTTTTTAATACGCAAGTACTTTCAACTGTACATTCAGTCATCTCTAAAACTTCAAAATTTTGTTTGCGAAGGGGTTTCGCCATTTTCTATCATTACTAATCTAATTTTTGTAGGAATTTTGTAATATATATATATATATATATATATATATATATATATATATATATATATATATTACTTTTATGCATATATATTTGGGATCATATATAATCTATTAGCTTTCATAGCCTAAATACGAAAGAGTACACTTCGCTCAAAAATATTTATTTCTCATCATAATCTAATCATATTTATCATAATCTTCTCATAAATCTGCATAAATCTTATTACTGTTTCAACATAATCTTATAATCTTAAGATAATTTTATTAACTGAATAAAAATAAAAGACAGTGGAAATTATAATTTTGTCCTGATTTTTTATTTTATTGTAATATATATATATATATATATATATATATATATATATATATATATATATATATATATATAAGGGGGAGATAGAGAGAGGGCACTGACATCAACACTGTAAAGGGAACATTAGTTTGACACTGTCTATATGTAAAAAAACATTATTTCCGATATTGGGCATTTTTCACCTGAGAAAATATAGCAAATATTAAATTTAAAAAAAATATATATGTACAGGCCTTTGAAATAGAAGCTTCTGCACACACACACACACACACACATATATATATATATATATATATATATATATATATATATATATATATATATATATATTTATATATATGCATGTGTTTGTGTCTGTACTGTGTATTTTATAGATATGTACCGTTTGTGTTTTAATATGATGGTTTTGGGAGGGAAAAATGCAATCCGAAAACTTAGCCTTTACTGCCATGATAAAGACATGAAACCATTTCACCCTGCTCTCTGTTCCAACACCAGATATTGCAAAAATATATTGTTTTATAGTTACTTAGCATTAATATGATTGACTAAGGCTTGAATCCACTTCACCCTGCTCGATTACCGAACACAAAACTGTGAAAAAAAATGTCTTGTTTTATCATATTCCATAAAGGCATGGATCGTTCACCAGATGTTGCAAAACTACTTATCCTATTACATAAAGGCTTGAATCCATTACCCCTTGATCTATACTGCTGTTGCAAACAGATTCAACCTTGTCGGAAACAAGCATTTATAATATTATGAATGTTGTCTTTTCGGAAAGAATTAATAGCATTCAATGAAATGAAGCCTCAAGAGGACAATGGCGACAATGTTTTATTCGAAGGATTTCATTTAATGTGATTTGATCCAGTGTCATATATAATGTATATTTATTCTTTTTTTGCGTCCCCAAACCTCAAGAATGTCAAGCGAAGAATGGACAGGCCCATTGCAAGGATGAATACGCTGATAAACAATGGCACAAAACGTGGCATCATTGCGGGACCTCATCAGATATGCCGAGTCAGGTTCTACGTGATTGGTGGGCAATTTAGCTGTCATGAACGCTGTTCTCGAGAAATTCATAATGGTTGGAAACTTTTTAGATATCTATCTATCTATCTATCTATCTATCTATCTATCTATCTATCTATCTATCTATCTACTTCAGTCTCTTCATTATCTATCTATCTATCTATCTCAGTCTGTTCATTATCTATCTGTCTATCTATCTATCTATCTATCTATCTATTTCAGTCTGTTCATTATCTATCTATCTATCTATCTATCTATCTATCTATCTATCTATCTATCTATCTATCTATCTATCTATCTCAGTCTGTTCATTATCTATCTATCTATCTATCTATCTATCTATCTATCTATCTATCTATCTATCTCAGTCTGTTCATTATCTATCTATCTATCTATCTATCTATCTATCTATCTATCTATCTATCTATCTCATTCTTTTCATATCTATCTATCTAACCTCGTCTATTCATATCTATCTATCTATCTATCTATCTCATTCTTTTCATATCTATCTATCTAACCTCGTCTATTTTTATCTATCTATTAGGTTGGCGCAAAAATAATGACGTAATAATGTCGTTCTTTGACGCATTTTTAACGTCAAAAACGACATTATTACGTCATTATTTTTGCACCAACCTAATATCTATCTATCTATCTATCTATCTATCTGTCTATTGAAATTCTAATATAATAAATTATAACTATGGAATATTAGTGTTTGAACTTTTTATATTATATTCTTGCTTTGTCTTGTACATAGAGCTCTACCTGGATTTTAACCTCTTCAATATATATATATATATATATATATATATATATATATATATATATATATATATATATATAATGAACACTGATATTAGTAATATATATATATATAGTGAACACTGATATTAGCATATATATATATATATATATATATATATATATATATATATATATATATATATATATATGGGAGAGGTTATTGTTGTTCCAACGAGAGTAAAGTGTATCTTGTAAGAAAAAGAGAGGAGCCGCAAACTGTTTTGGTTATAATGTGGATTTTTAAAATATACTTTATTTTACATATTTTTGCTAAACGCGTTTCCGGCTTTTCCGATGTTTAACCATTCTCTTTTGTGTCTAGTAATATTGTGTCTAACATATATATATATATATATATATATATATATATATAATATATATATATATATATATATATATATATATATATATATATATATATATTATATATATATATATATATATGTGTGTGTGTGTGTGCGTGTATTTACTACTGCGAGCTGGAATTCAAGGTTTGTTCAGTAAA
>OZ010612.1:29487918-29492918 GCA_963932145.1 Acanthosepion lycidas
TCAAAATAATCTATACTCGTGGCTCAAAATGTTTCATGCTCAGTAGATTATTTCAAAATAATCTATATTTGGGGTTCAAAATGTTTTCTGCTCACTAGATTATTTCAAAATAATCTATACTCGGGGTAGAAAATGTTTTATGATTTGTGGATTATTTTAAGATATTCAATATTCGGGGTTCAAAATGTTTTATGCTAAATTCATTATTTTAAAATGATTTCTACTCAGATTTCAAAATGTTTCATGCTCTGTGGATTATTTCAAAATAATCTATACCCGGAATTCAAAATGTTTTATATTCTCAGTAGATTATATTGAAGCTTTATATACTCGGGTTTAAAAACTGTTTTATGGATTATTTCAAAATCTTCTTTACTCGGAGTTCAATATGTTTTAAGCTCAGAAGTACATCTCAAAATATTTGATACTCGGGGCTTTCCTCTGAGCTACGTTTCAAAATATTCGATGCTCTAGTTTACAAAATGTTTTATGCTCAGTAGATTATTTCAAAATATTCAATACTCAGCGTTCAGTTGATTATTTTAAATCTTCTCTACTCGGGGTTCAAAATGTTTTACGTTCAGTAGATTATTTCAAAATGATCTATACCCGGAGTTCAACATTTTTTATGCTCTGTAGATGATTTCAAAATATTCAATGCTTGAGGTTACAAAATGTTTTATGCTTCGTAGATTATTTCAATATGATTTAGGTTCAGTGGATAATTTCAAAATAATCTACACTCGGAATTAAAAATACTTTATGATTTGCGGATTATTCCAAGATTTTTAATATATTTGTGTTCAAAATGTTTTATGTCAATTGGATTATTTCAAAATGATTTCTTCTAGAATTTCAGAATGTTTTATGCTCTGTGGATTATTTCAAAATAATCTATATCCGGGGTTCAAAATATTTTATGCTCAGTAGATTATATTAAACATTTATCAAGGTTCAAAATGATTTTCTTCGGTGGATTATTTCAAAATCTTCTATACTCGGAGTTCTAAATGTTTTACGGTCTGTAGATTATTTTCAAAATATCTATACTTTGTACAAAATCTTTTAAGCTAAGTAGTACATCTCAGAATATTTGATACTTGGGGGTTCTCGATTTTTATTTCAAAATATTCGATGCTCGAGTTTGCAAAATGTTTTATGCTCAGGAGATTATTTCAAAATAATCTATACTCATGTTTCAAAATGTTTTATGATCAGTTGATTATTTTAAAATCTTATATACTCGGAGTTCAAAATGTTTTACGGTCTGTGAATCATTTCACAATATTCTATACCTAGATTTAAAAATATTTTATGATTAGTAGATTACTTCAAACTATTCTACACACGTATTACAAAATACTTTATGGTCAGTAGATTATTTCAAAATATTCAATATTCCGCATTCAAAATGTTTTATGCTCAGTAGATTATTTCCAAATAATCTATACTCGAGATTCAAAATGTTTTATGATTTGTGAATTGTTTCAAGATATTATTAGGTTGGTAAAAAATAATGACGTAATAATGTCGTTTTTTGACGTATTTTTTAACGTCAAAAAACGACATTATTACGTCATTATTTAATACCCAGCATTGAAAATGTTTTCTGGTAGATAGGTTATTTCAAAATGTTCTATACTCGGATTTCAAAATGTTTTATACTCTAATACAATATTCCAAAATAATCTGTACCCGGGGTACTAATGTTTTATGCTCAGTAGATTATATTAAAATCTTATATACTCGGGGTTCAAAATTGTTTATGCTCTATAGATTATTTTAAACCTTCTATATTCCGAGTTCAAAATGCTTTATGTTCAGTAGATTATTTGCAAATATTCTATACTCGGAGTTCAAAATACTTTATGGTAAAAATCTTCAATGATTCTTGTTTCATTTAAACATTTTCTATGTTCAATGGTTCACTCTTTTCTTCGTTTCTTTTGCTTCAAGTCTCCACTTTATATGTGAGGAAATTGCCCAGCATTCACTGCCATATAGGAGGATTGATATTACATAGCAGTTCAGCACTCTTTTCTTTGTTTCTCTTGCTTCAAGTCTCCTCTTCATCTGTGTGGAAATTGTCCAGCATTCACTGCCATATAGGAGGATTGATATTACATAGCAGTTCAGCACTCTTTTCTTTGTTTCTCTTGCTTCAAGTCTCCTCTTCATCTGTGTGGAAATTGCCCAGTATTCACTGCCATATAGGAGGATTGATATTACATAGCAGTTCAGCACTCTTTTCTTTGTTTCTCTTGCTTCAAGTCTCCTTTTCATCTGCGATGAAATTGTCCAGCATTCACTGCTATATAGGCGGATTGATATTACATAGCAGTTCAGCACTCTTTTCTTTGTTTCTCTTGCTTCAAGTCTCCTCTTCATCTGTGTGGAAATTGTCCAGTATTCACTGCCATATAGGAGGATTGATATTACATAGCAGTTCAGCACTCTTTTCTTTGTTTCTCTTGCTTCAAGTCTCCTCTTCATCTGTGTGGAAATTGTCCAGTATTCACTGCCATATAGGAGGATTGATATTACATAGCAGTTCAGCACTCTTTTCTTTGTTTCTCTTGCTTCAAGTCTCCTTTTCATCTGCGATGAAATTGTCCAGCATTCACTGCTATATAGGCGGATTGATATTACATAGCAGTTCAGCACTCTTTTCTTTGTTTCTCTTGCTTCAAGTCTCCTCTTCATCTGTGTGGAAATTGTCCAGTATTCACTGCCATATAGGAGGATTGATATTACATAGCAGTTCAGCACTCTTTTCTTTGTTTCTCTTGCTTCAAGTCTCCTTTTCATCTGCGATGAAATTGTCCAGCATTCACTGCTATATAGGCGGATTGATATTACATAGCAGTTCAGCACTCTTTTCTTTGTTTCTCTTGCTTCAAGTCTCCTCTTCATCTGTGTGGAAATTGTCCAGTATTCACTGCCATATAGGAGGATTGATATTACATAGCAGTTCAGCACTCTTTTCTTTGTTTCTCTTGCTTCAAGTCTCCTCTTCATCTGTGTGGAAATTGTCCAGTATTCACTGCCATATAGGAGGATTGATATTACATAGCAGTTCAGCACTCTTTTCTTTGTTTCTCTTGCTTCAAGTCTCCTCTTCATCTGTGTGGAAATTGTCCAGTATTCACTGCCATATAGGAGGATTGATATTACATAGCAGTTCAGCACTCTTTTCTTTGTTTCTCTTGCTTCAAGTCTCCTTTTCATCTGCGATGAAATTGTCCAGCATTCACTGCTATATAGGCGGATTGATATTACATAGCAGTTCAGCACTCTTTTCTTTGTTTCTCTTGCTTCAAGTCTTCTCTTCATCTGCGAGGAAATTGTCCATCATTCACTGCCATATAGGAGGATTGATATTACATAGCAGTTCAACACTCTTTCCTTTGTTTCTCTTGCTTCAAGTCTCCTCTTCATCTGTGAGGAAATTGTCCAGTATTCACTGGAAATTTTCCAGTATTCACTAGAGCAATGATACCTTTCAAAAAATGAAACTGTCTTTTCGAAAAGGAATGAAACGAATGATCGTACCTACTCTGAGTCCATCATGAAAATCCAGAAGATCAAATTAATAAATACTAAACACCTCAAATACTTTGATGTAAGGGTCAATTACACGACGTTTATTATAAGAGGTAAGGAAATTCAATACAGAAAAGTTATCGTCGGAACAAGTTTCATCCAACACCGCTAGTTGCTACAAAAATCAAAATATTACCTGAAGTGTCCTATTTGGTACATAGCCCCTAACGGTGAAAATAAACAAATTTATCATTAATTATAAAAAGCTAAAATCCTCCATGGTCATCACCGATGACACAATAAAAAATGAAATGTAAACAATTAATATTTCAATGAAAATATTAGTAATTCCATTCTTGTTGTTTTTGGGTTACATAGTCCAAGGGCATTGAATCATTATGTTCAAGATTTTCAGTATCTGTCTGTATTTCTGAGATGAGGTATTATGTACACTATTTACATTATTCGGACTATTGTCCTCATCTTGTCTCCATATTTATTACAACGTTTCGGCCCTTCAGTATCTGTCTATATTTCTGAGATGAGGTATTGTGTACACTATTTACATCATTCGGACTATTGTCCTCATCTTTGTCACCATATTTATTACAACGTTTCGGCCTTTCAGTATCTGTCTATATTTCTGAGATGAGGTATTATGTACACTATTTACATCATTCGGACTATTGTCCTCATCTTTGTCGCGATATTTATTACAACGTTTCGGCCTTTCAGTATCTGTCTATATTTCTGAGATGAGGTATTGTGTACACTATTTACATCATTCGGACTATTGACCTCATCTTTGTCACCATATTTATTACAACGTTTCGGCCTTTCAGTATATGTCTATATTTCTGAGATGAGGTATTGTGTACACTATTTACATTATTCGGACTATTGTCCTCATCTTTGTCACCATATTTATTACAACGTTTCGGCCTTTCAGTATCTGTCTATATTTCTGAGATGAGGTATTATGTACACTATTTATATTATTCGGACTATTGTCCTCATCTTTGTCACCATATTTATTACAACGTTTCGGCCTTTCAGTATCTGTCTATATTTCTGAGATGAGGTATTATGTACAGTATTTACATCATTCGGACTATTGTCCTCATCTTTGTCGCGATATTTATTACAACGTTTCGGCCTTTCAGTATCTGTCTATATTTCTGAGATGAGGTATTGTGTACACTATTTACATTATTCGGACTATTGTCCTCATCTTTATCACCATATTTATTACAACGTTTTGGTCGTTGTACGCTCCGGCCTCTTTCAAGCGGTTGGAATGTCGAACTGACGCCTTTATATCGCTCACTGGGGTAGACTGTTCTAGTTCCACGCGCCATGTTTTAATGGATGTCAGTTATCTGATATCTCCTGTTAATTCCCCTCTGAAAGTTGTTCACTGCCTTGTACGGGTATTGAACTCACACTCTATTTTCTGT
>OZ010612.1:29495418-29600418 GCA_963932145.1 Acanthosepion lycidas
AAATACTTTACGTAATTTTGATCACGTTGTTCGGAATATTGATCTCACAATTCCTGTTGTTATGTCTTTCTTATCACAGTGTTGGTCAGCTGGCGATTGTCGGAATTATAACAATTTGCTGTTATAACATCGGATTATTCGCTGTCATTTTTATTATTACATAATTAAATTGGTATTAAATTGGTATATATATATATAGATAGATAGATAGATAGATCTATTAAGTCAGAGTGAATGCTGGTCATTTTTCCATAATATATTAGGTTGGTGCAAAAATAATGACGTAATAATGTCATTTTTTGACGTATTTTTTAACGTCAAAAAACGACATTATTATGTCATTATTTTTGCACCAACCTAGTAGATAGATAGATAGATAGATAGATAGATAGATAATGAACAGACTGTGATAGATAGATAGATAGATAGATAGATAGATAGATAGATAGATAATGAACAGACTGTGATAGATAGATAGATAGATAATGAACAGACTGTGATAGATAGATAGATAGATAGATAGATAATGAACAGACTGTGATAGATAGATAGATAGATAGATAGATAATGAACAGACTGTGATAGATAGATAGATAGATAGATAGATAGATAGATAATGAACAGACTGTGATAGATAGATAGATAGATAGATAGATAGATAATGAACAGACTGTGATAGATAGATAGATAGATAGATAGATAATGAACAGACTGTGATAGATAGATAGATAGATAGATAGATAATGAACAGACTGTGATAGATAGATAGATAGATAGATAGATAATGAACAGACTGTGATAGATAGATAGATAGATAGATAGATCGTGATGAGCCTGTCATAGATAGATAGATAGATAGATAGATAAAATATTTACATACAATAGATAGATAGATGTGTGTCTGTTTCAACGGAAATTTTCTTCTCAGAGAAAAGGAAACGATTTAATTTTTTTTCCTGTATTATCTAATGAAGCGAATTCGTGAGATACCAAAAATAATGTCGTTTTCTCACATATGTTACTTTTATCTATGATTTCTGAATTAATTCATTGATATATTAGGTTGGTGCAAAAATAATGACGTAATAATGTCGTTTTTTGACGTTAAAAAATACGTCAAAAAACGACATTATTACGTCATTATTTTCGGCACCAACCTAACATTTATGATTATAGGAGATAATCCTCCCACGCTAGGTCTGTTTCACTCCACTCGCCATATTCGACTGACCTGACGCCGACCGATACCTACCGCCATAGATTGCTCCAAAACACTCTGAGAAGTTTAATGTACTTTTGCTAATGAAAACCAGGAAAGAGTACGCCGAAAATATTTTCACATGATAACCAGCTATATTTTATTAGGTTGGTGCAAAAATAATGTCGTTTTCTCACATAGTAACATATGTGAGAAAACGACATTATTTTTGCACCAACCTAATAATTCAATTTTTTCTGTTCTGGCAGCTCGTTTTCAGACATTTTCCCATCATCGTAATGTCGCATCCATTCACCTTTTCTCTAAACACTTTCACGGTACTTGTTTGGATTAACTTTCGCGATGACACCAAGACATTTTGAATTTAAGTACAGTACTAGACTGGAGTCGAGATCTCATCAATTTTCGTGGCTAGATGTTACCCTAAATTCTATGCTAACAGGTTATTTTCTCGGTCTTCTTACTCGTGGAACTCGTTTCCGGCGCCATGTTTTCCGGCCAACTTGAATCTGCAAAAATTTAAATGCAATGTCAATTACTATCTACTGTCTTCCTTATTACTCTTTTCTCTTCCCACTCATTATTAATGTTTCTGTTCCTAATTCACCCACACCCTCTACCCACCTTGTGTTTTAGAGGCTTTATCGTCATGCTTGGGGTGAACTCGATTAAAAAACGAAAAAGTAAAAGGTATTGAAAAGTGACTTGATAAGTGACAACGAGGCATTGTAAATAATGGTGAATATATAATTAAATAAAATATTTTCGTTCTGTATTTCTGCACTTTTTATACTCGGACTATTGTCCTCATCTTTGTTGTTATTATCACATGATCACCTTCTGTCGGAATTTCTGGGACAAGAAGTTATCATTATTTGCATTCGGACTATTATCCTCATCTTTGTTGTTATTATCACATGATCACCTTCTATCGGAATTTCTGGGACAAGGAGTTATCATTATTTGCATTCGGACTATTATCCTCATCTTTGTTGTTATTATCACATGATCACCTTCTATCGGAATTTCTGGGACAAGGAGTTATCATTATTTGCATTCGGACTATTATCCTCATCTTTGTTGTTATTATCACATGATCACCTTCTATCGGAATTTCTGGGACAAGGAGTTATCATTATTTGCATTCGGACTATTATCCTCATTTTTGTTGTTATTATCACATGATCACCTTCTGTCGGAATTTTCGGGATAAGGAGTTATCGTTATATATGTTGTGGATTCCGGGTTAAAATCCGATACCAATAAATAAGAAACGCCAGGAATGAATATATGAAAATAATGTATTAACATAATAACACAAACTGGTAAAGCAGGTTAGTAGTTCCAGGAATACGGGTTAGTAGCAAAATATCTATACAGTCTTTGGTATTGAAGTATCGCTGTATGACTTCTTACTGAGTCTACGTGCTCGCTCACTGTGACTCCTACAACGCTGTTACCTCACCCCTCACTCTTCCGGTTACCTACAACGTTTTACTGTCTTTCTGGACTCGACTCGACTCCACGGTCTTGCTCGGTATTTATCAATCCACCCACGAGGACCGAATGTCGCACAAGGCCGGTTTAATGTGGGTATCTCCCAGCCCGTACGCTCGGCCAAAAATAAAGCCTTTGAACCGGCCTAGACGGGTTCAGGCCCTGTCTACCTCCCCGGACGAAACCTTGCCCTTCGGCAAAATTCGTCCGGGTTACTCTCTGCGTTAGCAGAGAGTTCGACAGACGTCGCTTACAGTCAAAGACTGTATCGCAACTCAGCTAGACTCGGAGGTCTTGCTCGCTATTTATCGATCCACCCACGAGGAGCAAATGTGGCACAAGGTCGGTTTAATGTGGGTATCTCCGAGCCCGTAGGCTCGGCCAAAAATATAGCCTTTGAAACCGCCTAGACGGGTTCAGACCCTGTCTACCTCCCCAGACGAAACCTTGCCCTTCGGCAAAGCTTCGTCCGGGTTCCTCTCTGCTAACGCAGAGAGTCCGACAGCAGTCGCTTACAGTCAAAGACTGTATCACGACTCAGCTAGACTCGGAGGTCTGGCTCTCCCGGGTCTTCATGTAGCCGTAGTATAGGTATATACTGGGTGAGTCCATTTGTGTAAAAAGGGGAGAACCCCTCAACAATCTACATTTGGGCTATTATTCTAATCTTTATTGTTATTATCACCTGATCGCCTTCTGTCGGAATTTCCGGGATGAGGATTTATCATTATTTACATTATTTACATACCCGACTATTATTCTCATCTTTGTATTTATTATCACCTGATTGCCTTCTGTCTGAATTTCTGAGAGGATTTCTCATTATCTACACTATTTATATGTGCAGCATTATTCTTGTGTAACAACAAAAACAACAAAGATGAAGACAACTGTCGATATGTAAATAACGAATTCAGTCAAATGAAACATTTTTTTCTGAAGAATAACATTGATAAAAAAACGGAAATTATTGATATGAAGTGGAATGACTACATTGAATCTATTGCTAGGCTTACTTCTAAGAAAGTTAGTGCACTTTGTCGAATTAGACTATTTTTCTCTCCAGAGCCTATCTTGCATATCTATAAGTCTGCTCTTCGTCCATGCTTTAAATATTACAGCCGCATATAGTCCGTTGCCCCTGGTATATATTTAGAGATTCTTGATAAAACCCAAAGAAGAATCAGCAATATTATTTGTCCTGACCCGGCATCTCGGCTTCAGTCACTTTCCCATCGCCGTAATGTAGCTTCTCTGTGCCTTTTCTAGAAATATTTTCATGGTAATTGTTCGAATAAACTTTTCTCTATGGTACCTAGACTTTACGATTTTCTTCATTTCATTAAGTGCTCCGGTTCTGATGTTGATATCATTGTTGAGGAAATATAGCTACCCAGATATTTACATATCTATAAGTCTACTCTTCAACCAGGCTTAGAATATTACTGCCACATATCGTCTGGTGCTCCTGCTATATATTTAGAGATTCTTGATTAAATCCAAGGAAGAATCAGCAATATTCTTGGTCCTGACCTGGCATCTCGGCTTCAGTCACCGCTGAAAAGTTGCTTCTATTTGCCTATTCAATACATACTTTCATGGTAATTGTTCGGATGAGCTCTTCGCTATGGTTCCTAGACATTTTCTTTCTGGAATATATTTTACATATCTATAAGTCTACCATTCGTCCAGGCTTTAAATATTGCTGCCACATATGGTCCGGTTCTCCTGTTTGTGTATGTGTGTGTGTATGTGTGTGTGTGTGTGTGTGTGTGTGTGTGTGTGTACGCACGCGCGATTAGGTCGGCCTTATGCGCCCTTTGTTAAAAGCCTGCAACGCGTGTGGCCTGTGTGTAATCCCACGACAAGAATGAGTATTATCTCAGTTCTCTTCGTTCCTATCTACCCGGATTTTTTGACGAAGAAGTGCCTGGCTGTAAGTACGCATGCGTGTTTCTTCGTATGCCGACAGAATTACACTTCATGAATTTTCAGCGTAATGAATTTCTTATTTGTTCGTTGTTCCAAAGACGATTAGTCACTTTTTTTATGCCTACACCAGTCTCTTTCACACACTGCATACGCCCCACCTCCATTTTTTTAAAAATCAATTCACACCAAGCAAGTCATTTTCAAGAACCAGTGTGGTGTCTATGTGGTAGTTAGATACAATAAAATAATGAAATAGCAATGACCTGATTCTATAAAGCTTCCTGCGTAAGACGATAAACAACGTCCAAACACAAGGCCTCTGATCAGGAGGTTTCGAGTAGCGTGGAACCATTCCTTAATTACTGGTGTTCACAGGTCCACCTTACCCGGGGCTGTAGGATCAAATTAGCGTCCCATCTACGGGCAAATAGTTGACACCGAAACTGGGGTCAAAACACTATGAAAGTGTAAAAATAGGTTTTAATATATACCAGAGATACTTTGTAAAAATTATGACCAGCAATAAATTTTTTAGAAAAAAGAGATATTACCAACTCTAGTTTATTTTGAAAGAAAATATTATCAGCAATAAAAAAAAAATTCGGCATTAAATAACCCATTGATATGCCTAAAACAGACCAAACCAAACCAAAGAGATTCTATAAAAGTTAATGAAGATGACAATATTTGAGTGCCACGTACCGCGATAACACATTCGTTCTGTAATCATGATAAATAAGGATGAACTTAGAAATGAACTCCGAATGAAGATAGTTGACGCGTACAAAGAAAGGTAATGGAAATACAGCACTTTCCAAGTGTTTTAAATGTTCCTAGATCGACAATTTGTAGCATTATCAAGAAGTACAAAGAAACTCATTGTGCTGATAATAAGCTATGGACTGACAGAAAACAGTTAATTTCTGAGAGAATGGAAATGAACATTGTCTCGAATAATCCTCACTTAACGACAAAGGACATTGTTAATGATACAAAGACATCAGGGTTGAATGCGAATTATTCCCCTATTTTTTGTTGCTTTTATCAAAAGTTTAATAGAAAACAAATTAATAAGCAAAAACTTGAAAGAGGAATTTACTCTATTACCTGTAATACTTGCCACAAGCAATACATCGTAGAAACCGCAAGTAATTCAAATAAAGATTATATGAACACAATACAGCAATGAAATAGTATTAACCTGATTCTATAACATTCTAAAAGTTAATATGACAATATGTGAGTGTCACGTACTGCGATAAGAGATTCGTTCTGCAGCTATAGCGAATTTGACAAGAAACTCCGAATGCAGATAGTTGACGCGTACAAAGGAGGTGATGGAAATACAATACTTTCCAAGTGTTTAAATATTCCTACATCGACAATTTGTAGCATTATCAAGAAGTACAATGAGACTCATTGTGCTGAGAGTAAACTACGGATTGACAGAAAACAGTTAATTTCTTTCGAAAATAGTATTTTTTTCATGAAAGGTGAGATTGGAAAGTTTTAACTTTTGTGTTTTTATTCATTTTGTTCCTTTAGAGATACGCTCTGTCTTAAAAAAAAATTCTACACACACACATACATACACATATATATACGCGAAAAATAAAGTTTAATTATTAATATAATAATAATAATAATAATAATAATATATATATATATATATATATATATATATATATATATATATATATATATATATGTTTAGTTGGATTGATGTGAGTTTGTGACCCTGGGTTTCACGGTCTCTGCGATCGTCAGCCAAACTCACATCAATCCAACTAAATATGTTAGCTCTATCACTGATATTGAGCGCTTTCCAATAAGTACCTAACCCGGGGTGGTACCACCTGTTAAGGCCCCAGCTATGGGCAAATAGTTAACTATTACCAGCAATACAATTTTGAAGGAAAAGTGTTACCACAGACAGATTTTTGACAAAATAAAATATTACCAGCAATAAAAAATTTTGTCAGCATTGAATAACTCATTGGGGTGGATATGCCATAAAACAAAATAAACCAAACCAATATAAACCAAAGAATACATATTCTATTCATACGAATCTATCCTAAAAATCTTGTCGGCATAAAATAACCCATTGAGGTTGATATGCCGTAAAACAAAATAAACCAAACCAATCTAAACCAAAGAATACATATTCTATTCATACGAATCTATCCTAAAAATCTTGTCGGCATAAAATAACCCATTGAGGTTGATATGCCGTAAAACAAAATAAGTCAAACCAATCTAAACCAAAGAATACATATTCTATTCATACGAATCTATCCTAAAAATCTTGTCGGCATAAAATAACCCATTGAGGTTGATATGCCGTAAAACAAAATAAGCCAAACCAATCTAAACCAAAGAATACATATTCTATTCATACGAATCTATCCTAAAAATCTTGTCGGCATAAAATAACCCATTGAGGTTGATATGCCGTAAAACAAAATAAACCAAACCAATCTAAACCAAAGAATACATATTCTATTCATACGAATCTATCCTAAAAATGTTGTCGGCATAAAATAACCCATTGAGGTTGATATGCCGTAAAACAAAATAAGCCAAACCAATCTAAACCAAAGAATACATATTCTATTCATACGAATCTATCCTAAAAATCTTGTCGGCATAAAATAACCCATTGAGGTTGATATGCCGTAAAACAAAATAAGCCAAACCAATCTAAACCAAAGAATACATATTCTATTCATACGAATCTATCCTAAAAATCTTGTCGGCATAAAATAACCCATTGAGGTTGATATGCCGTAAAACAAAATAAGCCAAACCAATCTAAACCAAAGAATACATATTCTATTCATACGAATCTATCCTAAAAATCTTGTCGGCATAAAATAACCCATTGAGGTTGATATGCCGTAAAACAAAATAAGCCAAACCAATCTAAACCAAAGAATACATATTCTATTCATACGAATCTATCCTAAAAATCTTGTCGGCATAAAATAACCCATTGAGGTTGATATGCCGTAAAACAAAATAAGCCAAACCAATCTAAACCAAAGAATACATATTCTATTCATACGAATCTATCCTAAAAATCTTGTCGGCATAAAATAACCCATTGAGGTTGATATGCCGTAAAACAAAATAAGCCAAACCAATCTAAACCAAAGAATACATATTCTATTCATACGAATCTATCCTAAAAATCTTGTCGGCATAAAATAACCCATTGAGGTTGATATGCCGTAAAACAAAATAAGCCAAACCAATCTAAACCAAAGAATACATATTCTATTCATACGAATCTATCCTAAAAATCTTGTCGGCATAAAATAACCCATTGAGGTTGATATGCCGTAAAACAAAATAAGCCAAACCAATCTAAACCAAAGAATACATATTCTATTCATACGAATCTATCCTAAAAATCTTGTCGGCATAAAATAACCCATTGAGGTTGATATGCCGTAAAACAAAATAAGCCAAACCAATCTAAACCAAAGAATACATATTCTATTCATACGAATCTATCCTAAAAATCTTGTCGGCATAAAATAACCCATTGAGGTTGATATGCCGTAAAACAAAATAAGCCAAACCAATCTAAACCAAAGAATACATATTCTATTCATACGAATCTATCCTAAAAATCTTGTCGGCATAAAATAACCCATTGAGGTTGATATGCCGTAAAACAAAATAAGCCAAACCAATCTAAACCAAAGAATACATATTCTATTCATACGAATCTATCCTAAAAATCTTGTCGGCATAAAATAACCCATTGAGGTTGATATGCCGTAAAACAAAATAAGCCAAACCAATCTAAACCAAAGAATACATATTCTATTCATACGAATCTATCCTAAAAATCTTGTCGGCATAAAATAACCCATTGAGGTTGATATGCCGTAAAACAAAATAAGCCAAACCAATCTAAACCAAAGAATACATATTCTATTCATACGAATCTATCCTAAAAATCTTGTCGGCATAAAATAACCCATTGAGGTTGATATGCCGTAAAACAAAATAAACCAAACCAATCTAAACCAAAGAATACATATTCTATTCATACGAATCTATCCTAAAAATCTTGTCGGCATAAAATAACCCATTGAGGTTGATATGCCGTAAAACAAAATAAGCCAAACCAATCTAAACCAAAGAATACATATTCTATTCATACGAATCTATCCTAAAAATCTTGTCGGCATAAAATAACCCATTGAGGTTGATATGCCGTAAAACAAAATAAGCCAAACCAATCTAAACCAAAGAATACATATTCTATTCATACGAATCTATCCTAAAAATCTTGTCGGCATAAAATAACCCATTGAGGTTGATATGCCGTAAAACAAAATAAGCCAAACCAATCTAAACCAAAGAATACATATTCTATTCATACGAATCTATCCTAAAAATCTTGTCGGCATAAAATAACCCATTGAGGTTGATATGCCGTAAAACAAAATAAGCCAAACCAATCTAAACCAAAGAATACATATTCTATTCATACGAATCTATCCTAAAAATCTTGTCGGCATAAAATAACCCATTGAGGTTGATATGCCGTAAAACAAAATAAGCCAAACCAATCTAAACCAAAGAATACATATTCTATTCATATGAATCTATCCTAAAAATCTTGTCGGCATAAAATAACCCATTGAGGTTGATATGCCGTAAAACAAAATAAACAAAACCAATCTAAACCAAAGAATACATATTCTATTCATACGAATCTATCCTAAAAATGTTGTCGGCATTAAATAACCCATTGAGGTTGATATGCCGTAAAACAAAATAAGCCAAACCAATCTAAACCAAAGAATACATATTCTATTCATACGAATCTATCCTAAAAATCTTGTCGGCATAAAATAACCCATTGAGGTTGATATGCCGTAAAACAAAATAAACAAAACCAATCTAAACCAAAGAATACATATTCTATTCATACGAATCTATCCTAAAAATCTTGTCGGCATAAAATAACCCATTGAGGTTGATATGCCGTAAAACAAAATAAACCAAACCAAAACAACATCTTTGATTATGTCATTATTTTCACTGTGAATTACATTTTAGTTGTAGTTGTTGTTCGTAGTCTTCAAGTGATGTGGTTGCTGTTATTGGGTACAGTTCTTTGGGATTATGTAGCGCCAGTCTACTAGATTCAAAGAAGGATCTATATAATTTAATCATTGCTCCTGTTATTAAAGCTGTGAAAAAATAAATAGAATAACTAGAATTTAATTTTAAAAAAAATTACCTGAAGTTTTAGATGATTTTAACTGTTCTTTTTTTTTTTTTTTTCTTGAAATTTTTATCATAACATTCTTGATCGAATACTCTCCAACCCTCCTCGGATATTAGATTGGAGTTCAAGTTTCGTCGGTGGTTACTTCTCTACTCCAGTTTTTTTACGGTCGGAGATTACTTCACGAAGAACGGTCTTGAACCAAAAAAAAAAAAAAAAAGATGTAGAAAAACTAGTCAAGTTTTGATCTTCTTTTATGTATCATGTATCTTCGGGACGTAGGCGATCATAACCCTCCACATCTTCCTGTCTCTTTCCGCTCTTAATAAGTTTTGTCTTTTTGTTATTTCTCGCAAACCCTGTTCTGCCATCCATTTGCGTAAGCCCATCAAGCATACTTTCCTCTGACCCTCTTTCCCTTTTCTGTCCTATGAGTATCAGATTTTCCAAGCCCTCCTTCCTCATTTCGTGTCCCCAGAATTTCAAGTGCCTCTTCCTCATGTTACGTATAAAGTTTCTTTTTTTGTTTCCTTTCTCTCCAAAACCTCGTCATTGCTCACATGTTCCTACCATGGTATCCTAAGCATCCTTTTCTAGAACCACATTTCTGATTCGTAAAGTCTCTTCTTCATCTTTGAGGGGATTGTCCAGTATTCACTGCTATACATGAGGGATAGATATCACGTAACCGCTCAGTACTCTTTTCTTTGAGTTGTTCAGCAAAAAAGTGAAATTGTCCCTCGCGAGATACGACGATCTGGCGCGACGGGATTGAGATGATAACAAATAAGAAAGAGACATTCTATTCTATACGAGGATAAAAACGGCTTTGAAATGACAGAGGACAAAAGCGGTTCGTTTTTTCTCGAAATATTTAGGCTTGTTTGTATTTCTACACCAGCGAGACTAAAGTAGACGCCTGTTATCGCGTGGTTAAGTGATATCTATATACGCCCACATGCTGAAAAGGAAGAGGCAGAACATAATACATATTATTTATATGTATTATTATTATTATTAATTATTCTATCTTTTTTTCTCTTTATTCGAGAGTACAGTTGCCTTCCTTATTACTCGTTTTACTTAACCGTGGTTTCAGTTCCCAGGATATTTGAGTTATCGACTGGACCTAGATTACACCGACAGATGGGTAAAATCCCCTGAAAAAAGCCCACTTTCCATCTGGTCTTACAGACATCAACTATAACATCGAATAGGGTTTACCGACAGGCTGAAGTATAGATTCGTCCTAGGTATGACAATAAACAGTATTCGGCAGTAAGGCCTCCTATCGGGAAACTGGAGGTTTTGAGGAGAGTAGAACTACATATTAATTGCTGTTGTTCCCATGTCCATTCTGACCTAGGGTGGTAGCACCTGTTAGGGTCCCAGCTATGGGCAAGTAGTGAACTCCAAAACTGGAGTTAAAAAGAAAATAAACGTTTGCAAATGTATTTTTAAAGCACCAGTAATAGATTTTTTTAAAAATTACTAGCAAGAGATTTTTGTAAAAAAAAAAAAAAAAATTAATCAAGTTTCCAAGAAAATTAAATTTCGGCATTAAATGACGCATGGAGGTGTTGATATGCTTTTAAACAAACAAATACATAAACAAGTATAAATCCCATAAATGCCTACTTTAATGTTTAGTTTGTAGAAACAGCAGGAAAAGAATGAGAATAGTCCAAAACTTATATATATATATATATATATATATATATATATATATATATATATATATATATATAAGGTGGCCTGACGATTGCATATAGCATGAAACAGACTGTCGCCTCTAAGTGTTGACTTCTATGTTCACTTTTATATATATATATATATATATATATATATATATATATATATGCGTGTGTGTGTGTGTATATATATATATATATATATATATATATATATATATATATATATATATAATTTTCCAAATCGCAAAATAGCTTAATTATCCATTCCACAAAATATTTAATATCTAAAACGAAAAAAAAAAAACAAAAAAAAAATACTAAAGTAACTTAGTTTAATTTTTCCAGATTTTCCGATAAAGCGTTTAGTGATCTTGACACCATATGTGCTAAGAATCATTGAAAAACCCTTTGAATTATTCCGCTAGAAATAGAACAGGTTAAAATCGTTTTGTGTCAGACCCACTATATCTTTCCAACTGAGCAATGGTGAGAGGAAAAAGATCATTCAGGGTTTCAGTAATGGTACCAACATTCATACTCTGGCCTCTATCTTCAAAGTATATTCAAGAACCATCAAGAGAACGGTGAATAAGTTTTAAAATTGGGAACAGTAGAGAGGAAAACTGGATCACATGGTCACAACAGGAAGAGGGATCATCAACTTAGAGTTAAAGAGATCAATTAGAAAAGATCCAACTCAATCCATAAGACGTTTGGTGCATGAGAGAGGCTTTTCACCTATGAGAGTTCAAACAGCAGTTAAAAAAGACTTGAAAATGAAATCGTAAGTGAAACGTTTGAGGCACCTTGTTACTCCAGGACATAAAAGGTTAGAAAGGGCGAAGACCTTAATGAATAAATTAGAAATTGATCCCGGAGTTATATATATATATATATATATATATATATATATATATATGTGCGTGTGTGGGTGTGTGTGTGTGTGTGGGTGTATGTATGTATGTATGTATTAGACCTTTATTTCAACGCTTCATGAGCTTCTGATCCTTAGCTATGATTAATTAATGAAGAACATGTCATTTTCGTTTATGATTGATTTCATCATGATTCTTCTGTTAAGCCTGGAGAGTAATTATACATTCTTGATGTTCAAAGTAAAGTCGAATAGTGTTATAAAAACCTCGGCGAATTCCAGTAATATATCTTTAATCATTTTTAAGATACGACCCTTCAAATCTTAATCTAACAATTGCACAATTTTGCTTTTACACAATTCGGACAATTTTGCGGTTTATATATATATATATATATATATATATATATATATACACAGTGTAACCCGGATATAAGACAGTTTTCGGGACCGGAGAAGAAGTATCTTATATCCGGGTTTGGTCTAATTTATATACATTAACACAGGCTCTAATTTGGCACCAGAGAAAATCTCTCTTATATCCGAGTTTCTCTTATATCTGGGTCTCTTATATCCGGGTTACACTATATATATATATATATATATATATATATATATATATATATATTAGCGGCAAATTAAGGATATTGGGCAAAAATCAAGCCTTCTTCACAGTAAAGGACCACAAAGAAGACTGCATGTGTTTTTTGGTTGTGTTTCCATCAGTTTTCAGTTTTTCGTTTATTTTTCTGTGTATGTTTCTATTTTAATCTGTGTGAGTGTGTCCTTGTGTGTCAACTTTGCATCTTTTCTGTTTCAGTTTTTCCTGTGTATGTGTGTGTGTGTGTCTCTAACTAGCATTTTTTTATCCGTGTGTCCTTTTTGTGTTTTTCCTTTTTTTTTTCTCTCTTTTTTATCTGTGTCAGTTTTGAGTTTTTTTCTATGTGCATCCTTTACATTTTCTCTGTGTTTCACTTTCTCTCTCTCTCTCACTCACTCTGTCACTCTCTCTCACTCACTCTCTCTCTCACTCTCTCTTACTCCCTCTCTGACTCCCTCTCACTCACTCTCTCACTCTCTCTCTCACTCTCTCTCACTCTCTCAATCTCTCACTCTCTCACTCTTACTCTCTCACTCTCACTTTCTCTCTCTCTCAATCTCTCACTCTCTCTCTCACTCTCACTATCTCTCTCACTCACTCTCACTCTCTCATTCTCACTTTCTTTCACTCTCAGTCACTCTCTCTCACTCTCTATCAGTCAATCTCTCACTCACTCTCTCTCTCACTCACTCTCACTCTCACTCACTCTCTCACATTTTTTCTAACTCACTCTCTCTCTCTCACTCACTTTCTCTCCCTCTCTTTCACTCTCTCTCATTCACACTCTCTCTCTCACTCACTCTCTCTCTCACTCAATCTCTCTCTCACTCAATCTCTCTCTCACTCTGACTCTCTCTCATTCACTCTCACTCTCTCTCTCTTTCACTCTCTCTCTCTGTGTTTCTGTGAATATGCTTTTTTTCTGTGTAAATGATCTACGCTATTCTGTATATATCTTTTCGTTTTATTTCTGCCTGTATTTTTACACTGTTTTCTGCTTTTTTTTGTTTATTTTTCGATTTTTCTCTGTGCATTGCGTTTTTTTTTTTTTTTTTGTGTGCATCTTTTACATGTTTATCATGTGCATGTGTGCGTCTTTCATTTTTTTTCTCTGTGTGAATGTTTCCGTTTTATTCCTGTTAATATTTGGCAATTTTTTTCAATGTCTTTTTGTCTTTTGCTTTTCTGGATGCATTTTACGTTATTTTACTCTGTGATTTACGAGTTTTTCTTTGTGTATGCATATATTGTATATTTTATTTGTAATTGTTGCTGTGTGTGGGTGTTTATCGCTTTTTTTCAGTGTGTGTATGTGGTGGGGGGTGCGTTTAATTTGTGTACGTGTGTTTTATGTTTTTTTCCTGGGTATGTGTGTTTGCCATTCCATAATCTATTGCTAAACGGTCTCCTGTTTAAGTTGAAAAACGCCAAGATGTTTTCACTGTTTGTGAAGAGGGCAAATTTCAAATGGAAACCGGTGCAAGTTATTTTAAAGGGTATGGTCTTTTACGTTGATGATCATCTCAGTGTAGAGGCAAGTGGTCTCAACAAGACGAAAGCTCATGAAAGGAAGCTGGAAGAAGAAGAAGAAGAAGAAGAGGAGGAGGTGGAGTAGGAGAATGAGCAGAAGAAGGAGGAGGAGTAGAAGGAGGAGGAGGAGGATGAGCTGAAGAAAGAGGAGGAGGTGGAGTAGGAGAATCAGCAGAAGAAGAAGGAGAAGAAGGAGAAGGAGTAGAAGGAGGAGTAGTAGCAGAATGAGCAGAAGAAGAAGGAGGAAGAGGAGCAGAAGGAGAAGGAGGAGCAGAAGGAGAAGGAGGAGCAGAAGAAGGAGGAGGAGGAGGTGGAGTAGGAGAATGATCAGAAGAAGGAGAAGAAGAAAAAGGAGGAGGATTTGGAGCAGAAGAAGGAGGAGGAGGATGAGCAGAAGAAGGAGGAGGAGGAGCAGAAGGAGGAGGAGGAGGAGCAGGAGAAGAAGAAGAAGGATGAGGAGGAAGAGGATGAACAGAAGAAGGAGGAGGAGGGGAAGGAGGAGAAGGAGGATCAGCCGAAGAAAAAGAAGGAGAAGGAGGAGAAGGAGAATGAGCAGAAGGAGAAGAAGGAGGAGGAGGGGGAGCAGAAGAAGGAGGAGGAGGAGGATGAACAGCAGAAGAAAAGAAACTATATCAAATCAACTATATTAAAATTTTTATTATGACTGACCGTTTTGTAAACTTGTTTATACAACATTCGGTTCAATCTTTGGATAGTGTCCAATCTGTTGACCTTCTCTTGCCAAAGTCTATTTCGGATTTTCGTCTTTCTTCCATAGATAGAAAAATCGATTTGTCCTGTTGGTCAAATACAAAATTCGAGGAACAATGAAGTCAGGAAACAGTAAAGTTTCTGTTTTTGGCGTAGTTTGAATCCTATCCAACCTTTCTTACACCTCCAGAAAGGTTTCTCATACGCTACTGGTGAAAAGTTTACTTCCGGCAATATGAAACATTTTACAGTATAAGAAAGTTCAAAGTGTCGATTAGAAAAAATATCATGGCGAATTGTGTGCTGCTTGCGTAGAAAAACTGGCGATGAGAGGATTCGTAGCTTTCCAGTATGAAAGGATTATGCTAAAAATAAGCAGAAGTAATTTCTCTAATTTATTTAATCACACACACACACACACACACACACACACACACACACACATATATATATATATATCTATATATATATATATATATATATTTGTGTATAGGGTGTCCATAAAGTCTGTTTACAATTTAAAAAAACTTATTACAAAAGCAAATGAACAGACAAATAAGTGGAAATTGTTACAAAATGAGAAGTAGATATTGAAGTGTTTTTAACCTAATTTAATACACCTCTATATAGACGCCATTAGTTGCATGAATCACATCTGCAAGGTACCCGCTTTCTTGTAATGTTCGTTGTAGCATCGCCTCACCAATCGTGGCAATGGCATCAGTGATCTTTTGCTTTAAATCATTGATGTTCTATACTTTTGATCGATACACAATACCTTTAATATAACCCCATAGAAAGAAGTCTCCGTGGCTAAGGCGGTACTGCCACCCCTGCTGCCATCAGATATTGTATTATTATAACTTATATAATCTTATCTAATTACAGTGTAACCCGGATATAAGAAAGATTTTCTCTGGTCCCAAATTAGAGCCTGTGTTAATGTAAACAAAATAGACCAAACTGATATAAGATAAACCCGGATATAAGATAAATCCGGATATAAGAGACTTCTTCTCCGGTCCCGACAACTCTCTTATATCCGGGTTACACTGTATATTACGTTGTCTTATATATCATATCTTATTAAAGGAAGTATCCATAAAGTCTCTTTTCAATTTAAAAAAAAAATATTGCGAAAGCAAATGAACCGACCAAGAGGTGGAAATTGATACAAAATGCGAAGTAGATATTGAAGTGTGGAAAAGAACCCCCCCTCTCGATGCAAACATAAAACAATCCATACATTCAGAATTACAAATTAATTGTAATTTTTAAAATATTTTTTAAAATTTAACCCTTTGAGTTATTTAGCTAGAAAGAGAACAGGTTAAAATTGTTTTGTGTCAGACCCACTGTCTTCCTAACTGAGCAATGATGAGAGGAAAAAGATCATCGACGCCTTCAGTAATGGTAGAAACATTCATACTCTGGCTTTCATCTTCAAATTCTATTCAAAAGAACGGTGAATAAGTTTAAAAGAGGAAACAGTAAAGAAAACTGGATCAGGAGGTCACAGCAGGAAGAGGGATCATCGTTTCAACTTAGAACTAAATACATTCTTATTGTTCAAAATAGAGTCGAATAGTGTTATAAAAATCTCGGAGAATTCCACTAAGATATCTTTAATCATTTCCAAGATACACTGTTTCAAAGCTTAATCTAACAATTGTACAATTTTGCTGTTATACCTGGTGTATATATATATATATATATATATATATATATATATATATATATATATGAGGGCTTTAAAAGAGATTTATATATATATATATATATATATATATATATATATATATATAAGGGCTTTAAAAGGGCTGTGGTGATATAATTTATTACATGGAACCTTAAAGTGGTCTGTTTTTATTTAAATTGTTTGCTCTGGATTTACATTGAGCTCTCTGGATTTTATCCTTCTTGGGTTTACCCATACGGATTACCTAGTTTTTCATAAACTATATATATATATATATATATATATATATATATATATATATATATATATGCACAGTTCATTGAATAAGACGGACAAGGTGTTTTTATTTAGTTTTGTATGCAATTTCTCATGCGATCTAATATTTGTTTTCTTTTCAGATGATAAATTATATAAAAACTGTCCGAATTATGATATTAATTGTTGAAAACACTAATATAATTGCATCATCTACATGCAAAAAAAGGCTAAAAATAATGGAAGCCTTATTAATAAAAACAAAAAAAGAACAACACTTAATATCAACTATGAACATGGTTACAATATCTTGACCGTGTTTTGAAAATTGAATATATTTTATAAAACATACATGCAACAAATAATATCTTATTTAACAGTTAAAATAATTCATCCTTGAAAATGGCTAAATGTATAGCCGAAAGCGGTCGGATAAAAAGAACATTGGAAGAGTTTTTATATAATTTATCATCCGAAAAGAATAAAAAAAATATTAGATCGCATGAGAAATTGTATAAAAAATTAAATAAAAGCAACTTGTCTGTCGTATTCAATGCAATTTGCATGTAAGAAGGCTTGGTGTCTAAAAACACAGACACACAAATATATATTTCCATACGCAGAGGCTCATTTATAGAGATTCATAGACCGCAAAGATTTTGTGGTTTTACAAGCATATAATGTGTATAAGTATTCTTTTAAAATAATTTTAGAAACCCCTTTTTTTTTCCTTCTTCAGACTGCTATCAAAAGTTAACTGCGTGAATGTCTTTACCAATATCTCTGGTTTGTCTCCATGACGACGCATTATTTGAAATCGGCTGACGTCATCAGGCCTTTCAGTAAAATTACGAAAATTGAGAATTCTGTCTTTGACGACACTGTTTGCGTTCTCTGATTTTTTTTCTTTTTTCTCTTTTTCTTTCTTTCTCTCTCGCTCTCTGCTTCTTTTTGATATGGAACCGAAAACTTTCTTTTTGTTCATTTTTTTTTTTTTGACTTTTATTTTATTTTATTTTTTTTTTTAAAGCAGGATTTTTTTTTTAACGTTTTTCTTTTATTTAAACTTTTACTTTATATTTTTCATTTCATCCTACACCTTTGCCAGATATAGATCTATCCTATATTGACTTTGTTGAAAGCTTCTGAATTTACGTTGGAGGTGTACTTTGCGAACCGAATCAACAAAAATTTAAGCTAGCAGCAAAAGCAGCACAGACACTTAGATGCTCCAATATACTAACCTTGTGTCAGATTAAACTGTCTATATTTCTGAGATGAGGTATTATGTACACTATTTACATTATTCGGACTATTGTCCTCACCTTTGTTGCCATATTTATTACAACGTTTCGGCCGTTGTACGCTCCGGCCATCTTCAGGCGGTTGAAATGTCGAACTGAACCCTTTATTTCGCTCACTGGAGTAGACACATGGCAAAGTGGATAAAGACCTTGGTTAGATCCAGTGACACTACCCAAAGGGTGTGAGTTCAATACCCGGTTAAGGCAGTGGAGAACTTGGAGAGAGGAATTAACAGGAGATAACTGATAAGTGACATCCTTTAAACATGGCACGTGAAACTAGAACAGTCTACCCCAGTGAGCGAAATAAAGGGTTCAGTTCGACATTCCAACCACCTGAAGAAGGCCGGAGCGCACAAAGGACGAAACGTTGTAATAAATATGGCGACAAAGATGAGGACAATAGTCTGAATAATGTAAATAGTGTCAGATTAAACGTTTAAATATATTTGTTTTTGTTAATTCATTTATGATCTAATTAAAATTGCTATTTACCGTAGATCTGACATTGGTTAATCAAGACATACCCACAAGTCTATTTTTAATTCTGACCCGATGTCTCACGCTCTTTAACTTTCTGCTGTGGTGTTTTCCCTCAATTGAGGCTATTGTGAACTGTTCCACTTACTATAAAGTAGTAGGAAAGTAAGCCTAGGGGGAACCGTGATATACTGTACTACCGTGGCTGTGACTGTTCGCAGCTACTGTTGTACTCTCTGCCTTGGGCAGAGAGGAAGCCAGACAAGGCTGTGGCGAAGGGCAGAGTTTCATCCGGGAAGGTAAACCCGTTTATGCGGGTTCTATGGGGATTTTTTGGCCGATGCTGCGGGCTCGGATGACCCACGTTAAACTCAGCCTTTTGCCACATATAACCCTCGTGGGGTGGGGGCTGTTAAATATAACCGTGATATAGACCGAGGATATATATTTGTACTATGGTTCAAAATGTGTCAAAAGGCCAAAATGGGGACTGGGGAAAAGGACGGTCTTCTTCTGTCTTAACTTTAAACTTAACTAGCCACAAACAATGACCCAAACAATAATCCTAACAACAAAACAAACCATTCTTACCTACCTTTCTTACTACATCCACCATAATACCTCATTGTCTCCATGAAAATCCTAAATATTTTCCATAGTTCCCATATGTACAATTCACTGTCTGTGGGCGGAGGGAAATAAACCAACAATTTAAAAAAATACCGAATGATTATATACAGTATAGAACAAAATTATTTACAAGAAAATAAACAAAATAATGTTATTAGGTTGGTGCAAAAATAATGACGTAACAATGTCGTTTTTTGACGTATTTTTTTACGTCGAAAAACGACATTATTACGTCATTATTTTTGCACCAACCTAATATTAATACCCACCGACTACACTGTTCTACCGAGGCTGTGACTGTTCGCAGCTCCTGTCGAACTCTCTGCCTTGGGCAGAGAGAATCCCGGACGAGGTTGTGCCGAAGGACAGAATTTCGTCCGGTGAGGTAGACAAACCCGAACCCGTTTATGCAAGTTCTACGGAGATAGAGGATGATTTATAATTTTGATACCAGTTTCATCATTATCCCTAATCTAAAACTTGTTTTATACGTTTGAAGACTTCATATATATATATATATATATATATATATATATATATAGTTTATGAAAAACTAGGTAATCCGTATGGGTAAACCTAAGGAGGATAAAATGAGGATTTAAATGTGTCAATATCTCCTAACACACTCATGTCTTCTCTCTCTCCCCACTCATTTCCTCACACCGTTAATTTATATATGTTTAATACGGCCCGTCAAAAATGTGTAAATTTCCTTTTCATATTTTGTTTGGAAGTTAAGTCTGATGATCTGCAGTCCTTTTAAAAGGGCTGTGGTGAAATAATTTATTACATGGAACCTTAAAGTGGTCTGTTTTTATTTAAATATATATATATATATATATATATATATATATGAAAAAATGCCGTAGTAGTTAGTAAGATCCAACTGTAGTTGGCGATAATTAGGGAGCAATACGAATTGTGAAGATAGAGTTACTTCCTTTTGATACCGGCTTTATTATTATTATTATTATTATTATTATTATTATTATTATTATTATTATTATTATTCCATCAGTTTAAAAAGTTGGTTGATAAGACATCAAGATAGTTTTTCTTTTTATGTGCTGTGTCCTTTGAAGACGTAGGCCATCATAGCTCTCCACTTCCCTCTATTCCTTGCAGCTCTCAACAAGTTCCCTCCCTCTGCCATCTCCCCCAGACCACGTTCTGTCATGCACTTGCAAGGTATAACACGCGTTGCTTTCCCTTGTCTTTCTTTCACTCTATTTAACCCGTGAGTATCAGATTCTCCAAGCCCTCCTTACTCATTGTGTCCCAAAAACTTCAGCTACCTCTTCCTGATATTAAGTATAAGCCTCCTCCTTGTTTGCATCCTCTCTAAGACCTTATCGTTGCTCAAAGGCTCGGTCCATGATATCCTTAGCATCCTTCTGTAGAACCACATCTCTGTCACCTTGAGTCTCTTCTTCAACATTCGCTGCCGTAAAGAAGGACAGATGTCACGTAACAGCTCAGTATTCTTTTCATTGTTACCAAAGAAATCCTCCTGTCTGGCAATACTCTGCTCAGCTTTTGGAATGTGTCCTTGGCCATCCCAATATGTCCAGACCTCGATATCCTTAGCATTCCTCTGTAGAACCAAATCTATATCGCCTCGAGTCTCTTCTTCATCTTTAAGGAAATCGTCCAACATACGCTGCCGTAAAGAAGGACAGATGTCACGTATCAGCTCAGTATTCTTTTCTTTGTTACCAAAGAAATCCTCCTGTCTAGCAATACTCTGCCCAGATTTTGGAACGCGTCCTTAGCCACCCCAATACGCCTACGGGTCACAATGATACCACTGTCACTATTCTTTTTGGTTTGAAAGTTGTTTCATACGATTGTAGACCTTCCTTATCAGTTAATCCTAATAATTTTAAAGAAAAATAAATGTACTTCTTTTTGACACCAGTATCAGCATTTTACCTAGTATAAAAATGCACTTATGGGATTGTGGACGCTAATAAATTAGTGACCTTGATAAATTAGGGACCTTACTTAATAAATTTACTTGTTTTAAATTTGGCTTTAACCACGGTAAATCTTATTTGTAAATCAATATGTGTAATATGTGGCGAGAAATGAATCGACCCCATTTTGATACAAGATTCATTATTCTATCTGGTTTAAAAGTTACTTTAGAGGATTATACATCTTACTAATCAATTGACCGCCGTAATTTTGAAATACAAAAAAATCATTTTAATACCGGTTTCAATATTCTTTCCGGTCTAAAACTTGTTTTATATGATTTACAGATCATACATATCACTCAAACATTTCGGTACCTCGGCGTGGTGTAATGGTAAGAAACCTTGAACAATTACGTTTGAGTAGTGACCCATACTTTCGGCTTTGTGTCACATCTAAGCTCCGCTTAAAAAAAAAACAGCTAAGCACTTCGACGTTCTGTAAATGAAACCTTGTCTCGCTAGAAAAATTACGATTGAGTAGTGAGTTCGATCCTCACTGGGTGACCCATACTTTCGGCTTTGTGTCACATCTAAGCTCCGCTTAAAAAAAAACAGCTAAGCACTTCGACGTTCTGTAATAGAAACCTTGTCTCGCTAGAAAAATTACGATTGAGTAGTGAGTTCGATCCTCACTGGGTGACCCATACTTTCGGCTTCGTATCACATCTAAGCTACGCTTAAAAAAAACCGAGCTAGGCACCTCGACGTTCTGTAATAGAAACCTTGTCTCGCTAGAAAAATTACGATTGAGTAGTGAGTTCGATCCTCACTGGGTGACCCATACTTTCGGCTTTGTGTCACATCTAAGCTACGCTTAAAAAAAAAACCCAGCTAGGCACCTCGACGTTCTGTAATAGAAACCTTGTCTCGCTAGAAAAATTACGATTGAGTAGTGAGTTCGATCCTCACTGGGTGAGCCATACTTTCGGCTTTGTGTCACATCTAAGCTATGCTTAGAAAATCACCTAGGGCACATCTACGTGGAGTAATGCTGAGCAATCTTGTCTCTTTAGAACACTTACGAGTGAGTTAGTTCCTCAGTGGTGGCGCATACATTCGGCCTTGTTCCATATCTAAGCTACGCTTAGAGTACCGCGTAGACACCTCGACGTGGTGTAATGGTTAGCAAGCGCGGTTCGTTTGATTAATTACAATTGAATAATGAGTTCCATTCTTACTGGGTACTCCTTGTGCCGCATCTAAGGTACGCTTAGAAATTTAACCAACATGATTTAAAAAAAAAATTAATTTTGATGCCGATTTCATTATTTTATCTGGTCTAAAACTTGATTCCTAAGATCGGAGACTTATCAATCAACGTTCTTAATTTTGAAGAGAAATAAACAGAATATATTTACTTCAGTTTGATACCAGTTTCATTATTCTAAGTGGTCTAAAACTTGTTTTATACGACTGTAGACCTTATCAATTAATCCTAGTAATTTCGAAGAAAATAAATTTACTTACTTTTGGCAACACTATCAACATTCTATCTTCTGTAAACGTTTATTTATGATTAAGTACAAATCTCATTACAATTTATAATAACCAAGGATTTTCCTACAATATGACGTACGTATATAGTAAAATTTAGTAGAAAATGGCCGCAAACTACATGAAAACTGCCGTAGAAGCATGAAAAAATCGATTATTTCCACTATCGATGGGAGTTGGAAAATGCAACGTCGGTCTTTGCCTTCCGGCTAACTTGGAGCATGTGCATGTAAATTTTGGTGCAAATCCGTCGAAAATTGCCTATTCCTGGCAGCCAGCTATAGGCAGGAAGATTCTATTCGCCAGCGTGAGAGCCAACAGCTAACTGAGACGAATGTTAACTAGCATGCTAGCATGCAAAAAAAAATCGATAGCTGCATTCGTCACAAGTGGGAAAAATTTAAATCTACATGGCACTTTACTCCAATTGGCTCATTCGCTTGCTTAAACTCAACGTTGATTCTGATTCCGCAGAACTGGGTTGGGTGTGAAAAAGTATTTGTTGTTAACATTCATTTTTCATTCGGTTTTTCCAGTTACGAGTCCTTTTTTAAAGCTGATCGTTTTGTGTTCATTTTGTTTAGTTCTTTTTTCGTAACAGATTTAATGTTTAGTATAGAGCTTAGAAAAATTCGCAGTGTGAGATAGGCAAGAAGTAAGGCATGTAGCAACATCAGCACGGCAAAGGGCACTCCTTTAAAGGCAAGGAAGGGCAAAATATTTTAAGTCAAGTGATAGCGATTGCTGTATGAGTCGTACGATTTTTTAATCAAGCACGGACAACGCTGTGCCATGCTGATAGTGAAAATATAAATAGCAGGGCAGCCATGGTTGGCTGCAAGTATAGGACAAGGTTAACTCTAAATTCAAAACAATATATGAGTCTCTTGAGTGACACTATTAAATTGTAACTATGGTCAGCTCAGCAGGATTGCTATATGAATCACAGGTTGGCTGTGTGGCTGTTGAAGAAACACAAATGAGCCTGAACAATTTGGCTTGTTTGGAAATGAGTAGTTATATTGATAATGAGTGTGCCTTCAAATGTGCCTTCAAGTCAAAACAGCACTGATGATAATGGGAAATAATACATACATTTAGGTTTCATTTTGATCAGACGTAATTATATAAACAACTGCAATAATTTTCAGCTGCAATCGGAAGAGCTGACTTATTTGATCCTCTGTGTGATAGGTGGCAACTTCAAAATACATTCTCTATAGTTATTATAATTTTAAATAATATAAGAAGTTGAAGCCTTAATAACGAAGGATTTTCCTACAATATGTCGTACGTCTATAGTAAAATTCTGAATATAAAATTAAACAAAAATTCCTCCAAAATGCATTAGCCTATTTATCACTGTTTCTTACGGAACCCTAGGTTTCTGGAGAACAGCAGTTGAAACTTAGAACAAGAAATTGGTAAATCAAATTCAAATTGCATTAGCCTATTTCTTGTTTCTGATGGAACCTCAACAATCTCTTGCCCAACGCTAGATTCCGGAGAATTACAAGAAGTAACTCCAACTAAACGTTGTCGTGCATCATTTAATTTAAAATAATATAACGGTTTCTATCCTTTATTCTAATAACCAGGGAAATTCTAACAATATGTCGTATGTGTATAGTGAAAATATGAATTTAAATATCTGAAGAAATTATCAAAAATGCATTAGCCGTTTTATCAGTGTTTATCGCGGGACCCCCTAGAGACCTCTTGCGGGACACTGGCTAAGAGAAACCCAGATGAAAGTAAGGGTGGGGCATATTTTTGAGTCTTTCTTGTGTTTGAATTCTTTATGGTTCGTATACAGATAAGAATTTACTCTTCTCGTTAAAAGAATCGACCTTGAGCGAACACGAGAGACTTCAAGCCATATGCAGAAGATTAAAATAACATTGAAAAACGTTGTAAATTTTTTGTTTCCTTTTTACAAATTAGATTTTTTCTAATTACAATAATTAGTTAAAGTGCGTAAAACAAAAAAGTCATGAAAAACCAATTAAGAAAAGAAAACTAAAAAAACCCCAAAAAACCCTAAATAAAATAACCCGGGGACTCGAAAATCGGTGATCTCTTCTCAAAGCTTGGATCGATTCTATGTAATGGCTATTGGTACCTAAAATGGAACCAACCAATTGATTTCAACCTAGACTGTTACAAGCACTTTGGGACAAAAATGAAAAGGCATGAATCCCTTTCTCCCTACAGATATGCGTTAAATAGTAGAGTAGATAAGGAGCTCTAGCCATGCCTAGCAACCCGCCTAAGAAAAAGAAAAAAAGAAAAGAATTAGATGTCCTAGAACAAGGGATGTTGTTAGCCATCAAAGATGAAGAAAAGATGTGAGGCAACGGAGATATGGCTCTACAGAAGGATGCTGAGGATATCATGGGCCGAGCATGTGAGCAACGATGAGGTTTTGAAGAAGATACAAACAAGGTGGATGCTTATACTTAGCATCAGGAAGAGGCAGAAGAAATTTTTGGGACACGTAATGAGAAAGGAGGGCTTGTAGAATCTGATACTCACAAGGCGAATAGAGGGAAAGAGAGACAAGGGATAGCAACGCATGTTAATTCTGGCGGGCTTGAGCAATTGGATGATAGAATGTAGTCTGTGGGAAGTGGCAGTGAGACGAAATTGATAGCTACAAAGAATAGGAGGAAGTGGTGGGCCATGATTGCCTACATTCTGAAGGGACACGGGACATAAAGAAAGAAGAAGAAAAGGGTCCTCGACTCGTTGGAAAATGCCCCCCCCATCAGGGGTTTCAGTAGAGAAGGAAAAAAAAAGATTTCTCATTGACTGTAATTTTCATCAGAATAAAATCGATTTAAATACCCTGACCTTTTATTGAACTTTTTTGGTTATTGAATTCCAATAATACCCTGGCATTCTATACAACCTTTTGAACACCGACGTCCTCTCCCATTTATTTTTTTAATAATTAATTATGAATTAAAACAAATTACTTTACATGTACTCAAGCTTAAAAATCCATCAACATTTCCTATTGCTATTAAATTTGTAAGACACCTCTATAAAAACAATACATGGAAATGTCTATATACTAATAAGGAAAAAGAATGAAGATTTTCAATAATATATGTATGTTACCTGGAATGCATCTTTTGAATCAGACACTTTTGGAAAGGGTCCGCTGGATGACATTTTGACTTTTGGTGAAAAGTGGGGATTGGCCAAAACAGGATGAGAACCATTGGAATAAAGAGTTTAGTTCAAAATCCCCTGAAAGTTATCAAGATCGAAATAATAATAATAATAATAATAATAAGTACCTAGGAATTAGGGAAGGAGATACCATACAACACCCCCAAATGAAGGAAAAAATAAGAAAAGAGTACTACAGGCGTGTACGTCTGGTACTAAATACTGAGCTAAACTCGAAAAACAGAATATCAGCTATAAACACATTGGCTGTCCCTGTAGTGCAATACAGCTTTAATGTCCTTAACTGGACCATAGCTGAAATTAAGCGAATGGACGCCAAAACGAGAAAGCTTCTCACTTGCTATCGCATGCATTATCCCAAAGCTGATGTTGATCGTCTGTATGTGCCCAGATCCGAAGGAGGCAGATGATTAGTTCAACTAGAACTGTCCTATAAAACTACAACAATTGGCCTCCAAAGATACTTGAAAACTACAGAAGACTGGATGAAAGAATCCGCCAAATTCAAAATGGAGTTTCAAATGGGCGTAGAGATGCAACTACAGCACAATACACCGGCTGAAACTGCAAAATACTTAAAAAAGACAGCAAAGACGAATGCAACCGACCAGATACAGAAGCGATGGCAAGATAAACCACTTCATGGCCAATACTCTGCCCGTGCCAAACAAGCTGACGTAGACAAAACCCGTACCCATCAGTGGCTACGTAGTGTAGGGTTGAAAGCTGAAACTGAAGGTTTTATCCTTGCTGCACAGGACCAATGCTTATTAACTAGGAATTATCGAGCACA
This sequence comes from Acanthosepion lycidas, assembly GCA_963932145.1. Lineage (NCBI taxonomy): Eukaryota > Metazoa > Mollusca > Cephalopoda > Sepiida > Sepiidae > Acanthosepion > Acanthosepion lycidas. The sequence goes on from OZ010612.1 coordinate 29,522,563, forward strand.
TATACTAAAATATTGTGTTAGCCCAAAATGCAGATTCTGTGATAAATATCCAGAAACGATTGATCATCTTGTATCAGGTTGCACGATATTGGCACCCACTGAATATAAAACCCGGCATGACAGAGTGGGCCAATATCTGCACTGGAAAATCTGCAACTTCTACGAGAAGGAAACAAAAAGAAAATGGTATGAACACCATACAGACCCGGTTATGGAGATAAGACCTGTTACAATTCTATGGGACTACACAATACACACTGACAGAACAATCAAAGCCAACCGCCCAGATATTGTTATTAAAGAAGAAAAAAAAATTGCCTCCTTATTGATATGGCAGTTCCTGCGGAATGCAATGTGTCTTTGAAGATATTCAAAAAGCTGTCAAAATACAAGGACCTTGAAATAGAGGTCTCGAAAATGTGGCATATGGGAACATCAGCAATCCCTGTTGTAGTTGGAGCCCTAGGACTGGTTGGAAAAGATTGCAGTAGACTAATTGAAGGGATTCCTGGAAATCCATGCCTCAAAGAGATACAAAAAATTGTTCTGACGAGTACAGCCCACACTTTACGAAGGGCTTTCTCTATGTAATTTTTTTTTTTTTGTCAGTGGAAAGTGTCATGATGCCATTTCTAACCTTAGGTCATTGGGGGGGGGGACTCGGAAAGAAATGTGTAAACGCCAGAAAACAAAGAAAATAATAATAATAATAATAATAATAATAATAATAATAATAATAATAATAAGGACTGATGCTTGTTAACTAGAAATTACCAAGCACGCATACTAAAAAAATGTGATAGCCAAAAATGCAGATTCTGTGATAAATATCCAAAAACAATTGACCATTTTGCATCAGGATGCACCATATTGGCGCCGACTGAATATAAAATCCAGCATGACAGTGTGTGCCAATATCTGCACTGGAAAATCTGCAACTCCTACGGAAAGGAAATTGAAAGAAATTGATATGAAAACCACCCAAACCCGGTTACAGAGATAGGACCTGTAACAACTTTATGGGACTGCATAATACACAGACAGAACAATCAAAGCTAATCGCAAAGAAAAAAAATTGCCTCCTTATTGATATGGCAGTCCCTGCAGACTGCAATGTTTTTTTGAAGATCTTTAAAAAGCTATCAAAATACAAAGACCTTGAAATCGAAATCTCGAAAATGTGGCACATGGGAACATCAACAATCCCTGTTCTAGTCGGAGTTCTCGGATTGATTGCAAACAAGATCCCAATAGACTCATTGAAGGGATTCCTGGAAGTCCATGCCTTAAAGAAATACAGAAGTTGTTCTCACGAGTACAGCCCACACATTACGAATTGCTTTATCTATGTAAAATATTTTTTTTTTTTTTTTTTTAATTACTCAGTGAAAAATGCCATCATGCCATTTCTGATCTCAGGTCTCTGGTTGGGACCCGGAAAGAAAAGAGTACACACCAGAAATCAAAGGAAATAATAATATTAGGTTGGTGCAAAAATAATGACGGTTTTTGACGTATTTTTTTAACATCAAAAACTGTCATTATTTTTGCACCAACCTAATAATAATAATAATAATAATAAGTGTCAAAGTAACGCCTCTATAAAAATAATCCATGTAATCGTCTATGTACTAATATGGAGAAGAAGTAAGATTTTTTAATAATATAGGCATATTACGTCAAATGCCCCCTTTGAGTTGGATAATCTTGGAAAAGTGGGGAATGACATTCTGAATTATAGTGAAAAGGGTACGCTGGGCAAAAAAGTTGAGAACCATTATTAGGACCCAAGATTTATTATTGGCGGTCACAATCATCTGTCAATTGAATATTACTGCCATATCTGATCTGATATTCCTGCTATATGTCTCCAGATTCTCGAAAAGATTCAAAGATGGGTCCATAATGTTTTCGGCCCTGATCTAAGATCTCGTCTTCTGTCACTTTCCCATTGGGAGGTCGGCTAATAATTCAAGTTGGCGTGAGACAGAGACATAAAGAACTTGGATTGAAGAGGGGCACGGCCAGAAGATGCTTGAGAAACGCTGTTCTAACCGCAGGCCAAAAGAGACAAATCCATCCTGCTGTTTGACCCATAGATGAGCGGGAGGAAGCAGATAGGTGTATACCTTCCCTTTCTATGTTCTGTTTCTATTTGGAACGTAGGGGTTCATGGGTCTCCATAATTTCCATGCCTTTCTAGTTCTTAATAAAGCTTGCCTTTCTGTTATCTCCCTAGACCTTTCTCCGCCATCCGTTTACACAAGCTAGGTTACGCGTTGTTTTTATTTGTCCCTCTTGACTTCAATCTGAGTATCAAGTTTTCCAAGCCCTCTTTCCTTATTATGTGCCTAAAAATCTCAAGTGTCGCATCCTTATATTAAATATTAGTGTCCTTTTAGTTTCCATTTTCTGTTTAACTTGGTCGTTGTTCACATGTTCAGACTATGGTATTCCCAGCATCCTTCTGTAGAACCACATTTCTGGTGTTTCAGGTCACTTCCTCATCTTTGATTAGATTGTCCAGCATTCACTGTCCTATAGAAGAACAGATATCACATAACATTTCAGCAATCTTGGTAGGAATACATTATATATATATATATATATATATATATATATATATATATATATATATATATATATATATATTGGTTGGTGCAAAAATAATGACGTAATAATGTCGTTTTTTGACGTATTTTTAACGTCAAAAAACGACATTATTACGTCATTAATTTTGCACCAACCTAATATATATATATATGTGTGTGTGTGTGCGTGTGTGTTTTTTATAAGTATATATACCACAAAGTAGAAGCTATACTGGAAAAAAGATATCACTGATTTTACTGGGTAAAAAGATAAGTTGATTTTAACAAAATGGCTCACATTTTCAGTCCATGGTATTCCCAGTATCCTTCTGTAGAATCGCATTTCTGTTGGTTCAAGTCTCTTCATCTTTGAAGAGATTGTCCAGTATTCACTGCCCTATAGGACAGATATCACGTAACATTTCATCAATCTCGGTAAGAATACGTAATATATATATATATATATATATATATATATATATATATATATATATATATATATATATATATATATATACTAGCAGCATGGCCCGGCATTGCCCATGCCTGATTCAAAAACCGTACGACTCACTTGACTTAAAATATGTTCGGCCTCCCTTGCCTTTAAAGGAGTGCCCTTTGCCGTGCTGATGTTGCTACATGCCTTACTTCTTGCCTATCTCAAACTGCGAATTTCTTCTAAGCTCTATACTAAACATTAAATCTGTTACGAAAAAAGAACTAAACAAAATGAACACAAAACGACCAGCTTTAAAAAAGGACTCGTAACTGGAAAAACCGAATGAAAAAAGAATGTTAACAACAAATACTTTTTCACACCCAACCCAGTTCTGCGGAATCAGAATCAACGTTGAGTTTAAGCAAGCGAATGAGCCAATTGGAGTAAAGTGCCATGCAGATTTAAATTTTTCCCACTTGTGGCCAATGCAGCTATCGATTTTTTTTGCATGTTAGCATGCTAGTTAACATTAGTGTCAGTCAGCTGTTGGCTCTCACGCAGGCCAATAGAATCTTCCTGCCTATTCGTGGCAGCCAGCTATAGGCTCTCACTCTGGCCAGTAGAAAATGGCCGCAAACTACATGAAAACTGCCGTAGAAGCATGAAAAAATCGATTATTTCCACTATCGATGGGAGTTGGGAAATGCTAAGTCAATCTTGGCTTTCCCGCTAACTTGGACCATGTGCATGTAAATTTTGGTGCAAATCCGTCGAAAATTGCGGCCATGCATTCGTTACACACACACACACCTCTTGCCTTATATATATATATATATATATATATATATATATATATATATATATATATATGCATGTATATATATATATATGCATGTATATATATGTATATGCATGTATATATATATATATATATATATATATATATATATATATATATATATATATGTGTGTGTGTGAGTGTGTGTGTGTGTACAAAGTAGAAGCTATTAAGGAAAAAAGATATCGGTGATTTTGCTGGGTAAATGGATAAGCTGATTCAAACGAAATGGCGCTGACTCAATTAGAGGCGAGGAACCAAAGCAGAGATCTCCAATCGCAGACTTCGGTAGAATGGCATGGAAGCTATTAGGTTGGTGCAAAAATAATGGCGTAATAATGTCGTATTTTGACGTTAAAAAATACGTTAAAAAACGACATTATTACGTCATTATTTTTGCACCAACTTAATATTTGAGAAAAACACCAGTAGCAAAAAAATTCCTAGGCCTGAAGATTTGTCAACTTTGAAGACGATTGAAGACTTAACGAGATATGTTGAAATCTGATATGTCGTAAGGACGGAGAACTCAAGAAAACGTCAAAAAACAAATTTTGTCTTTAAATTCTCGCAGATAAGAGAAAAAATAGTTTTTCCTCTGATTTGTTATCACTTGACTTTTGTAGATATGGAGGAATACTTTTTTGTGAAGTCTTCTGTTCAGTCATGTGCCATACGTGATACACGCTTAGGCGATCAGTCTGGTCTAACGCAGAAAGAAATGGCAACGTACTGCGGTAAAAAAATCTGCCTCGTCAGTCGTGTATCGAAAGATAAATGCATCACGCATGGTACTTAATTGACTGACACCCACTAACCCGTTGGCTTAGTGGCTTTACTGCCTTGCTTGGTGTGAATTCGATTAAAAAGAAATTGTTGCGAATTTCCTCATTTCTTTTTTGACTAAAGAAAAAGTCTGATTGGAGAGCCATTTCTCTCTAAAACTTACTCTACACCCCAATCCTGTAAACTATCATTTACATAAATTATTAGCCAAACGAAATTGGCACGAAAAAAACCATTTTGGAATACTGTACTACACACCATTATTTCTGCTACACCCGGAAGGAACAGTCGATCTCCTCCAAGAAAACAAGTTATAATATATTAGGGGAGAAATGCTGTGGGTTGAAAGTAATCATGTGTACGTTTTTTTTTATATTAATATTCCCCCAATACCAGCCCCAAGAGCTACTCAAGGCAGAGCGTTGCTGTATGGTGTTGTATGAGCTTAAGTGAAGGCAAGAATTCAGGTTTGTGAGTTTATGTCGGAAAGATAACGGCTAGGGTTAGAATTGAATAGTTGAAGATTGTGGTGACCTTTCTCTTTTTTTAAAAATCATTTCACCCCAAACAAGACGATAATGTCACTAAGATGCAAGAGGTTACTGGGAGTGAAAGAGGATAACGACTTTAGAAGGAGCCGGAAACCCAATCCTAAGCCGGAAACAGGCGATAAACTTCTACTTCTGTTTAAAAGACGGCGAAGGAGACAAGAAGCAGGTAACTGGAAAACCTATATTACTCTTATTTAAAATAAATAAATAAATAAAAAAATAAATAAAATAAAAATTTGTAAAAAAAAAAAAAAAATTCGGAGTGTAGGCGGATATGTTAGAAGTATAGAGCTGAATTAAGAGACCGTGTGAGGGAAGTGCATGTATTCAGATATATAATGATAATTATATAACCGCCTTTCCTATCTGTCTCTATCTCTGAGATGAGGTATTATGATTACTTGCATTATTTACATTAATCCGACTGTTATCCTCATGTTCCTTGTCTCATTCACAACGTTTCGGCCGTTGTACGCCCCAGCCTTCTTCAGGTGATTGAAATTTCCAAACCGAATCCTTTATTTCGTCCACCGGGTTAGATTGTTCTAGTTCCACGTGCCATGCCTCTCCCAGATGTCTCACTTATTTCCCTCTAACTCAACTCGCCAAGCTTTTAGTTCATCACTGCTGTGTCATGGTATTGAACTCACAATACTGGGTCTAGACACTGGAGCTAATCAACACCTTTATCCACTGGGTCATGTGTTCTTCAGACTTAAGTTAAAGAAAGCCGAGTTCGAATTCCATACGAATCCATTGCATTCACTTACGTGCTAATAACCTATACTATATATATATATATATATATATAGTTTGTCTCCCTCCAGCTATTTAGCAGGACAGACTGGGCTCTATAGCCTTGGGTAGTAGAAGGAGAAGGACAACTCTGAATTCAAAACCTCCAAAGAGTCGTTTGGGGTCTTTGTGGCACGTAGTGCACCAGGTCTCTGTATTCGGACCTTCAAAAAGTGTGGCTGGTTCTGCACAAAGACTTCATCACTGTAATCAAATCATATGTGTTAGTGTCGGGCTGTCGGACCCTAGAAACTGAGATGCTTGACCCTCATGCGTCGAATACGACAGGACAGTCCAGCACATATATATATATATATATACATATATATATATATATATGCGTGTGTGCGCGGCGTGTGTGCGTGTGTGTGTGTGTGTGTGTGCGATTTATATATATATATATATATATATATATATATATATATATTATTTATATATTATATATGTGCAGTACTTATTGGAAAGAGCTCAACATCAATGATAAAGCTAGCGTACTTAGTTGTATGGATTTGAGTTTGTAACTGGGTTTTACGTTTTTTGTGACCCTCAGACAAAACTCTGAATATATATATATATATATATATATAATTATTTATTCGAAAATTATAACATAAAAATGTTATAAAATCACTACAAAATGAGCCATTTTGTTTCAACACTTCTGGTGTCTTATCAAGTGATGGTGTTGAATGTAGAATAAAGCGTTTTAAAAGGTTCAAATCAATCAAACACCCCTCGCTAGGGGAAACGCTGTTACATAATCTGGAATGACCAATCAAAATACAAGCAAATGAGAATTCAAAAAACTTGAAAACAAACTAAGGTTATAATAATTATTTAATGCTTTAATGTTAGGGTTAGACTAAAATAAAATAGAATTTATTCTAATAAATATTAAATTATACTATAAAATTAACAATTTAAAATTACCAACTTTAAATTTTAAATTTAATCTATATTAAGTTTAAAATTATAAAATGATTTGTTTGTTTGTTTGTTTGTTTGGGTTTTATGGCATATCAACCACTGTGGGTTATTTAATGCCAAATCCAGTTTATATGAATTTTAAATGCCTATTTTGTATGGAATAAAAAAATGTATAGCTGGCAACGTTATTGTTTCAAAAAACATATAGCTGACAACATTTTTCTTTACAAAAAATGTATAGCTGGCAACACTATTGTTTCAAAAACTTATAGCTGGCGACATTATTTTTCCGAAAACATTATCTGCGACCTTGCTGTTGGATGTAGTTTATCACCGTACCCAGGACGTGGATGTAGTTTATCGCCATACCCAGGACGTGAGTTAGACTTGGAAAAACTAGGAGTTCACTATTCTGCCATAGCTGGGACCCTAACAGGTGCTACCACCCTGGGTCAAGGTAGACCTGGGAACACCAGCAATTAAGAGGTGATTCCACGCTCCTCAAAACCTCCTGATCAGAGGCCTTGCTGCTGGATGCAGTTTAACGTCATACCCAGGACGCCAATTATAAAATGATTTAAAGAAGAAACTGGGGAAAAGGCATATTTTTTTGTTATTTGTTTTTATTGAAAGGCCGAAAATTAAGTTAGAATAAACGTTAAAATCTAATGTTGCTCTGAGCTCCGTTACAACTTAGATATATTTGAAGCGATGATATGGGCAGGAGAGGGTGAAATCTTGTAAAAGACAATACATACACAATCAGATTATGATACACAAACACATAGACATATTTAGATATATAAACACGCAAAAAGCCACGAAACAGGAAATAGGTGTCCACGACCCTTAAAAAAAAAGCCAACATACACATACAATGAAAGACACATATAAGCGATTACACACACATAGATTGATAAAGACATGCACATATACCCACCAAGAAATATTCAAATTTGAAAGTGTTAGTAAACGAATTCTAACATTCTATTAAAATATAACTTATACGAGCAAAGTCATATAGATAAAAATTGTTGACTGCATAAAAATTAATATGGGAAGAATAGAAAAAGAAATATTCGTCAATGAACAACATAGGGGAAAAGGACGCTAAAATATATAGAAATCGATAGAAAAATAAATATATGCGCATAAAAATAACACTATCTAATATATAAAAAAGAAAACTCCTAAACACAGAAATATATATAAATATCACATATATACTTATATACGTATTAGTACACATACACAAGTACTAATATACAGTGTAACCCGGATATAAGAGAGTTGTCGGTACCGGAGAAGAAGTCTCTTATATTCGGGTTTCTCTTATATCAGGGTTTGGTCTATTTTGTCTAGGTAAGTATGGCTCCAATTTGGGACCAGAGAAAATATGGCTTACATCCGGGTTTCTCTTATATCCGGGTGTCTCTTATATCCGGGTTACACTGTACAACAATATGTGAAAGAAAATAAAAATACATACAGACGTATGTGTACACACATACTTCACTATAGACAGAAACATAAAAAAGTATACCAACGCACAAACATATACATACACATATACCCATATACTTATATATATATATATATATATATATATATATATATAGCTATATATACACATATACATACATATACATATACATACACCCATACGCATATGCATATATATACACACATAAAATAAATATAAATATTAGGTTGGTGCAAACATAATGTCGTTTTCTCACATACAGTTGAACGTCAAAAAACGACTTTATTTTGCACCAACCTAATATATCAACTTACACACCAACATAAAAAATAAATAAAATATATATATATATATATATATATATATATATATATATATATATATATAAATATATTCATGTATAAACACATACACAAATATATAAATATACATATATACAAACATATATATATATATATATATATATATATATAAACACATACATACACATACATAAACATATATATACATACCCATACACACACACCCACAATTAACACACACACACACACACACACACACACACACATATATATATATATATATATATATATATATATATATATATAGATATAGATAGATAATATTAGTGATAAATATACACATACATATGCAAAATATATAAATATATATACATACATGCATACACACATTATTTTTTAAATAAAAAATTCCAAGAGGATAGAATCCAGGTAGAACTCACTGTCGAGGACAGAGTAAGGATATAATAAAAAAGCTTAAACACTATGCCTTTTTATTATATATATATATATATATATATATATATATATATATATATATATATATATATATATATATATATTAGGTTGGTGCATAAAAAAAGCTTAAACACTATGCCTTTTTATTATATATATATATCTATATATATATATATATATATATATATTAGGTTGGTGCATAAATAATGACGTAATAATGTCGTTTTTTGACGTATTTTTAACGTCAAAAAACGACATTATTACGTCATTATTTGTGCACCAACCTAATATATATATATATATATATATATATATATATATATATATATATATATATATATATATATATATATATATATATAAACATAAACATACACATATACATACATAAACCTACACATATTCTAACAATATTATCTTATTGATGATAAAGGACAGTAAAGTCCATACAATATTAAAAATGTAACGATACACAATTGTTGATTATTAAATCTAGAAGCAATTATAAAACGATTATCAAAGTTTGTTTTATATTGTTTTATATATAATGTCATTTGAATTCATAGATAGATCCATATGAATCCGTAATGAGCAGGCATAGATAGAGGAATATATTTTGATTTTTAAACCGACGTATTTTTAGAACTTTAAAGGTTATTTTAACTGGATGCTCATATTTAAGTAGATGTTCTGTTAATTTAAATATATATTTTTTAATTTATTTCCTCCACCGCCATGAATATCCAAGAAATCCTATTAAAGAAAAATGACCCCTCCGGCATTTGAATGTGGGTCTAACGCTCTTCCTAGCCGAATTGGTTTAAGCACTTCGAATATATATATATATGCCGGATGCACATCTATATATGTTTCTATTTGTCTTTCTCTATCTCTCCCTCCATCTCTCTCTTTCTTTCTTTCTTTATTTCTTTCTCTCTCTCTCTCTCTCTCTCTCTCTCTCTCTCTCTATATATATATATATATATATATATATATATATATATATATATATATATATATATATATACATAGCTGTATATAAACCTTAAGTGTGCTCAAACGCTGACACATAGCATTTTATGCAATCAAATACATATTTGTATACGCCTATATCTATCTCACTTCAAAGTATTCAGTCTCTTCGCGAATGAAACTTAATATAAATCCATTTATAGAAACTGCTAATGCTAATATTCCTCAGTTTCAGTAGCAGAAGCAGGTTACAAGCAAATGAACAGTGTTTCTTTCTCTCTTACTAAACAGAAAGACGAGAGTAGTTGTGAAGTGTGGGCGCCTCGTTCTGGCGGTCGGTGGGTTGCTACGCATGCGTACTTACTTGCATAACTCGTCTCAAAATGGAGTGCGTATTCATAGCATTCACTTCAAAAATAAGATAATGAACCTGTTTTTTTCTTTTTCAAAATCTATTTATAGCAAGTTGATTCTTAAAACTGTTGAGTTCAATTTGGTTTCGTTAATGGAGAATGTATTCTTTATATTCAGTTTCTAATTTGTATTTGTTCCCTTTCTATATATGTAGATTTTATATTCCTGTTCCTTGCACATATCTATCTATCTATCTATCTATCTATCTATCTATCTATCTATCTATCTATCTCAGTCTTTTCGTATGTATCTATCTATCTATGTATCTATCTATCTATCTCAGTCTTTTCATATCTATCTATCTATCTATCTATCTATCTATCTATCTATCTATCTATCTATCTCAGTCTTTTCGTATGTATCTATCTATCTATGTATCTATCTATCTATCTCAGTCTTTTCATATCTATCTATCTATCTATCTATCTATCTCAGTCTTTTCATATCTATCTATCTATCTATCTATCTCAGTCTTTTCATATCTATCTATCTATCTATCTATCTATCTATCTATCTATCTATCTATCTATCTATCTATCTATCTATCTCAGTCTTTTCATATCTATCTATCTATCTATCTATCTATCTATCTCAGTCTTTTCATATCTATATATCTATCTATCTCAGTCTTTTCATATCTATCTATCTATCTATCTATCTATCTATCTATCTATCTATCTATCTATCTCAGTCTTTTCATATCTATCTATCTATCTATCTATCTATCTATCTATCTATCTCAGTCTTTTCATATCTATCTATCTATCTATCTATCTATCTATCTATCTATCTATCTATCTCAGTCTTTTCATATCTATCTATCTATCTATCTATCTATCTCATTCTTTTCATATCTATCTATCTATCTATCTATCTATCTCAGTCTTTTCATATCTATCTATCTATCTATCTATCTATCTATCTCAGTCTTTTCATATCTATCTATCTATCTATCTATCTATCTATCTATCTATCTATCTCAGTCTTTTCATATCTATCTATCTATCTATCTATCTATCTATCTATCTCATTTATCTACAGGGTGCGATGGATAATTTTTTGTTTAAATTACGCAAAAATGAAAATAATACTGACATCTAACTTTATCACACACACACACACACACACATATATATAATTATTTATTTAAAAATGATAACATAAATATGTTATAAAATCACTACAAAAATAGCCATTTTGTTTCAACACCTATGTTATAATTTTTAAATAAATAATTTTATCTGGTCTACTCTGAATTATTTAAGAATAGTAATTGTAGGTTATTGAAATTTATTCCGTATACACACATCCTATACTTGTATATATATATATATATATATATATATATATATATATATATATATATATATATGTGTAAATTAAACAAAAATATCTTTTTATACTAAAGAGTAAATTTATTCACTTAAATCGTCATTGGCGTTAGCCATGACCTCCAGACGACTTCGGAATCTCCATCATCTCTGTTGGACGGCCTCCTTGTTTAAGTAGGTGAATACTGCCATAATCCTTGCCTTCAGTGCATCTTTGGTGTTATTAGGTGTTAAGTTGGTCTCAACTGCGCCCCACACATACTAATCAAGGGGGTCGCTGTATGGGGAGTTAGGTGACTGGGTTCTCCTGCCTGTGTGACGTCGTGTAGAGTCCTGTTGCCGGACATAACCTCTTCCAGCAGCCACCCACTTGACACAAGGTAGCACTTGATGTAGGCCCCCGAGTTATGCCTGAGGCCCCAACTAACAAATTCGATCAGAGTGAGATTTGTGATTACCTTCGTAATCACAATTACTCATCCAACATTTTACGAATCATCTGCTCTGTCCACAGATTGACACCCAAACATCGACAATGTTTACGTTGGAGCTCCCGGTGCGAATGCCAAACAATACAGCATATTTTTCCAAATTTCTGGTGGAGTGAATTGTGCCATGGTGCTCTTTTTCGCACAGACGGTACCCAGCCGTCCCTGATATAATGTACTATCGATAAAATAAAAAAACAAACAAACAACGCGCATGGGCAAAATTAACAATATAAAATGGCCACAATTTACCCATCGCATTATCTATCTATCTATCTATCTATCTATCTATCTATCTATCTATCTATCTATCTATCTATCTATCTATCTATCTCAGTCTGTTCATGATCTATCTATCTATCTATCTATCTATCTATCTATCTCAGTCTGTTCATGATCTATCTATCTATCTATCTATCTATCTATCTATCTATCTATCTATCTCAGTCTGTTCATGATCTATCTATCTATCTATCTATCTATCTATCTCAGTCTGTTCATGATCTATCTATCTATCTATCTATCTATCTATCTATCTATCTCAGTCTGTTCATGATCTATCTATCTATCTATCTATCTATCTATCTATCTATCTATCTATCTATCTATCTATCTATCTCAGTCTGTTCATGATCTATCTATCTATCTATCTATCTATCTATCTATCTATCTATCTATCTCAGTCTGTTCATGATCTATCTATCTATCTATCTATCTATCTATCTATCTCAGTCTGTTCATTATCTATCTATCTATCTATCTATCTATCTATCTATCTATCTATCTCAATCTGTTCATTATCTCTCTCTCTCTCTCTATCTATCTATCTATCTATGGGCTTTGTCGTAATATATTTATCTATTTGCCCCACTCCTGCCCCTCTTTTTATCTATTTGCCCGTTTGTCTCTCTATATACATATATATCATGACATTCTTTGGAAACCTGAAAGTTTAAAATTATATATATATATATATCGAATGTTCTAACCATTCGTGGTCGAGTATATATACCAATATATATATATATATATATATATATATATATATATATATATATATATATGTATATATATATATATATATATATATAGCGAACGTTCGAACCACTCGGAGTCGGGTGGTTAGAATTTTCGCTTTCTCACCATGGTCGATTTCTCAGGAAATCCGGAGGCATCTTCCTAATGTTACCGCAATGGTTCCAGTTCGATCCTATCGTGCGGCACCTTTAGAAAGTGCCTGAAAACCAGGCCAGGGGTTGACCCAAGGCTTGTGAATTAAACTGGGTAGAGGCGACTCTTGAAGGCCGTCGATGCTGTGCTAGCACAAAACCATAAATTATCGTGGCCGAGCGCTCAATGTATGACCGATAATATTGTATATCGAGCAAACATAAGTTTCGGTAGCGATGTTAGATTTCATTCTGGTTCTACGGGAAGTTCTTCGAAGTTTCGCTTCTCACCATCCACCAATGATTTTGGATAATATTAAAAGCAGAAACATCACTGGTCTCTCTAATTATTTCTGACTATTGAAAGATACTGGCAACACCCCTTTAGTTAACTATAGTAAGGATAAAATCGTATAACTAACTATATGCAACCTATGTTTGCTTGAAAAAATGATTATCTTAACACGCGGTTATTAAACCAAAGAAGTGAACTGACTGTTACTTGTCAGCATAAAAATAAATATCTACTTAAAGACGTAGATCCAGATTAATTTTTAATACTCATCACGATTTAGTTTTTAGTTTATGTTACGGTTTAATATATAATATAATTGATGCTTAATAATTACTGTTGTATTTTAGTTTTAATATTAATATGTTTTCTTTTTAAAATAAGATTATGTAAACTCCCTTTAATTAACTAATTGATGACTAACTACTCTAAAATAAGATAAAAATAATAATTATAAATACAAATTGAGTCAATAGCTTCGTCCACCGCAAGGAAAGAAAGTTTTTCTTGCCGGAGTCAATCCTTCAAATCTACAAATCAACCATGCGCCCTTGCATGGAGTATTGCTACCATATATGGTCTGGAGCCCTTTCTGTTTGTCTTAAGGTCCTTGAGAAAATCCAGAGAGGGATATGCAATGTAAATGGCCCTGACCTGGCATCTCGTCTGCAGTCGCTCTTTTACAGAAATGCAGTCGCCTCCCTCTGTCTTTTTTTTTTACAAATACTTTCATGCTAACTGCTCCGATGAGCTGCTTTCGCTGGTTCCCAGACTTCATAAATTTAAGCGTTCTACTAGGCTGGCATCTCGCTCTCATCCTTTCGCTGTCAAAACTGTTAAATGTAGCCGTCTCTTCTACTCCAATAGCTTCGTGTCCCGCACTTCTCACCTGTGGAACTCCCTCCTCTTTTCCTGTTTCCCTGATATCTATAATCTGCAACTATTCAAACGTAATGTCAATCGACGTCTAAAGATGCCTTGATCTATCCTCTATCCTTCTCTTCATCATTTCTTCTATCACTCCTATTTGCTCTCGCCGCAGCTCTCTGTAACCCTTTGCGTGCGACGAGCTTCCCACCTTCCTTGGGGTGAAACGCTAAAAAAATGTTTATCGTTCATATGCTAATCCCGGTTATTTTAATTGATAAATATAATTTTCTGAGAAATATATTAGGTTGGTGCAAAAATAATGACGTAATAATGTCGTTTTTTTGACGTTAAAAATACATCAAAAAACGACATTATTACGTCATTATTTTTGCACCAAACTAATAGTTTAAAAAAAAAAGTAAAATAATAACATTTTTAAAAACGATAATCCCAATATATGTAATACTTCACGACACCAGCATTACGGCAAAGCAGATATACTTTTTAAAAATTGAATTTACTTAACAGTCAGTCTATAGTCAGCACCTGAAGATTATGTGGTGCATGAAACTCCGATTTGTGCTAATCGATGACGGATAATATTTATATTGATTAATATATACTTAACAGCTCTGTTCTATTAAATCGAGCACTGTTTTATTAACACCAGTAGTTTATGTGCAAATCACACACACACATATATATATATATATATGTATATATATATATTAGGTTGGTGCAAAAATAATGTCGTTTTCTCACATAGTAATATATGTGAAAACGACATTATTTTTGCACCAAACTAATATATATATATATATGTATGTATATATATATATATATATATATATATATATATATATATATATATATATATATATGAAGAAAAATATACGGGAAAAAAACAAACAAAAATCCTTATATGCAATAATGCTGTTTTAATGTTAATATGTCGACGTCGGACGTTTCGGTCAATAAACCATCTTCAGGACATATTCAATATAAAATATAAAATATAAATAACATTATCAAACTTAACATAACAAATTTATTTATATTTTATATTTTATATTGAATATGTCCTGAAGATGGTTTATTGACCGAAACGTCCGACGTCGACATATTAACATTAAAACAGCATTATTGCATATAAGGATTTTTGTTTGTTTTTTCCCGTATATTTTTCTTCATACTGTCGGATCTATATCCATATATTTGCTTACATATATATATATATATATATATATATAGATATATATAGATATAGATATATGTTATAATAGATAGATAGATAGATAGATAGATAGATAGATAGATATGGACAGGTAGATCGATAGATAAATAGATCTGAACAGATTGCCATGAATTGATAAACAGATATATAGATATGAAGAGATAGAGAAGAAGAGAGTGAGATAGATAAATAGACAGACAGACAGACAGACAGATAGATAGATAAATAGATAGATAGATAGATAGATAGATAGATATGAACAGACTGAGGGGGATAGATAGATAGATAGATATGAACAGACTGAGGGGGATAGATAGATAGATAGATAGATAGATAGATAGATATGAACAGAGTGAGGGGGATAGATAGATAGATAGATAGATAGATAGATATGAACAGACTGAGGGGGATAGATAGATAGATAGATATGAACAGACTGAGGGGGATAGATAGATAGATAGATATGAACAGACTGAGGGGGATAGATAGATAGATAGATAGATATGAACAGAGTGAGGGGGATAGATAGATAGATAGATAGATAGATAGATAGATATGAACAGACTGAGGGGGATAGATAGATAGATAGATATGAACAGACTGAGGGGGATAGATAGATAGATAGATAGATAGATAGATAGATAGATAGATAGATAGATAGATAGATAGATATGAACAGAGTGAGGGGGATAGATAGATAGATAGATAGATAGATAGATAGATAGATATGAACAGACTGAGGGGGATAGATAGATAGATAGATATGAACAGACTGAGGGGGATAGATAGATAGATAGATATGAACAGACTGAGGGGGATAGATAGATAGATAGATAGATATGAACAGACTGAGGGGGATAGATAGATAGATAGATATGAACAGACTGAGGGGGATAGATAGATAGATAGATATGAACAGACTGAGGGGGATAGATAGATAGATAGATAGATAGATAGATATGAACAGAGTGAGGGGGATAGATAGATAAATAGATAGATAGGAAAAGATTAGTATAACTATGAATGGACTTGTATATTAAGGTAGATATGAACAGAATGACACACACACACACACACACACACACACACACACACACACACACACACACACACACACATATATATATATATATATATATATATATATATAGTAAAGTAACATTTATTATTAGAGTGCAAATAATTGAAATGGATAAACTCGGCATTTGTTTTTCGACTGTTTTTTTTTGTTTTTTTTTTTAGCTTTCACAGTTAAGTTTTTATTTCCGACACGAGACAGACGAACGGTGTTTTCATCTGCCGAAATAGGATATTCCCATATGAGATGATTTTGAATTCTATTGTATATATATATATATATATATATATATATATATATATATATATATATATATATATATATATATATATGCACATTAAATATATCACACTCATTTTAATATACCATCTCATGTGTTTAATTATGTTGTATAATACTCGCTTTTCGGGTTTTGTGCCTTTCCTTGCATTAGATTCAGTAGAGTACTTTGGTATTATTCATTTATATTTTTGCTATGTTGATAGATTTACTTTGTTCGTACGTAATAAGCTAGTCGATATGTTCACGTATAGCACTGTATTTTGACTAGTGACAAGTCAGCCTACGAGAGAGTGTAGTGCAAGTGTGTCAGAAGTCAGCGTTTAATGCTGCTTTTTGATTATTAATGTTGGGCATAAGAATACATAAACAGCATTAATTTAACACAGCCAGGAGGGATTATGAGGTGTCGTTTTAGGGATAATAATACAATAGCTGTAACTACTTCCATAATGTCGTTGTCGAACAAAGATTTACCTAAATTCTGGAAAAAAAAACAAAAAAAAAAAACTACCATGATGTAAACAAAAACAAAAAAAAAACATTACCTCGCTCACCCTAATTATAAACAGGATGAAAAAGTAATTAGAAACATAATTCGCGAATATATATCTGTTAACGATCCTAACAAACACCAACGATTTATGATCTACTCTAAAAAGTTTCCAAGATCTAAACAAATGATTACCATTTTTGGCAATGCATACATTTTTTTCGTCATTTTATCTTTTAAGAAGCTTTGTTAGTGTCATGGGCCCTTACCTATAACTACAGAATTAACTCTTCCTAACACTATGTATACTACGCCTCTCAAGAGATAGGGACGAATCGAGTCCAGCCGTTTCGGCTTGACGGTCGAACTCTCTGCCTCTGAGCAGAGAGGAACACGCACGAGTCTCCGCCGAAGGGCAGAGTCTCGTTCGGGGAGGTTGACCAACCCGGTCCCGTTTATACGGGTTCTACCGGCATTTTTTGGCCGAGCCTACGGGCTCGGAAAACCCACGTAAAACTTGGCCTTGTGCCACATCTTTCCGTCTTGGTGGGGTGGCTAGATACCGAATCGAGCCGAGCTTCTTGGCTCGACGGTAGAACTCTCTGCCTATGAGCAGAGAGGAACCCGGACGAGGCTCCGCCGAAGGGCAGAGCCTCGTTCAAGGTGGTTGACCAACCCGATTCTGTTTTTTCATTTTTCGGCCGAAAAACCCACGGAAAACTCGGTCTTAGCCACATCTGATTATTTCTTAAATCCGATAAATCTCTCATTTCGTAAAAAAGGGAGAAAGTTCCTTGTATTTTGTCATGGGTCCTTACCTATAACTACAGAATGAACTCTTCCTAACACTATGTATACTACGCCTCTCAAGAGAAAAGGGACGAATCGAGTCGAGCCGTTTCGGCTTGACGGTCGAATTCTCTGCCTCTGAGCAGAGAGGAACCCGTACGAGGCTCCGCCGAAGGGCAGAGTCTCGTTCGGGGAGGTTGACCAACCCGATCCCCTTTATACGGGTTCTACGGGCATTTTTGGCCGAGCCTACGGGCTCGGGAAACCCACGTTAAACTCGGCCTTGTGCCACATCTTTCCCTCGTGGGGGGGGGGTTATATCGAATCGAGTTCACTCAAAACCAGACAGACAGTCATACTAAGACCTCCAACATATTGTATTATTTTTTCGTGTAATATACCTTCGTTATTTCTACTCTTGTGTTCGTGTTGTTCATCCTTGGTCCTAACCTGGACCATAACACTATCTATCTATCTATCTATCTATCTATCTATCTATCTATTTCAAGGTCTTCACTATCTATCTATCTATCTATCTATCTATCTATCTATCATGGGTTCTTACCTATAACTACAGAATGAACTCTTCCTAACACTATGTATACTACACCTCTGAAGAGAGAGGGTCGAATCGAGTCTAGCCGATAGTAGTTCACTCCAAACCAGACTGACAGTCATACTAACACCTCCCACATCTTGTATTATTATTTCGTGTAATATACCTTCGTTATTTCTACTCTTGTGTTCGTGTTGTTCTTTCTTGGTCCTAACCTGCACCAGACCAGTTAGCAACACAGTGTCTCGTTTGTCAAAATCGCAGTCACAGTTGTCATTGAAGAAATTGACAATGGCATTTCTCCAACATATTGCCCCATATTTGTATTGTACCACAGAGTAGTTGGGCGAACAAAAGTGCGTAGTAACTACAGTAGTTTCAATATATATATATATATATATATATATATATATATATATATATATATATATATATATCCCCAAATATTTTAATACGTTAATAAAACATCAAAAGACGAAAAGAAAAAGTAATACAAAATGAAAATGAAAAACAAGTAAAATAAATTAACCCAAACAAATGAATAAATAAACAAGCCATTCTCGCAAAATAACCGCCAGAATAGATTACCCACAATGCACAGCTTACCTATATATAGAAATAGTCAAGGAAATATCCAGCATTCTCGGCCTGACGATTGTGTCCAGCCTGAAACAGCCTGTCGTCTCTGAGTGTTGACTTCAATATTCACTTATATATATATATATATATATATATATATTGAAACATGGTAATTCCTGTGTAGCGATGAAACCATATTTTTAAATCAGTTAATTGATAATATTTATGCTCTGTAAATTTACATTGAGCACTGTTTTTGTAAAAATAAAAATATCAATAAGAACACCGGATTACATATCTTACTGTTCTTCCTTTTTTTTTTACTATAATATATATATATATATATATATATATATATATATATATATATATATATATTACGAGGTCAAAAATGGACGTACCCATAGAAAGTCGATTTTTGTATTTTTACCAAGATAAGTGTGTAATAGAATTCGTTCATTAATACAGGGTATTAATACAGGTGTACATATATACATTATACAATTGAAAAATAGATGTTTTAGTATTAGTATTTTTGGGAGTAAACTTTTGCTTTAATAACGTCCTTAATTCTTCGTGGCATCCGATAGAGTAAATACTTTAGTAATTCAACGTCCTTCGGCAGACTTTTCTATCTTTCCTGTAATTTGCGAAAACGCTCATCTTTTGTGTTAAATTTCCTATTAAGTGTGCGCTTGTCCACTATCGTTCAAAGGTTTTCAATTTGTTTAAGGTCAGGGCTCTGACTAGGCCACTGGAAGAGTTGCAATTTACCCACGTCGCGCTTTCTCTCTAGATAACGTTTATTTTTAAATGCAGTATGTTTAGGATCGTTATCGTTACTAAATGATTTTTTTTACTTATCTAGCAACTACTCAAATCCAGAATTTTTCCACAGCATACCTAGTTACCTCCCCTTAAAGGGTGTCTATCACCCAAGCCATAACACAGTGTTCCTGACTCTACATATAAAAATAGCTATTTTCGGATGATCACAAAAAAATTTTTCCTTTAAAATCATGAAAACTAAATAGTTACTCTATAATTAACAATAACCTGAGGATGGCATTATGTTATGCCGAAAGTACTCGGAAATAAATACAATATTAGCCAACACGGTGTTTTCCTCTCGTCTTTTAATAAGTGCACTAAAAAGCTTATCCGCGAGAATATGAAAGGTTCCTATCGTAGACAGTATAATAGATACATGGTTTTTATTTTTTTAATCAATGTAATTAATGTCCACCGGCCAATTAGAGAAGTCGTACTGATGAAAAATGTGCAACTAGACAGGAATCGAATCCGTATCCTCTTAAGAAATAACGCTTTTTTCTCGTATGTTGCTTACGAGAATTATATGAACAAAGAAAATGAACTAACTTGCATTTACTCGCAAAAAGAAATTGGTTTTATTATCTAACGCCCCGTTCGGTTGTTTTTTGTTTGTTTTTTTTCGAAATTTTTGTCGGGAAAATTATTTAAAGATTTAGCATTCTGCATTACTGCTTTTACTTCAATTTCTACTGCATTCTTATTCATGGTCTCTGAATTGCAGTATCGTTATTGTTAATTTCACACAAACTTGTTTTCCGTTGCCGTAGCAGGATATGACAGCACAACTATGAAATTTAAAAACGATATTGCTCAGAGATCAGTCACCTTACGGGCTCGGAACGTCCGACGTTAAAAACTAGTCTTGGGCCACATCTGGTGTTGTGGGGAGGTTGGTAAATAGAGAGGAGAGCAGTCAACTTCATACCTATCTAGATCACCGTAATTCATTCGAACTCGGCCTTCCGTTTCCTCAATCCAAGCCGCTATCCATTACTCAACCGTGTCTCTATCTCATATATATGGGGGTAGGTCAGAGAGAGAAAGAGAAAGAGAGAGTGCGTGTGTGTCTGAGAGAGAGAGAAGCAGAGAGAGAGAGAGTGTGTGTGTCTGAGAGAGAGAGAGAGAGAGAGAGAGAATAATTTGTCACGATCAGTTTCAAGGTTTTAACTATATGCTTTTTTTTCTTCTCTATTTTTTTCAGGTGAGTACGTCCATGTTTTACGACTATTTGCAAAAATGTTTCCCTTCAGAACGGACTGTGACCTTCGGATTTTGGACCCCCAGTCTCATGTGAGTATAATACAAACATTCACACAAAGAAATAAAAGATGAATGGATTTATCTTCGCGGAGTTAGTCATGGAATTTTAATATCGAGGATGGGCGTCATAAACTTGTCCAAATCCATTTCGAATCGATAGCGAGACACGAGAATTGGCATATCGATTAATAAGTCTAAATATAGCTTCCAACCAGCGTTAAACTCTTCTCCCATTACGTTGAATGATTGTCATCAAGAAGATTTATCCGGTAAAATATTTCTCGACACCCATATTATCAATATAGTTCACTTTTATAGTTCCTGTAGATAGCCCCATCACGGTGTACTCTCAACTGGCCACCGTGACAGGGAGGAGGCACCAAGAAAGCGTTATAAAGACTCCCTTAAGAACTCCCTCGGTACCTTGCTCATTGACCATCGTCAGTGGTCGACTTTTGCTGGTGACCGTCAAACCGGCTCTCGCAGGGCCAACCTGAAGGAGAAAACTTCGTTTTGGTTCGCGAAGATATATATATATATATATATATATATATATATATATATATATATGTGTGTGTGTGTGTGTGTGTGTGTGTGTTTGTGTTTAGGCCGCTGTCTCCACCTTTGAGGACTCGCAGGGCCAACCAGAAGGAGAAACGCTGCGGAGGAAAGGACCGTAAAACCTCAGCAGCTATACCAGACCAGACCTTTAATTGCAGTCGCTGCGGCCGATCTTGCCTGTACCGTATCGGCCGAGTCGGACATCAGGTTGCCAGCAGTCAACGTGGACAGCCCACTTCGTTCGCGAAGCCAAGGCAAGCCAAGAAAGAGATATTTCCTGTATTCAATCGAGTTTAAGACGTTAAGTGAAGACTTTTTTTAAAATACCACACCAGACCTTTAATTGCAGTCGCTGCTTGTCCCGCATCGGCCTAGTCGACCATCAGTGTGCCTGCAGTTAGCGTCTACTTCATAATGCTTCGTTTGCGAAGATATATATATATATATATATATATATATATATATGTGTGTGTGTGTGTGTGTATGCATATATATATATATATATATATATATATATATATATGTGTGTGTGTGTGTGTGTATGCATATATATATATATATATATATATATATATAGGCCGTCTCCACATTTGAGGACTCGCAGGGCCAACTTGAAGGAGAAACACTGCGGGAGGAAGGACCGGAAAGCCTCAGCAACTCTACTAGACCAGACCTTTAATTATAGTCGCTGCCTGTCCCGCATCGGCCTAGTCAGCCATCAGGCTGCATGTAGTCGAGGTGGACAGCCCACTTCATAAATCTTCGTTTGCGAAGCCAAGCCCATAGAGAAAGAAATATTTTCTGTATTAAATCGGGTTTAAAATGTTCGGTTTTAAGTGAAGACTTCTATTTTGATAAGACTAAGGCCAGTTTTTAATTTCAGAAATCATTTTGGTAGTGTTTTTGTACATTTTCTAGCTCTTGTGCATCACGCTGGGTGTAGGTCGACCACACACAGGAAGTATAACTTAAAACAGGATGCAGCAGTGATAAATAAAGCTTCAGAAACATTTACGTTATGTAGAAAAGGTTCTTTGTATTATATTTAGTGGGTTTTATTTTAAATATAGCTGAAGTAATTTCAGGACTTGAGGTCAGAGGTTATAATTACTGCCAAGTCTTTTTCGTTTCATATTAGATGCAAAAGATAAATTGATATATTTCCGGTTTGTTTTTGCTAAGTTTATTAAGCATTTAAAATATATAGGAAGGGGAATATAAATAATTCCGAAGCCATTTCCAATCGATGCCGAGACGCAAATATTGGCACATCGATTAATCCCACTCTATATAGCTTCCACCGAGGGTTACGTCCTTCTCCCAATACTTTTAATGGATGTTATCTGATGGATTTATACTGTGAAGTATTTCCCGACACTCATCAATTTTACTGACTGGTCTGACTGCCTTTATTAAGCCGAGTTTGAAACGCTCACTTTCAAGTGAAAACTTTTAAGTTACTAAGGGTAAGGTTAATTTTAGAAATCATTTCGATTAAAAGTTTTTTTTTTTTGTATTTTTCTAGTCATCATCATCATTCTCTTGACTTTTGTAATCGTAGTGCGCATCCGAGTGCAGAAGCCGCACTAACTCTTTTCCACATCAGTCTATCAATGGCAGCCATCAACAATTCTAGTACAGTCATACCTGTCCATTGTTTGACATTTCCCTCACCAGTTTTTGCGTTGGCGCCCTCTCCTACGTCCACCTTCAACGGTGCCTTGCCTGATGGTCTTGCACAGGCTGTCGAGTCTTGTAACGTGCCCAAATCACACCATTTTTCCTCCGTTTGGCAGTGGCGAGAAGAAGTTCTCGGGGTCCTATAAAACTCATTGTTTTTTTTTGTTGTTCCCAATAGAAAACGCCAAGGAGTTTTCTCATACATTTGTTCTCAAACTCTTTGATTCTTCAATCTCTGTATCTGACAACAATGTCCACGTTTCACCTCCATATAGGACAATGGAGACTACCAATAAAAAAACTTTTCCAAAACAGAATCTATGATTTGGAATTGGAATGAAAGCATTGACGGCACCTACTCTGAATACATCGTAAGAATTCAGGATGTAGAATTAGTAGATATTAATCATTTCTGATATCTAGGCGTATAGATCAGCTATAACAAATAATTAGTATAAGAATTATAATAGCAAAAGAAATCAAATAAAGAATGTGCTGCGTCAGAAGTAGTTTTGCTCTACGTCACAAATATACTACAAACCCAAAAGAGGAACTTAAAAACTCGATACTTTCATATGGATGTTGTTGTGGGGCTCTCCCCCTTTTTACATAAGATGGACTCGTCCAAAATATACTTATACTGACAGAGAGAATACCTGTGGCTGAGATACGTGGAAATACGTTGAGACCCGTTGAGAGATACGGAGACAGACACAGGGTGTTCTCAGAGTTATCAAGAGTCTAGAGAGGGAGAGAAAGAGAGATGATTACGGCTTTACTTACAGAGACTTGTACATATACTTTCTACTAACCCGCATTCCTGGACTACTAATCTTCACTTCAAGTCTGCATTCTTACGTTTAATACACCTATTTTTCTATCTTAATTACTGGCGTTGTTTATTTATTTGTGCAGGATTCCATTTACGGAATTCACAGCAGATATCATGCATGGCGCCAACATCCGTTCAGAAATATCTAAACTCTCAGGTATATACAAACGCTTTTTAAGATCAGTGGATAAAAAAGGCTTTGAGTGAATGAATTCTTGAGGGTCTTGTCAAAGATCATCCTTCTTTGAACAAAGTAAACTGGCGATAACCAAGCCTGGACGCTTGAATCATGTTCCCAGATAACCTCATACTTTTATTTGGATGCCATGCATGGAACTAAACCCGTTCAGAAATATCTAAACTCTTTTTTAATATCAATGGTGAAAAACATCTTCAGGGTCTTGGCAGAGATCATCTTTTTTTGATCATTATGGACTGGCGCTACGGAGTTACAATGAGCTGTACCAAATGACATAAACGATATCACTTGAGGACTACCAACACCAGCAACAACTAAAATGGATAGCATATCTAACTCGAATAAAATGTAATGACATAATGAAGAGGCTGACATTTGACATGAACAGTAAATAAATGGCGAGGTAGAAAACCCCTATCAATACCGGAAAAAGCTATAACAAATGCTGGAGTTGAGAAACCGTTTTTTTCAGCAGAAAATATCTTATTTACCTTAACATTAGGATACACAAGGTCAATTTAAAGAACTCTCATCGACATAAAAACACGAGTAATGTTCTTAAATATCCTCGTCAGATCAAAACTTTCATATGGATGTCATAAATGCCGCCAAACTTGTTCAAAAACATCTAAACTACCACTTCTTGAGAACAATGATAAAAAAAAGGCTTTGGGGGAGTGAAACCTGATTGCCTTGCTAACGTTTTTTATTTTTTTTTTATTTATTTATTTGTAGTAAGGTTCACACTGTACATGGCCCGAGGGCCACTCGAGGTAGAGTATTACGTTAAGGAATAGGTTATACAGATAGGAGGGGAGATAATGGTTAACTACCATGAAAAGGTTCAGAATGATCGGGGAAACATCCACTTGATAGCCTGTTCCACAGCGCAGTGGTTCAAAGAAAGAAGTTGTTCGAGTGGATCTTACTTCTCGCCGATGGAATACAGAGGAAATGCGGATGGTTTGCTACTGTGTAAATGGCATTGGCGGTTTCTAGTCTTAAATTTCAAACTGGGTGGAACCAGGAGATACAGTTCATCCAAGAACTTTCCACGACAGTAGCGATATAGCAGCGGGTATAGCCTTGTTCCGGGTTACAAAAGTTCTTTCAAATAAAGACCAAACAGATCTACATTTTTAATTAAAGAACCAAAATCTGCATAAAATTATGTATCCGTTTCTTCTGCATTTAGAATAATTATTAAGCTTCCCAATTACTGTGATTCCGAAAAATTGCTTACATTAAAAGTTTAAAAAAAGGATTAAAAAGCAAAATTTTAAAATAAAAAAAATGGATACGTTAAGAGGCATTTTATATGGATATAAGCGGAGATAATCGTTAACCCTAGATTTAAACAGATTAAGATTGTAGTGATCGGGTGTTATATTAGAACATACCTATTCTATTGTTAATAGACTCTCCCACATATAATAAGTAGTAGTAGTAGCAGTCGTCAGTGAGCTCAGTGAGTTGGTCTGATTTCAGTCTGAAGTCGGACGACCGGCTGACCGGTTGAACTCGCTGCCTTCGGGCGGGGAGTAACCCGAACGAGGCTACGCCGAAGGGCGGAGTCTCTTACGGGGAGGTAAACCGACCCTGAACCCGTTTATACGGGTTCAATGGGCATATTTTTGGGCCGAGCCCACGGGCTCGGAGATCCCACGTTAAAAAACCGGCCTTGTGCCACATGATGCCCCAGTGGGGGGGGTGATTGAATATCCTCAGTGAGTTGGTGAGTCAGTCGATCACGGACATTAAAGT
Source organism: Acanthosepion lycidas (assembly GCA_963932145.1). Taxonomy (NCBI): domain Eukaryota; kingdom Metazoa; phylum Mollusca; class Cephalopoda; order Sepiida; family Sepiidae; genus Acanthosepion; species Acanthosepion lycidas. Next base: position 29,549,405 of record OZ010612.1, read on the forward strand.
ATCAACCACCACAACTAGATTACTGCGTCATTAACTATTATTTCAAGTTCCTAACGTTTTGTACGTCGAACCTTTTTAGGACCGACTTAGTGAAATACAGGGCTCCACTGGGAAAACTATTCAACAACATCGAGGAAACATCTTCTTCAAAATCTGTTCCATAGAGCAGTTGTTTGAGTGGAACACGTTTCGCCAATGGAATACGGTTGGAATGAAGCTGGTTTGTTACTATGTAAGTGGCATGGCGGGTCCTAGCAGTGAAGATTAGACCTGGTGGAATCAAGGAATGTAGTTCATCTGAACATTTTCCATGGAAATAGCGATAGACTAGTGAGTGATTCGCCATTTGCCGCCGGTTTCTTTACAAGACCCGTCTTAATTTTTGTTCTCACTCTCTTTTACTTTAATTTAATTTAATTTTCTTCTTATTTTTTCCCACTATAACTCCTGCCATTACTTCCGGTGTCGAAAGAAGGCATTAAAGGTCTTGTGTTGCCTGATTGGTTCGCTGAACAAACACCGTGATGAGACAGCGGTAGTGTTCCGGTCAAAGTTCTTATCTCTTTAAGATATTAAATCACTCTGCAAGTTTTGTTTTCCTACTTGAAATTGAGCACTTTTTAACGTGAACGATTTTAACAAATATTTCAGTGTTTGTTTATTTCGGCGTATATATATACGTATATATATATATATATATATATATTGATAATATTAAGGGTCAATATATATATATATATATATATATATATATATATATATTGATAATATTAAGAGTCAATATATATATATATATATATATATATATATATATATATATATATATATATTGATAATATTAAGGGTCAATATATATATATATATATATATATTGATAATATTAAGGGTGAATATATATATATATATATATATATATATATATATATATATATATATATATAAATTCCCAAGATGATATAATACAGGTAGAGCTCAATGTCCAGGACAGAGCAAGAAGATAATATAAAAGGCTCAAACACTAATATTCCATGGTTATAATTTATCACATTGGAATCACGATCCAAATCATCAGACCTATAAATTAAAAAAATTAATAAAAAATTTTGAATTTGTAGGTCTGATGATCTGGATTGTAAATACGATTCCAATGTGATAAATTATAACCATGGAATACTATTTTTTGAGCCTTATATATATATATATATATATATATATATATATATATATATATATATATATATGAAAATTTCTCTGAATTAATCAGTAGAGAGACAATATTTATGAATAAAAATGACAATAGGAAAACTGGTAATTGCTGACGCGTTTCGTCCAATGTGGACTTTATCAAAGCAAAATACGAAAATGAAATTAAATGAATAAAGTAACTAATAAAAACAAAAACAGAATGTACCTAGCAACTGGAATGTAGAGAAACGCTATTTTCATATTTTCATACTTTGTTCATTTAATTTCATTGTCGTATTTTGCTTTGATAAAGTCCACATTGGACGAAACGCGTCAGCAATTACCAGTTTTCCTATTGTCATTTTTATTCATATATATATATATATATATATATATATATATATATATATATATATATATATATATATATACCCGGTATAACAGCAAAATTGAATTTTCCAAATCGTGTAACTGCAAAATAGCGAACATTTTAGATTAAGCTCTAAACTGTTGTTTCTTAGAAACGATTAAAGATTTCTTACTGGAATTCTCCGAGGTTTGAATAATACTATTTGACCCTAGTTTGATCAATAAGAATATATAGTTAGTCTCTAAGCTTAACCAAAGTGTGAAATCGATCACAAACGAAAATAACATGTTCATCATTCATTAATTGTTTCTAAGGATGGGAAACTCATGAAGTATTGAAACAAGATTCAAATATATATATTATTCCATGATGATTTTCCGACTTATTCAAAATCATCTTCGCCCTCTCTATCTTAACTGTTCTGTTCTGACGCCTTTTTTTCCCTGATTTCTGGACTGTCATTGCTGAAACTCCTCTCTCACGTGCCAAACGTCTCATGGATTGAGTTGGATCTTTTCTAATTGATCTCTTTAGCTCTAAGTTTAAATGATGATCTCTCTTCGTGCTGTGACCTCCTGATTCCGTTTTCCTCTTTTTTAAACTAATTCACCGTTTTCATGGTGGTCCTTGAATGGACTTTGAAGATGGAAGTCTGTGTATGAATATTGGTACCATTACTGAAGGCCTGAATGATATTTTTTTCATCTCACCATTTCTCAGTTTAGAAGGCAATGGGTCTGACAGAAAACAATTTTAACCTGTTCTCTTTCTAGCTGAATAACCCAAAAGATGTTTCGTTGGTTCTTACGAAGGATGGTATCAAGATAGCTAAGAGTCTTATCAGAAAACCTGGAAAAAATAAACTGAATTAGTTTAGTGTTTTTTAGATATTAAACATTTTGTGGGATGGACAAAAAATATATTTAGACCCTGTTTACTTCAGATCATGCAACTAAACTATTTACTTCTTTGGCATTATCTCTGCTCAATTTACCGGAACAATTTCAATATGGCTGCTGCCAGCGCGCGCAAATATCTGAAAAATGACACCGGAGAAGAGAAGGTGAAAAGGTCTCGTTTAGTTTTCATTGCATTTGCATAAGGATCTGATTTCTATTTCCGAATATGATGGCAAAAACGCCGTCAAAGGTAAACCTACTGGCGCTTTGTGTTCTTACCTGAATAAATCTTTACAGGCAATGTGTTCCTGATGTTTTAATGCTGTAAATCAGTGACAATAATTAACTGACTAGTTTACCTATTTGGATATTCTGATGAGTCTTCGTCTTAATAATGCTATTAATATGCTCTTTGCGAGTTCTACCACGATATACGTGGTAATTCCATTATTACTCAGTTAAATATCCGCGTTTAAGAACTTTAGTCAAACATTGCAATAGCAATTATTAGTATGAAAACATGTCTTTATTTAAAGACTGAAGTAGGCACAATTGAAAAGATTTGATATTGACAAGATTTTCCATTTCATTGACGCAGACATTAAACGCTTAACAGTGTTATCGCCTCCTCTATTTTCCCTGTCTTTCTTTCTTTCTTTCTTTCTTTCTTTCTTTCTTTCTTTCTTCTATAGCATGCCTTTCTTTCTTTCTTTCTTTCTTTCTTTCTTTCTTTCTTTCTATACTCTGCCTTCTTTCTTTCTTTCTTTCTTTCTTTCTTTCTTTCTCTCTTTCTTTCTTCTATAGCCTGCCTTTCTTTCTTTCTTTCTTTCTTTCTATACTCTGCCTTTCTTTCTTTCTATACTCTGCCTTTCTTTCTTTCTTTCTTTCTTTCTTTCTTTCTTTCTTTCTATACTCTGCCTTTCTTTCTTTCTTTCTCTCTTTCTTTCTTCTATAGCCTGCCTTTCTTTCTTTCTTTCTTTCTTTCTTTCTTTCTTTCTTTCTTTCTATACTCTGCCTTTCTTTCTTTCTATACTCTGCCTTTCTTTCTTTCTATACTCTGCCTTTCTTTCTTTCTTTCTTTCTTTCTTTCTTTCTTTCTTTCTATACTCTGCCTTTCTTTCTTTCTATCTTTCTTTCTTTCTTTCTATACTCTGCCTTTCTTTCTTTCTTTCTTTCTTTCTTTCTTTCTATACTCTGCCTTTCTTTCTTTCTTTCTTTCTTTCTTTCTTTCTTTCTTTCTATACTCTGTTTTTCTTTCTTTCTTTCTTTCTTTCTTTCTTTAATTTCTTTTTTCTTTCTTTATCTTTCTGTCGTTCATTTTTCTTTCTTTCTTTCTTTCTTTCTTTCTTTCTTTAGCTATTCTTTCTTTCTTTCTATACTCTGCCTCTCTTTCTTTCTTTCTTTCTTTTCCTTAGTGAAACCTATCAGCGTCTCTGATATGTATTTTCCGTCTTTCTTCGCCATCAAAATGGAATAGTCCATTAATTATGAGGTATTAACAGGAGACGTTAAACACTTCTATCTCCCCTTCTTTCCCTCTCTCTTTTTCTCACAGAAATCGAAATATTTTATTTATACTGTGTCTATTTGTAAATATTTATCGGTTGTTTATAATTGAGTCAAGAGATAAATATTAGTGACTTATTTATAATGGAGGTTATACGAAATTATTGGCCTTTTGTTTATTCTTGAGTCTATAAGTAAATATTGATCGTTTATTTATACTTGAGACTATATCTAAATACTGGCCTTTAGTTACTTGAGACTATATCTAAATATTGGCGTTTTATTTATACTTGTGTCTATCGGTAAATATTTGTTGTTTGACTTTCATTGGTTACTCAGGGTTCATGTGCAGTTGACATGTTAAGCAGCGTTCGTATGTATAATTTATGGCGTTCTGAACACAAGGAAAGACTATGGAAGAAATTAATTGATTTCAAGTCAAACAGAAGAAAAATATAAACATTGCTTAATGTATGTAAGTGTATCATAATTCTAACTTGTCTACTTGTGATTCAGATGATAATCTCTATTCGTAAGTATGTGTGTATGTGTGTGTCTAATAGACATTATGTTTGGTGGTTGTCCGCATGTTGATTTTGGAACATTTTTACGCAAACGCTGTTTGTTTTAGATAAACGTAAGTTAAATCCTTTAAGAATTGTATTGATTACCCAATAGGGAGAATGATTGGAAAAGGTTTCCCCCTCCTAATCTTATAGTCAGAAGGACAGAGAATGCATGTAAGGATATTTTTCTTGCATTGAGTCCAGATCCGCCTTGACTACTAGACAGGCATACTGTGTTCACATGGTCGATCTTGCTTTTGTAGACAAACACCAACTTCTAGTTTATGAAGTCTTTTGCCTTTTTATCAATTTTTATTTGCTTTAACTATATTGTATGTTTGCTTTGCATAAGTGTTGCTCTTTTATCGTTTTTATCCCTTTTTTAAAAAAAATTCTGATCGTCTTATATATCTTGCATTTTTAACAATGGCTTCTAACTCATCAAATGGATTCAATAAAGGTTGGTGATGTAATATATTCATTGGGTCAACTGATATTTTCTTATGAACAAAAAAAAAATAATTTATTCAAATATATTTTGGCTATCCAACCACAATGATCCTCGCAATATTTTGACGTATGTTCATAGTCGCTGAAATATTTATTAGGTATTCCTCAAAGTACTTTTAACGTAAAGTATTGTGTTCTTTTTTTTTTTTTATAATTATGGTTGCATCTGTAAAATCAAAGTTATGGCCAGTTTTATTCTTGGGTATGTAGGAGCGAGTTTAAAGGCTGGTCTAAACTATATCACCTTTATTCTCGGTGTCCTGGGCAAGACGATAAACTACATCCAACAGCAAGGCCTCTGTTCGGGAGGTATTGAGGAGTATGGAACCAATTGCTGGTGTTCCCAGATCCCCACTGACCTGGCTTTGTAGTACCTGTCAGAGTCCCAGCTATGAGCAAACAGTTAAACCCCAAAATGGTGTCAAAACACCATGAACATATAAATATAGGTTTTAATACCAGTAATGAACTTTAAAGAAAAAATTATTACCAGCAATACATTTTTGGAAAAAATATACCACCAGCAATAAAAATCTTGTCGGCATTAAATATCCCATTGAAGATAATATGCCGTAAAACAAATCAAACCAAACCAAACATGATTCTCGTAGAAGACGACGTTAAATCCATCTTTCTTTCTTATCTTTACTGAAACCAAGTAGCGTCTCTGATATGTCTTTTGTCTTTCTACACGATCAAAACGGAATTGACAGCTATTTATGAGGTAATGGTAGGGTGTAACGGTCGTGCAAACTAACGAAGGTGGGGGACAAGCACAATTATTATATTATAATAGTAAATACTTTCATGTAATGTAGACAGTTACAGTAGTCGCTTTGTGCACTCATTTTTTTGGCGGAAGAATAATTGTTGTGGTGTCCGCCCACTAAAGAGTCTATGTTGGACTCTTCCGCCTACTATAAGATTAATAAGAGAGACGGTTTCGGGAAACAGTGCCAAACTGTTCATTACTGTCGAACTCTTGTAACTTGCGCAGAAAGGGACACGAACGAAGATTTGCTGAAGGGAAATGTTTCGTCCGGGGAGGTAGACAGGCCCTGAACCCGTTTATACGAGTTCTAAGGGAATATTTTTGGCCGAGCCTACGGGCTCGGAAAACCGACGGTAAACTCGGCCTTGTGCCACATACATCCACCGAGGGGAGGGCTGTTAAATATTAACATAAAATATTGTTTGTTACTGTCGAGTTCTCTGTCTTGAGCAGAGAGAAACCCGGGCGAGGCTTTGCCGAAGGGCAAAGTTTCGTCCGGGGAGGTAGACAGGCACAGAACCCGTTTATATGGGTTCTACGGGAATATTTTGGCCAGGCCTACCGGCTCGGAAAACCCACGGTAAATTCGGTCATGTGCCACATACATCCCTCATGGCGGGGCGGGGTGGGGTGTGGTGGTTGGTGGTTGGTAGTTAAATATTAACAATGAATAGATTGTTCTACCGGGCTGTGACTGTTCGTAGCTGCTGTCGAACTCTCTGCCTTTGTGAAAAGAGGAATCCAGACGAGGCTTTGTCGAAGAGCAAAGTTTCGTCCGGGGAGGCAGAGAGACACGGAAAAGCTTATGTGGGTTCTACAGGTATATTAATGGCCGAGCTTACGGATTCAGAGAACCCCCGGTAAACTCGGCCTTGTGCCACATACATCCCTCGTGGGGGGCTGTTAAATATTAACAGTGAATAGATTGAACACTAGTTCATTTGATACACTCTCACTAGTCGTGTAATACTCAAGATGTTATGACCAAGCAAATGATTAAGTAAAAACAAAACCAGGTTTACAGATATATTGTATATTAAACAGTAAGTACACCAGAAGAATATTACACGACTAGTGAGAGTGTATAGAATGAAATAGCGCTCAATCTATTCATGGTATATTTACCAGCCTCCCCACGAGGTAGGGTGTGGCACATGGCCGAGTTTAATGTGGGGCAATGAGAGCCCGTAGGCTCGGCCTAAAATTCCCCATAGACCACGTATAAAAGGGTGTCGGGCAGCTGTTTCCCGAGACGAGGCTATGTCGAAGGGCAGAGTCTCGTCTCAGGAAACAGCTGCCCGGAGGCAGGGAGTTTGACCAGCACAGCTGGAACAAATCTATACGACTGTTAATATTTAACAGGGATGTATGTGGCACAAGGCTGAGTTTACCATGGATTCTCCGAGCCCGTAGGTTCGGACAAAAATATTCCCTTAGAAGTCGTATAAATGGATTCAGGGCCTGTCTACCTCCCCGGACGAAACTTTGCCCTTCGTCCGGGTTCCTCTCTGCTCAAGGCAGACAGTTCAACGGCTGAACAATCTATTCCACTGTTAATATTTAACGCCCCGCCACGAGAGTGTATGTGGCACAAAACCGAGCTTACCGTGGGTTTCTCCGAGGCCGTAGGCTCTGCCAAAAATATTCCCTTTGAACTCGCCTAGACAGGTTCAGGGCCTGTCTACATCTGCGGCAAAGATTCGTCCGAGTTCCTCTCTGCCGAGGCAGAGAGTTCGACAGTTGAACAATCTGTGCGACTGTTATATTTAACAATCTCCCCACAAGGAATGTATGTGGCACAAGGCTCGGCCAAAAATATTCCCTTTCAACCCGTATAAACGGGTTCAGGGCCTGTCTAACTCCCCGGACGAAACTTTTCCCTCCGGCAAAGTCTCGTCCGAGTTTTTCTTTGCTGAGGCAGAGAGTTGGACAGTTGAACAAGCTATTCGACTGTTCCCCCAAGGCCTTCTCTCCTACTAATCTTATAGTAGGCGGAAGAGTCTAACATAGGCTCTTTAGAGGGAGGACACCACAACAATAATGGAAAAATGATAATTCAAATTTGAATTCATGAGCATTTCCTTGGCTCGAAATCTGTAAATATTTGTCGTTGACAATTATTTATGAGGTATTGGCAGGGTGAAACGGTCGTGCGAACTAACGAAGGGATGGACAAGCACAATTATTATATTATAATAATAAATACTTTCATGTAGTGTAAATAGTTCCAGTAGCCGTTTTTTGAAACTCATTTCTTCGGCGGAAGAATAATAGAGAAAAGATAAATAAAAACATATGAAGACGCTATATTGTGAAGCATCTGACACTAAATATTGACTCAACGAACGAAGGATATTAATACGCGAGCCGTTTGCAACTAGGCGTAATAAGGAAATGCTAAAAATAGTTCCGGGCGACACAATCAGCTATAAAAATAGGATTATCACGTGGAGCTGCGACTGCAGGAGCGGATGACATCTCAGTGCGCGTAGAGATATGTCGGCAGGATTACAGGTGACGGAAGAGGTGGTATCTGCACGTGTTCTAGCTGGGTTTTATTTTTATCGTCACTGTGTGGCTGTAACTAGATGAAAATGAAATTGTATGGATTTTCAAGATGGCGCGCGCAACGAACTGTTCGAACGTCGTACTGTTTTCATCGGAGTTATTATAGTCTCAGCCGGATATACTATAAACACGGAGATCTCGTGAAAAGATATTTGATCAATAGGCTTCAAAATTGAATTTTCTTCAATAGTCGCTAAATTTTCAGCGATGAATTCGGACACGTCGATGGCTGGGGGTTGATAGATTTTACGATGTCAACCTTGTTGAGTAGCAACGACAAATTGAGTTTTATTAGATTTTAATCTATAATCATTTACTTACACTTTTAGCCGTCTATATTTTAGTTTACAAGCGTTTAATTGGTTCATGTATGGTAAATCTACATTATGTGGTGCAGGGTTAAAAGATGAACCCTAAGGTTTTATTCTTGCTGTACAAGACCAGTGATTTCTAACTAGAATTTACGAAGCACACAGACTGAAAAATTATGTTGACCCCAAATGCAGATTCTCTGGTAAATATACAGAAATAATGGACCATCTTGTATCAGGTTCCAGTGTTAGCACCGACTGAATATAAAACTCGGCATGATAGAATGGGCCAATATTTGCACTGGAAAATATGCAACTTTTACGGGAAGGAAACTGTAAGAAACTGGTATGGACATCACTCAGACCCAGTTACAGAGATGTGATCTGTAACAATTTTATGGGACTTTACAATACACACAAACAGAAGAATCAAAGCTAATCGTCCAGACATCGTAATCAAAGATAAAAAAAAAAACAGAACATGTTTTATTATTGACATGGCAGTTACTGCAGATTTTAATGTATCTTTGAGGTTCTTCATAATCTGTCAAAATACAAGGATCTTGAAGTGAAAATCTAAAAAAGGAAAATTGTGGTACATGGGGTCATCAATAATTTCAGTGGTAGTTGTAGCCTGCAGACTGAGTGGAATAGGTTCCAATAAACTAATTGAAGGGATTCTTGGAAGGACATACCTTAAAGAAATATTTAAAAAAAATGGACTCACAAGTACAGCGCACACATTACGAAGAGCTTTATGAATATAAAATGGGTATGATCATAGGTTCTTGGGAGTTTTGTTTTACACAAATGATCAGGGAAAATTGTCATGGAGCCATTTCTGACCTTAGATCTCTGGTTGGGATCCGGCAGGAAATGTGCATGCAACGGAAATCAAAGGGGATAATAATAATAATAATAATAATAATAATAATAATAATAATAATAATAATAATAATAATGGTGCCTCCTTATTGATATGGCAGTCCCTGCTGACTGCAATGTATATTTGAAGATATTCAAAAAGCTGTCAAAATACAAGGACCTTGAAATAGAAATCTCGAAAATGTGGCATATGGGAACATCAACAGTCCGTGTTGTAGTTGGAGCCCTAGGATTGGTTGGAAAAGATTGCAGTAGACTAATTGAAGGGATTCCTGGAAGTCCATGCCTCAAAGAGATAAAAAAAATTGTTCTGACAAGTACAGCCCACACTTTACGAAAAAAAAAAAAAAATTCATAGATAAACTATGAATTTTTTTTTTTTTTTTTTGTCAGTGGAAAGTGTGATGATGCCATTTCTAACCTTAGGTCCCTGGGTGGGACCCGGAAAGAAATGTGTAAACGCCAGAAATCAAAGAAAATAATAATAATAATAATATTAGTAATAATAATAAAGTGCTACTACTATTTTCTGAAATTTTATATCAACTTATGATGCCGTGTGAATAGGAAACTGGAGATCATAGTTCGAATTCCATCCGAGTTTGTTATATTCGCTTACGCTTAAATACCTTTCAGGAAGGCATTGATCGATCTCTTCCCCACCTAGCTATGGATTAAATAGTAGAACATATATATGGAAAATTTATCTCCTAAACACGTTTTAATGCAATATGCACTCGCAAAAAGAAGGAATTATTCCGGCAATCAAAATATATTTTGGTTTTAAATAATCCACGAAAGGGTTGATAAGTCGTAAAAAAATCAATCGATTATTATGTCGTGTGTGTGTCTGTGCGTTCATGTGTGTGTGTTTGTGTGTGTAGAATATTCAGTGTCGCTTGACCATATCATCTCTGGATTCATTAATAGAATTGGCTTCCCAAAAGTGGAAATTACTTATGATTCAACGTAATGAATATTTGTATTTGAAATATACTTAAAAAAACAAACAAACAAAAAATGCTTCGAACATTTGTTCCGAATGGTTTTAATTCCAAAATATTGGCGAATCTGCTTGCATCTTTGCATCGTGTTACAATTTCGTCCTTACGCGATGCGTTGTTGATGTTGTGCGGCAGCCATGCTGGTTATTTGTGCAGTCGACACTCCAAGGTCACTTGTGACGTAACAAAGGGCGATGATTGTCAAATCAAGGGAGGAGGGCGAATCGGTTGGCAGGAAAACCTGTTTAAAGATAATTGCCGGCCGACTGCTTTGATCTTGTCATAAGAATATTGATTTTCCTACCCAGCTACCCTTTTGAAAATTGCTATCTTTAACAAGCAACAGGACCTGTGGGAATTAATTTGGCTTGCACGTGTACGCATGCGTGCTGACACATGAAATGAATGAAAAGAAAAAATAACAGGCGGTAAAAGGGCAGAGGTGAACAAGAAAAATGGGAAGGGCACAAAATGTCTTTAAAAATATAAGAGGATTGGTAAAAGATGCAAAGGCTATATATTGAAGGATGAAGACAGAGATAAGAGGGAAAAATGAAATGTTGAAGTTAAAAAGGTGTGTATGCAAAATGAGTGAGTCAAAATAAAGAATTAAAACCCACGTAGACACATGGAGAAATATTATTATTATTATTATTATTATTATTATTATTATTTTTATTATTTTTATTATTATTTTTATTATTATTATTATTATTATTATTATTATTATTATTATTATTATTTCTACGGCTACATCACATTAAAACACCGGTTCTAGACAGATCTTCTTCTTCTTCTTCTTCTTCTTCTTCTTCTTCTTCTTCGTCGTCGTCGTCGTCGTCGTCACCGTCGTCGTCGTCTTCTTCGTCTTGGTCGTCTTCATTTTCCTCCTCCTCTTCTTCTTCTTCTTCGTCGTCGTCGTCGTCGTCGTCGTCGTCGTCGTCTTCTTCTTCGTCGTCGTCGTCGTCACCGTCGTCGTCGTCGTCGTCGTCTTCTTCGTCTTGGTCGTCTTAATTTTCCTCCTCCTCCTCTTCTTCTTCTTCGTCGTCGTCGTCGTCTTCTTCGTCGTCCTCTTTTTCCTCCTCCTCTTCTTCTTCTTCTTCATGTTTTGTTTACAGCCACATCTCGTTTAAACATCGGTTCCTATACGACGCCGAAGTTAAGAAACGTCGAGCCTGGTCAGTACCTAGATGGGTGACCACTTGGGAATACCAGGTTCTTTAAGCTTGGATTTGCGAGTAATGCAATAGATAATAGCACGGAATTGTTAATCAGAGAGCCGAGTTCTAATTCCAGTTGTGTTCACTTACACACAATATAGTACTGTACTATGTAAAATACAGAAGAAAATAATAATAATAATTAAAAATACCTATCGAAATTTATCAGTTTTTCTATTTAAATTTCCTGGTGAATAACAGTTCTTAAGTCAATAATTGAATCAACTCCTTGTGCGATTTAAAACTACCAAATACCCGTTGAAATCTCACTATCGTATCGTAGAATATTTGAGATTGACAACTCTAATAGATTAATGCAATAACAACCTGAAGTATGAATGCTGGTCATTATTTAAAGAAGTAAGAGGGTACAAATGAAAATGTTTGAAATTGACAAGTTTTCCAGCTCACCGAAGCTCACGTTAAACACACGAGAGTCTTATCGCCTCCTTTATTTTCATCTCTCTCATTCTATTTTTCTTTCTTTCCTTTTCTCACTGTAAGCAAACAGTCTCCCTGATATGTCTTTTCCGTCTTTCCTCGCGATCAAAAACGGTCATTATTTATGTGATATTGGAATGGAGTTGATTGGCTGGTAGCCATCATAATTTTTTTTTAATCTCTCAGTCCTTGGACAATGAGTTTATTCCTTGGTAAAAGTAGTCATCTGACAAAGCCAACTAACCCGAATGAATATTTAATAGTATCATTTGCTGGCTCTCTAGTTAAGAGACAAACCTTGAAAGCTGTTGACAGTTTCATTTCTAATGGCTGTTACATGTTGCCATAAAAGGTCTATAATAAGTATTTGCGTTTGGCAAAGAAAAGGTTCCTAGAATTTTTTGGTGAAGATATTTTTACATAAAAGCACACTGGAGTAATGGTTAACGGCTAGAATTGAGGAATCGACAGAGCCGTGTTCGAATTCCACTCGAGTTATTGCATTCACAGACTCGCAAATCACAGTTGAGGGGGGTATGAATCAAGCTCTTCTCTCCCAGATATGGGTTAATTAATAAGAGTTGCATCACTAAACCATTATCATCTCCAAAACTAAAACTAAAACTACGTACAAAATATTTCGATTTCAGCAAAAAGTAATCCATAAAGAGATTTCAGCAGTAAGTAACCTATAGAAATGTTGATATGCCGCCAAACAAAAACAAACAACCAATCCATGAGCTGTGTCCCTTCAGGAAAGATCATTCTTCCAATTCATTGCAGCACTAACTAAGATTTCTTTTTGATCATGTTTCCCACTATATTATCCATCATTTCACCTAAGCTTGTCACTGCCCACCTCTGACCCTTTGAAATGTCTTGTGAGCGTCAAGTTTACCAAGCCGTCCTTCCTGATTATTTGCCAAAGAAATTTGATGTCTCTTTCTAATTAAGAGTGTATCTCTTCTTTTTCCATTAGCCTTAAAACTTCGTTATTTAGACGCTAAGTTAATTTTCAACATCCTTCAGCGGAACTACATTTTTGTTGCCTCCTGTCTCTTCTTCATCTGTGATGAAATTGCTCAATATTCATTGCCATCAAGTAGGATTTATATTACAGAGCAGTTGAGCACTCCTTTCTTTCTTTCTCTTGCATCAAGTCTCCTCTTCATCCGTGAAGAAATTTTCCAACATTCACTGTCATATAGGAGGATTGATATTACATAGCAGTTCAGCACACTTTTCTTTGTTTCTCTTGCTTCAAGTCGCCTCTTCATCTGTGAGAAAATTGTCCAGCATTCAGTGCTATATGGGATGATTGATATTACATAGCAGTTCAGCACTCTTTTCTTTGTTTCTCTTGCCTCAAGTCTCCTCTTCATCTGTGAGGAAATTGTCCAGTATTCACTGCCATATACGAGGATTGATATTACATAGCAGTTCAACACTCTTTCCTTTGTTTCTCTTACTTCAAGTCTCCTCCTCATCCGTGAGGAAATTGTCCAGCATTCACTGCCATATACGAGGATTGATATTACATAGCTGTTCAGCATTCTTTTCTTTGTTTGTCTTCAAGTCTCTTCTTCATCTGTGAGGAAATTGTCCAGCATTCACTGCCATATGGGAGGATTGATATTACATAGCTGTTCAGCATTCTTTTCTTTGTAACTCTTCAAGTTTCTTCTTCCTCTGTGAGGAAATTGTCTAGCATTCACTGCCATATAGGAGGATTGATATCATTGTAGCGAAGAAAACGGCGAATTACCTCGTGAAATCAAGCGGTAGCGTATCGCGTGTATTCTACGGCGGATATTGTGGCGAAAGTTACTGAGAAAAAGGACGCATATACTGCATGCCGAAGACGGAATATCCAAAATAGAAACAAAACAGTCGCAGGTGTTGCTATAAATGTCTCTCGGATATGCTAATATTGTGTGTCCTCTCCCAGTTGTCGAGGAATGAAAAAAATGTTCCGTCGTTAAAAGCAGTTGGTGTTTTCGAATTGGGAAGAAATTCGTTTATTTTACTAACGCGTTCGTCAGTTACAGTGTTATTTTTCTTACTCTTTACGTGCATTGGAATTTGTGACGTAGAACCTGTGAATCGAGATTTCAGCATTTCTTTCTACTCTTGTGGTATGTCTCGGAAAGGAATATATTTGTTCGAAGTAGCTAAGTGGTTTTGGCTAGTGTAACCGGGTAGAACAATCTAGCAGATAGCCATAATGAACTGGTCCTCGTCGTAATGGCAGGCAACAGGCGTAGGCAATAGGCATAAACGATGCCCCTCCATCCGGCTGTATTTATGGCTGACACCAGCCAATCATATTACTGTGAGGGGGAACTCAGGTGTCTGCATATTCATTACATCATCTTGATATTGGAATTTGGGTGTGCGGTTTGTTTTCTTTGTTGTGAAAGTAATCTGTGACAGTTTATGAACAGAAATTTTAGTTCAAGCAAGATGAAAGACTTATCTAAAATTACGTAGCATTTCAACAAGATTTTCTTTGTCATTTTTGTCTCAAATCTTCTTGTCATCTTCAAGGAAATAATTCCGTATTCACTGTCAGAAGAGGATCGACATTGCATAGCAATTGAGTAAGAATTCTTTGTTTTTAACCAAATGTATCAGTTTCTTAATACTTTGTTTTGTGTGCTTTGTTTGGGGGAGCTTGTAAAACATGTAATATATTTAATGTTTATATATGTACATTATGTATATATCAAAGCCAGGTCTGATAGTGGGCACAAGCTCCAACCGTCTATAATAATTTTCTCATGGCATTCTTAAATAATCTCTGACGAATAAGTCCAGCTCCAAGCCGGAGAATGGACGGAGGAGGACTACTGGCGCCTCATAACCAGCCGCGACGAGTAGATGGAGCTCGTCAGTCCAGGACTGCAGTTCGTTTAAGGGTAGGAATACTAATTTTAAACCTCCGTCTCCTTGCGGTCATATCCAAACAGAAAAGCCGGATTGCAGCCCGGAAGGTTGTCTGTTGTCAGCAACGACAACTTTGCAGCAACTCCTGCAGGCATGCATGTTCCAAATATATTGCTTTGCATTCTTCTGAATGTTCTCGGTAGAGCCGAGAGGGGACAAAAGAGTCTGGACATAATTACAAACGGCCTAATTCCCATGAATTCCATGGGTAGATTACTGGAATCTCACCACTAATTTTGACGAAACAGGACGCTACATTCATCAAAGATAAACGAATGCCTACTACAATTTCTAGCACTTGTTAGTACATGTAACGCGAAGAGAAAATAATGACATAATCAAAATGTTGACTTTCCAGACCCCATCGATATTTGGAAAAGTGATATTAGCTACTGGATTTGACAAAAACTATTCTACTGAAAAATTGTTTCAGTGGAAAGATTTTATATCATTTCAATCGAACCAATACTGGCTGCTCGGTCAATGAATGCCAAATGCTTCCTTATAGGGAATCAGCTAATGTCAATACTGCAGAGAGCGTTAACAGCTACTGGACTTGATAAACTTATTTTCCCGAAAAATTGTTTTAAGAGAAAGATTTTATAAATTTCAACCAAAAGCAGTACTGGCTGCTCAGTCAATGGATGCCAAATGATTCCTTATAGGCAAACGGCTAATGTCAATACTGGAAAGAACTATAACAGCTACTGGACTTGATAAACCTATTTTCCTGAAAAATATTTTTAAGAGAAAGATTTTATAAATTTCAACCAATCGCAGTGTCTGCTTCTCGGTCAATGAATGCCAAAATGTTTCCTTATAGGGAAATGGCTAATGTCAGTACTGGAAAGAGAGATAACAGCTACTGGGCATGAGAAACCTATCTTCATGAGAAATTGTTTTCAGAGAAAGATTTTATAAATTGAATACGAAATCAGTACTAGCTGATCGACCAGTAAATGGCAAATGTTTCATTATAGGGAAAGAGCTAATGTCAATACTGGAAAGAGCGATAACAGCAACTGGACTTGATAAACCTATTTCACTGAAAAATTGTTTAAGGAGAAAGATTTTATAAATTTTAATCGACAGCTGTATTGGCTTCTCGATCAGTGAATAGCGGATGTTTCCTTATAAGGAAACAGCTAATATTCCCATTATCATTATCAATTGTTTCTGTTTAACGATTAATTCGTACAAATTCTTTATGTAGGCCACGTACTGCTTCCCCTTGCTTCTTTTGTGTTCGCTTTGTCCTGTAACTATCTTTTACTCGTGAAGAATTAACGCTATTTTTAAGCGACGTCACACAGTGGAGCTACGCCAACTGTGGCTGACTTGGCCTAAAACAGACAAAGGGCCCCCACAACTATAATGCTATCATTTAATTTTCATAACAAATAGATAATATATATATATATATATATATATATATATATATATATATATATATATATATATATATATATATGGAAAAAGGGTACAATTAAAACTTTTGTGGAATAAATGTGTATTTCTTAGTAATTATAGTGTATATGTACTGTGCATATTACTATCTAAATGGTGAATGCTATATTGAATGATTTTAAGTTTTAGGTAACTGGTTTGGTATTTTTAAATAGTTTACTGCACAATTTACGCATAAGAGATACGTTCAAAAGCACAATATCGTATTGCATGCAGTCGACGATATTAAGAGCAATCGTTTTGTGTACACTAGATGAATTTACGAATCTGCCAATAATTGCTTTTCTTCCAATTCATGTAACAATTCCTTTTCATTTGGTTGGCAACATGTATGATTCCAAATTCTTGTCGGGCGGCAAATTTCCTAACCATGTCTTTATGATCATACGCTTTGAAAATGTCCTCTCACATCAAACTTGAATAACTGATAGCGTGCAGACGATTTTATAATAATCTTATTTTTCTTTATTCCTAAAACAGTTGACCGTGTTTCTTACATTACTGAATTTTTATTTGATGCAAGAGGTCCAATCTATCAGGGCCCCACTTGCCATTGAGCAAGCTGAAACTCGAGCCAGTTCGCCAATGAACCCGAGGCAATTTTGAACAGAACTGAAAATTCCCCTAAAATCAATTTTCAAACATGTTCCTGCTTCCAATATTAGCGCCGCCATGACGTAGGAGACTTTATCAATCAACGTTATTATTTTGATGTTAGTGGATCATATAATAGCTGAGTAAAACGGAACATTAAGTCAACTATAGAGCAATATCTTGCTTGAAGACAATGGTCGATCATGATCTGTTCCAGATTTACAATCATCTCAGGGCAGAGCTACACTCTTAGAAGACCGCTATCAAAGGAACCACATGCTGGCTTGTTTCAAACGCTATCCTTCAAAGTACTCGAAGCAAGTGAAGCTTATTTCAAATATCGTTGAAATTAAAAGTACAAACGAAAATCTCGCGAATCGGGAAGATTTTTCCACAAAGGAAAACGCACATGAAAAGAAAACACGACTGAAGGTAATCAAGTTGATTCTACATGTTCTTTCTTTCTTTCATTCTTTCTTTTTTTCTTTCGTTCTTTCATTCTTTCTTTCCTTCTTTCTTTCGTTCTTTCTTTCTTTCCTTCTTTCTTTCTTTCTTTCTTTCGTTCTTTCCCTCTTTCTTTCGTTCTTTCTTTCTTTCTTTCTTTGCCTCTTTCGTTCTTTCTGACTTTCCCTCTTTCTTTCTTTCTTTCTTTCTTTCTTTCTTTCTTACTTTCTTTCTTTCTTTCTTTCACGTTTTGTCATGTTTATGCTTTCTTTGCGTCTTTATTTTCAGTTTTTTTCCATTTTTTTCTTCTTTCAGAGACACCTCCTTCTTTCTGACTCTTCTTTTCGTTTGTTCTTCTTACAGTCTTTTTTAACTTCTTTCTTTCTACATTTTTTCTCACTATCTACGATATGTCTTTCTTTCTCTCTCAATGAATAACTAAATAAATAAAGAAAAAATCCCTACTATTTCTTTCTTTATTCCTTTCTTTCTTTCTTTCTTTCTTTTCTGATAATATTCATTCTTTTTCATTTCTTTTTTATCAGCTAGTTTCTTAGCTATCTCTCTCTCTCTCTCTCTCTCTCTCTATACATATATACATATATATATATATATATATATATATATATATATATATATATATATATATCATTCAGTCATGTGCCTTGCGTGATTTCGATGACTGACGAGACAGAGTTTTTTCTTCAGTAGGCTACCATTTCTTTGTGGTAAACCAGTTGCTATCCAACGCAAACCGGTCTGTCCTGTTATTTACCCATAGCGGGGAGGAGGAGAAGAGGATTCATAACTTTCCTAAGGGTATTAGCATGTAAGTGAATGGATTTGACTGGAATTCGAACTCGGCTCTCCGATTGCTCTCCACTGTGTCCCCGTTATTCCATCGCGACGTCAAAATTCCTATGTTTCGAAAACTTATTCAAGTCCTAAAGTTTAATTTCAATAGAAAACTTAAAGTTGAGTCAAGTTTCGAAACATAGTAATTTCTGAGTCACGATGGAATCATATAAAAAAAATATATATAATTTGTGTCGGGCACTGTTTTTTTTTTCAAAAATAAAAAAATTAATACCACATAACTTTGAATCATTAATCTAAATGTTCTTTCATATTACATAAATACACACAGACAATATATATATATATATATATATATATATATATATATATATATATATATATATATATATATATATATATACTAAAAAGGCTTAAATACTAATATTCAATGGCATATTAGTGTTTAAGCCTTTTTATTATATCCTTACTCTGTCCTGGACATTGAGTTCTACCTGGATTCTATCCTCTTGGAATTATTTTTTATACATATATATATGTATTTGTATGTATGTACGTATACATATTTATATAATTTAGATATGTGATTGAATATGTATGTGTGTATTAACCACTAATATTATCAATCTATATATAAAAATTGTTTATTTCGTCGGCAATCTCACTTTTATGCAAGTTTCGTTAAAACGACTGACAAGGTACAGCAGTATCTAAACACATATCCAAACACATTTGCGAGAGCAAATATATCGTCGGTTTAAAAATCAAAATATATTCCTCTATCTATGCCTGCTCATTACGGATTCATATGGATCTATCTATGAATTCAAATGACATTATATATAAAACAATATAAAACAAACTTTGATAATCGTTTTATAATTGCTTCTAGATATAATAATCAACAATTGTGTATCGTTACATTTTTAATATTGTATGGACTTTACTGTCCTTTATCATCAATAAGATAATATTGTTAGAATATGTGTAGGTTTATGTGTATGTTTATATATATATATATATATATATATATATATATATATATATATATATAATAAAAAGGCTTAGTGTTTAGGCCTTTTTATTATATCCTTACTCTGTACTGGACACTGAGTTCTACCTAGATTCTATCCTCTTGGAATTATTTTTTATACAAATATATATGTATGTATGTGTATGTATGTATGTATATATATTTAAGATATATGATTACATATGTATGTGTATATTTACCACTAATATTATCAATATATATATATATATATATATATATAGTCTTAAGATGTGCTATATTTATGGGATAAAGTGCTCAATATCAGAGATAGAGCGTGTGTAAATATAAAAGTGAACATAGAAGTCAACACATGTTAGATGCAATCATCAGACTCGTTGACTTCTATGTTCACTTATATATATATATATATATATATATATATATATATATATATAGTGTGGATATTGATGTCAATACACAACGTCAATAGTCTGTTTCATGCTTAAAATGCAATCGTCAGTCCGGACGTTTTATATTCGCATGCAATATCTCTGATATTGACCAGTTTAATCCATAAATATAGCTGACCTTAAAATTATATTTTTATCACACACATGTGATAGCAAAAAAAAAAAAAAATATCGCTACACGATGACAACCATGTTTCAACACCATAAATGTGTCTCCTCGGGCGATGTAAAACCACTGGCGAGCGAAAGATTAATTTAATTTCAAAATCAGAATACTTTTTAGAAAAATAGGCTTGTGCGCCTTGCCGTGATTAACCATTCAAATGTGACCTAAGATGAATTCAAATCCACCGGAAAATATTTACTAATATAGGTCATGACACGAAGTTGTCAGCATATAAATCCTAGACTTATGGACAGATACAATGTTATATTATTTCGTAAGATGTATCGAAGTCTGACGTTCAAATTTCCTAATAAATAAAAGCTAAAGAGGTAAGGAGGTAATTTAAGACAATGCTAACCAGTTATATGCTTGTTCAGCTTCTTACATAAAATTTATAGTTGATAAATAAAAGGCCCCTTTAAGAAACTGGTAAATAACTTAACCGTTTGCTAAAAAAATCAATTCAAAAATACTTTAGTAAATTAATATGCAACCGTTAAATAAAGAGCATCAATATAAGATGCTAATAATACAAACCGATCAATGTAAGATGTTAATTAATAATAGCTCAACACTTGTACATCCACATAAGATGTTAATTAAACTAACCAAATGTAAATATAAAGCAATATCAAATCAAAATGAATCTTACAAGTAGAATAGTCAGCCATATAAGGTGAGCCAGGTAAGTTGATTATTACTATAAAAAGTTTTATCAAGTTCAAAGTTTAAATATATTGTAAGGTAAAAGGTAGGCTATGCCTACAATTTACAGTCAATTCACTTATTTGGTTTAATAAGGTTTTATCAGAAAATTGATAATATCTAATTTTTCATGCAAACATAGAAAACGGGGTTCATTTGAAGATATTTTTCTAAATATATATATATATATATATATATATATATATATATATATATATATATATATATACCGGGTGTGATGGGTATATTTTCACCTTTTTTATATTTTTAATTTCGTGTATACGCGTTGATTGTTTTAGATTTTGCCGACTGCACAGTATAGTAGGGTCAGTTGGGAACCGTCTGTGATAAACATTGCACAATGAGGCAATTCACTCCGCCAGAATTTTGGAAAGATATGCAGTACTCCTTGGCATTCGCTCCGGAAGCTCTAATACGAACATTTCACAGTCTTTGGGTGTCAATCTGAGGACAGTGCAAAGGATTCGTAAACAGTTGGATGTGTTTAATGGTGATTACGAAGATGTTTAGAGTGTGCATTAGTAATGGCAAAAATATGCTTGCATTCAACACAGGGCCTCAAAGTCAAAACGGAGGCCCACGTCAAGTGCCTTGTGGAGGTAGTGATGCTGGAAGACCCTATGTCTGGCAACAAGCTTTTGCATTATGTCACACAAGCCGGAGAACCCAGTCATGGTAGTCAGAAAATATATGCGATGATATCAACATTATATCTGGCCATCCAACTCTCCGGGCTGTAACACCCTTGATTATTATGTGTGAGGCACATTTGAGCGAGAGACCAACAAAACTCCTTGTAGCACTAATGATGAACTGAAGGTAAGAATTATAGTAGCATACACCAACTTAAACAAGGAGACCATCCAGAAGAGATGCAGGAGATTCTGAAGTCGTCTGGAGACCGTGGTTGAAGTCAATGGCGATTTTATTTAACAAATTTAGTCTCTAATAATTCAATATATTTTTGTGTAATTTTGGTAAATATATCTGTTAAAATGAGATGTCAGTTTTATTTTCATTTTCCTGTAATTTAGACGACAGTTTATTCATCGCGTTCTGTATAATGGCTGACTTTTTTGCAAATGGCAATCTCTTCACTTGGTAGCTTTTTTATGTTTTTCATTCAGAATTCTATTATTTCCTGAACTAACACTCTGCTGCAATACTTACGGTCTGCTTCACTTTTATAATCTCTCCTAAATGTGACATAAAATATATATAGTCTTCCACAGAGAGACTGTTTCGCTGTATCAGAGATAATCAGTGTAACAAGGCATCCGATTCCTTCAAGCTGGGATCGAAACACGACCTATTTGGAATCAGTCATGGCTATCAGACAATATTTGCGACTACCTCACCAGGTATATCTTGCCACCTAACTCCCTAGACTGCAACCCCCTTCATTATTATGTGTGGGGAGCAGTTGAGGGAGAGATCAACAAAACTCCTTGTAATACCAAAGATGAACTGAAGGCAAAGATTATGGCAGCATTTACCAACATAAACAAGGAGACTGTCCAGAAGAATTGCAGGAGATCCCGAAGTTGTCTGAAGGCCGTGGTTGAAACCAATGGCGAATTTATTTACTGTTTAGTACATTAAGAAATGGACAAAGTCCGACAATTTATTTATTAAAGTCATTTTTATGTTTAACGTTCTTTTTATAGATACAAGTATTTAAGTAAATGCTCTGTTTATAATAAACAGTATTAAATAACATTTACCGGCCTGAATGTCCGAGAAATCTTCATAGAAAATATACTGTTTGTATACTGTTTAGTATTTCAAGGTATTTTTGTGTAATTTTGGTAAATATATCTGTTAAAAAGAGATGTCAGTGTTATTTTCATTTTTGCGTCATGGAGACGACAATTTATCGCACCTCGTATATATATATATATATATATATATATATATATATATATATATATATATATATATGTGTGTGTGTGTGTGTGTGTGTGAAGAAATATAGTTTTAAGGTGTGCTATATTTATGGAATAATTTATGGGAATTTTCTCTTAGAAACATTACAAAGAAATGCACAACACAAGTCGACCAGTACAAGAAAATTAAATTATCTACTATAAAAAATGTAATACAGCTAAACTAATCATCATCAACAACAACGCACTTGCAAGATGTAAATTACAGATCATCAATATTATATATGAACTCACATGCTCCTTAAGGAACTGCATCATGATCAAACCTGCATCAAACCAAATTCATGAATAATTATATAGGACACACCACTACATGCCTATCACGAAGACTCACCTTACACCTCTATGGATATAATACAATTAGTATTCATTTAGACACACGGAAAACCATCCACAACATACAAGTATAATAGACTCATCCTCAGGTCCAAAAAAGACTAAAAGCAATGGAAGCACTAATAATAAAACAGAAAACGCCAACACTCAATAACATCAACTATGAATACGGACAGAATGTGCTGACCGTGTTTTGGAAAAAAAAAACAATCGTATAACTATAGATAACTATAGATACATACATAAAAATCCATACGTTCAGTTTAAAATAAAAAATAGATATCCTTGATAACGACTAAAAGAATAGCCGAAAGTACTTGGACAATTTATATTCAGTCTATGACCAGCAAAGAAAACACATACGAACACAAGAAAAATTAAATAGAAAGCTCAAATCACAGTATCTTGTCAGTAGTCTTTAATGAAACTTGTATAAAAGAGGGATTGTTGCCCTAATACACAATATATATATATATATATATATATATATATATATTATAAGAGATTATAATAAAAACATGTTGATATTGCTACACAAAAGATTTCATGTTTCAACACAATGATTGTACTACTTCAGAAAAAAAAAACCATGATAATAATATATAGCTCTATATTGTATTTAGCCCTTTTTAAATATATATGTCACGAACAGTAGATTTTTACTCTAGCTGTTGTTTTTCTCATTTATATATATATATATATATATATATATATATATATAATTGGTGTATACGGATTGAATTCCAATAACCAACAATTACTATTCTTAAAAGAGTGCTCAATGCAGAGTAGAGCAGATATATACAACTTGATAAGACACCGAATGTGTTGAAACAAAATGGCTATTTTTGTAGTGATTTTATAACATATTTATGCTATAATTTTTTGAATAAATAATTCTCTCTTTCTCTCTCTATATATCTATCTATTTATCTATCTATCTATCTATATATATATATATATATATATATATATATATATATATCTTTGATCTGTATTTAAACCCCAAATCTTTCCCTCTCACCCCCACCACATATATATATGGACACTGAGTCATTGACTTACTTATACGAAAGGAAAAGATAACGGTTAACCCTAGACTTGAAGAGGTCAAGACTGTAGTGACTAAAAAAACATCCTCTTGGGTGTCTATTCCACAAAGCAGCATGTCTTGGGACGAAGCTGTCCGAATGAAACTTCTTTCTTACTAATGGAATACAAAGTGAATGGGGATTCAACCTTGTGCACTTGGTTTTGTGGGTCCCATTTGCAAAGGCCACGGCCGGTGGAACCAAGGAACATATCTCGTGATATGTTCTAAGGTGGAAAATAATTCATCACCCACAAGGATGTTGCTGCCATATATCTGGTACAAAGTCAGTGTCCAGTTTTGATTTTATAGGTACATTGTCAATCGAATTGCCAATGTCATGAAAAACGAACACAAAATCAAGGATGATTTGTGCTTATCCGCGTACATCATAAATGAAAATGACATGTTCACCATTAATTAATCATAGCTAAGGATCGGAAGCTCACAAAGTATTGAAATAAAAATCAAATATATTAAATTAATATTATTCCAAGATCATTTTCTAATTTATTTATGATGATCTTTGTCCTCTCTAACCTTCTAACGTCCTGTCCTGGAGTAATAAGGTGCCTCACTGGTTTCACTTACGATTTCTTTTTCAAGTCTTTTTTCATTACTCTTTGGCCTGTCATAGTTGAAATTCTTCTCTAACGTGCCAAACGTTTTATGGATTGAGTTGGATCTTTTCTAATTGATCTCTTTAGCCCTAAGTTGAAATGATGATCCCTCTTCTGGTTGTGACCTTCTTATCCAGTTTTCCTCTCTAATGTTCCCTCTTTTTGAAACTTATTCACCGTGAAGATGGAAACCAGAGTATGAATGTTGGTACCATTACTGAAGGCCTGAATAATGTCTTCCCTCTCACTATTTCTCATTTGGGAAGACAGTGAGGTTGACACAAATCGATGTTAACCCGTTCTCTTTTTAACTGAATAACTCAAAGGGTTTTCAGAGATTCTTACAACAAATGGCGTCAAGATGACTAAACGTCTTATCTGTAAACCTGAAATAAAGGAACTCAGTTAGTTGAGGTTTTTTTTTATGTACAATTAAGCTGATATACAATTTGGACAATTTTTCTGTTACACACAGTATATATATATATATATATATATATATATATATATATATATATATATATATATATATATTCTGAGTGAGTTGTTTTCTTTTTTTATGAGTGTAGCTCACTCAGAAGGAAAATCCTCGAGAGTGCCGCCATTGAATATTACCCAAATATTAATCTACACTCAGGCTTTTCTTCTATTGCACCTTCCTTAACAGAATTGCTACTCTCCCAAACAAACGTACAGAACAGTATCAAGAAATCAAAACAAAATGGTTGAATCCGTCAACACAACAACAATATCTCCACACGTGACAGTAAATGACGTAATTTCAGTTAACAGTTGAAAATAGCGTTCTCTAAATTCTTCCAGTTGCTAAGGACATTTTGTTTTGTTATTATTAATTATTAGGTTGGTGCAAAAATATTGTCGGTTTTTTGACGTATTTTTTAAGGTCAAAAAACGACAATATTTTTGCACCAACCTAATACTTTGTTTAAATAAATTCATTTCCTTTTTGCATTGAAAAAGTTCACGTCGGACGAAACGCGTCAGCAACTATTACAGTTCTCCTATTGTCTTCTACACTTAAATATATATATATATATATATATATATATATATATATATATATATATATATATATATATGATGGCCATGTTGGCCGAAACTAGTCGCGGAATCTAAATGAAATAATAATAAAAACGCTGGAATATTAATATACAATTCAGTGTGTCTGAAGATTTTAATTTTTTAATATATTTATTGTTCAATATATATATATATATGTATATATATATATATATATATATATATATATATATATGTTTCATTAAAAATGACAGACAAGGTACTACGGGTAAGCTTTTTATTTAATTTTTCTTGTGTTCTAACAAGAGATTTCTTTTTTGGACAAAAGCTTAACCTTTTCTGTCGTTTTAAATGAAACATGCATAAAGGAAGGATTGCTGCCTATATATATATATATATATATATATATATATATATATATATATATATATATATATATATATGTATATGTATATTTATATATATCAACCGAACTGTCATTTTACATCTCTCGTTCGCATTCCGTTTGAGTTTTCATTTATTCACTCGAAAATGAAAGATTTACCAAAATATTGAAGGTCACATTCAAACAAATAAATCAAAGGCAATGCGAAAGACATTTCACTTCACTTTCTTGAACGGAACTTCTAAGAAAAAACAAACGAATATTATATAAAAAATATTTATTTTTGGTCTTATTTCTTATTTTAATTCATTTAACAACAGAAGATTCAATTTATTTAGAAAATTCAATTTTTCTAGTCAAGTTCTTATTTCTTTCTTGCCCGGTTCCTTTTACCGATAAAATGTTTCTTTTTTTTTTCCTTTTAAATGAATAGATAAAACTGTTATTAGACAAAACAAATCGATAAAATATCAAATGTTACGATCAAAAATGAAAAAAAAAAAAATTTCAGAAACGAACTTTCAATGTTCTTATGCTTTGAAAATATTCTATTGTAAATATCAACATTACTTACCTCCCTTTGTACACTGTTTACATTTGTTTACTTATAAGCTGTGATCTAATTGCTAAGGTCGTTACCAATTTCAATGGATTTATTTCAATATCTAAATAAATATATCCCTACTCTTTCTTTCGCGTTTTATGGTGGTATTGATTACGCAGCGTGGTCAGGAAAAAAAATAAACGGTAAATTTATTTAGCTATCATGATTCATGAACAAATTGAACAATCATCGTAGATGTTCGAAATGTTTTCCTGAATTTTCAATACAAAGATTTAGGCGTGGTAACCATCAGGCTGTAGCTTTATTGGAGGTCATGGATATTCAAGAAATTTATTCAAGGTCATTCAAGTATCTGTCTATATTTCTAATATGAGGTATTATGTACACTATTTACATTATTGTCCTCATTTTTGTCGCCATATTTATTACAACGCTTTAGCCATTGTACGCTCCGGCCTTCTTCAGGTGGTTGGAATGTCGAACTGAATCTTTTATTTCGCTCACTGGGGTAAACTGTTCTAGTTCCACGTGCCATGTCTAATGGATGTCAGTTATCAGTTATCTCCTGTTAATTCCACTCTCCAAGTTCTCCACTGCCTTAACTGGGTATTGAACTCTTTGGGTCCTGTCACTGGATCTAACCAACCCCTTTATCCACTGTGCCATGTGAGAACATCTGTATAGGAATTTCTGGGTATTATAAACGTAATGTCTTCAGCAACCATTTTTACCAAGGTTATTCAAGGTCAATTATTCCTGATAATAAATTGGCGTTTTTTTTTTTTTTATGGGGAACGCTGTAGTAGCGATCACTGAAACAATTGTTTATTTCTAAAGATCACGAAAGGCAAAATTGAAAACAGGCATTTCAAAAGACTTTCAACAATAGTACGCAAGATAAGGGAATAAAAAGTGGTTAAGTCTGATGGAATTAACTCTTCTTCCGGTAAGAAGAGACATGTTCAACGGGTGCAATTGAAGGAAAAGAGAATAGGAATTATATTAGATCAAAACACGAAGAATTGCGTTCTGAGACACTATCAACTATATGCTCAAATATTTTGTCGATAAAATAAAAGGAAAGCCTTTTGACATATCCATCATATGCACCGACAGCACAAACAACGGAAGAAGAAAATGAAAAGTTTTATTGTATGCGAGACATCGCGTAGGCTCAATGCAGATCGTAGGAAATTACAAATGGCATGGGAGACCTGAATACCAAAGTAGGGAAGATGAGGGGGTCATGAAATAGTTGTCAAATTCGGACACATAATAACCAAAATGGGTCAAGTAGTGCATAGCAAATGATCAGGTAGTAAGTTACAGTTTGCTACAAGAACACCCAGTTGTATATGGACACGAAAAAAACATAGGAAGAAAGTAAGAGCCAACTCGACTATATAATGTTAAATAAGAGATTTAGGAATGCAGTTTTATACTGCAAAACATACGTAAGCGCTGACTGCGGGAGCGTCCACCTTCCAGTCATCTTTCTGGTTTTCAAAGCTGAATATTCAAATGATAAAATTCCATGGACGGAATAAGGAAGTCGTAAACAAAATGGCAACTTAGAAAATAAATTAGAAATAAATAGCTGAAATTCCTTGGGGATATCAAGAGTAAGGAGGGCATGGAAAATTTAATCCGCACAGGATAAACTGAGTGCAAGAGAATTAGGGGAAGGTTACGAGCCTCTTTCTGGATGAGCGTGTATTAATGAATGGCGGAAGTGGGACCTTATCAAAGGGAGAAATATTTCCTTTGAGTCACAGGAGATAGAAAATTGTGGAGAGCCATGATCGCTTATCTCCAGAAGGGACGCGATAAAAAAAAAGGAAGTCTTATGTATGTGTGGGACTCCCACTTGAAACTCTCATGGCATCCTCGGTGCAAGAGTAAATGAATCATGTATTTTATTTTTTTATGCTCGGACCTATTGGCAGTAACTTTCCCAATCTAAGGCATCCCAATGGAGAAACGTCGGAGGAACTTGTCCAATCTGATAATCTAATGTACGCATGAGACGCCATCTTTAATCACGACCTTGTGCCATAGTTTATACGTATGTAGCTTAAATGAAAGACAGTAATAAAGTGGCACTATTACGGGTGTTTATTATTATTATTGTCCCCAGCTTCAGAAGTAGATACACCCCTCACGTATTTTGCTATTATCTTTTATGCAATTATTTTTCTTCTTCTTACATTTTTCGTTTCTGTGACCATTGAATCTTTTTGCCTGTCCTACATTTATTCTTTCGTATTTTGCAGTTTTTATTGTCTGATTTACTCCTTTCAACTATTTATTCCATTTCCTTCTTTCCTTCCTTCCTTCCTTCCTTTCTTTATTTTACCTTCCATTCCTTTCTTTCTTTTTTCTTTACTTCTTTCTTTCTTTCTTTCTTGTTACCTTTCCTTTCCTTTCTTTGTTTCATCTTCCATTTCTTTCTTTCTTTCTTTCTTTCTTTCTTTCTTTCTTATTACCTTTCCTTTCCGTTCGTTCTTTCTTTCATCTTCCATTTCTTTCTTTCTTTCTTTCTTTCTTTCATTCTTTCTTTCTTTCTTTCTTTCTTTCTTTCTTTCTTTCTTTCCTTCTTTCTTTCTTTCTTTCCTTCTTTCTTTCTTTCTTTCTTTCTTTCTTTCTTGTTACCTTTCCTTTCTTTCTTTCTTTCTTTCTTTCTTTCTTATTACCTTTCCTTTCCTTTCCTTTCTTTCTTTCTTTCTTTTTACCTTTCCTTTCCTTTCATTTCTTTCTTTCTTTCTTTCTTTCTTTCTTTCTTTCTTGTTACCTTTCCTTTCCTTTCTTTGTTTCATCTTCCATTTCTTTCTTTCTTTCTTTCTTTCTTTCTTTCTTTCTTTCTTTCTTTCTTTCTTTCTTTCTTTCTTATTACCTTTCCTTTCCGTTCGTTCTTTCTTTCATCTTCCATTTCTTTCTTTCTTTCTTTCTTTCTTTCTTTCTTTCTTTCCTTCTTTCTTTCTTTCTTTCTTTCTTTCTTATTACCTTTCCTTTCCTTTCCTTTCTTTCTTTCTTTCTTTTTACCTTTCCTTTCCTTTCATCTTTCTTTCTTTCTTTCTTTCTTTCTTTCTTTCTTTCTTTCTTTCTTTCTTGTTACCTTTTCTTTCTTTCTTTCTTTCTTTCTTTCTTGTTACCTTTTCTTTCTTTCTTTCTTTCTTTCTTTCTTTCTTTCTTTCTACTCATTCTTTCTTTCTTTCTGTATTATTTTCCACTGTCAAGTCGTTCTTATTTTCTTAGCTTTTAATTTTCTTATTCATTTTTATTTCTGACGCTTTTAAAATAGGTAACTTTATCGTCGAATAGACAAATAAATCATACGTAAAATTACCTTTTATAGGTGAATATAAAAATATATATTATATATATACTAGACAAAAGCTGTGAAATTGACTGGTAAAAAGAGGAAAATCCTATGTAATGCGTTTGAACTTTCAAAAGGACTTCGGACTACATAATGTTTTTTTTTATGTAAACTAGAGGAAAGGAAAAGACAAACGCCGATTATAAGTAAACGTAGTTAAAACACTAAAGACGCAGAGAGACTTAACTTAATTTTCAGTATATATATATATATATATATATATATATATATATATATATATATATATGCGTGCGTGTGTAGCCTTGCCGGCTTCAGTCAACTTCTTACAGCCTCTTTTTCTTCCCCCATAGCTTGTGTAAAGAGGGTTCATACCTTTTCCAAGGGTAATAGAACGTAAGTAAATGTAGGTACGAATGGAATTCGAACTCGGCTCACCGATTCATTAATCTACGCTGCTATCCTTTGCTCCACCGTGTCCCTTTTCTACACATACTCATAAACTGCACTTCTCCCCCTCCTCCTCCTTCCCCTCCTCCTCTTACGTTCAAACAACAACTTAATAAAGTGACCCTCTGTCTTTAGTAGCTCTTGGGCCTACTTGGATGAACATTTAGTAACATAAGTTATGTAGGGTGTTATAAAAGATAAAAAAAACAAAACAATACTCCATGGACAATAGAAGGACAAGATTGAAGAAGACAGAAGATAACGATTGACATTACACTTCAACTTTCGAAGTTTAAAGTTGATTGGAAATCAAGAGGCCAGAAGAAAGGTCTACTAGCGGGAAGTGCGATAGAAGAAAATGTTAGCATAGAACTTGCGGTTATATCTCGCCATTTCAACCGTAAAATTGACATCATTACGAGAATTTAAAAAAAGTAATGAAATTCACACCACTAAAACTCAAGAGGTTATGTGTGTGACATATATTACATTTAAATTTCCGAAGGTCAGAGTTGGCTGGAAAGCGTGGAGGCGGAAGAGAATTCTATATACAAGAAGTACGAGAAAAGAAACTTTAAGCATCGAACTTACACTTACGTCTCGCCATTTCAACTGTAAATTCACGCAACCTTGTTGCTAATCTTGCACTGCGCTTAAATTCATAAAGTCTCGGTACCAAAGAGGAAAATTCATCAGACCAATTAACCATGAAAGTATTTATAGACAAGGCACGGAGAAACTACGTTACGGCGGTTGGGGAGTGACTGAAGCCGAGATGCCAGGTCAGTACCAATAATATTGCAGGTACATTCATATAATTTAAAATGTATTTACAACTTATATAACGGCATCAAATATCCCTATCATTTAATGAGCTCTCGCCATTGTTGTTTACTCGGGTAAAGGATGGTTTCCAACTTTTAGCCGATGTGTTTGATATTAACAACAATGGCGATCATATCTGCCCTCTCATCTCATTACGTACAGTGTTATAGAATATACGAAAAAATACATGGGCAATAAAAGAACAAGAATGAAGAAGACAGAAGATAACGATTGACATTATATTTCAACTTTTGAAGTTTAGAGTTGATTGGAAAGCAAGAGGCCGGAAGAAAGTTCCACAAGTAAGAAGTGCGATGGAAGAAACTGTTAGCATAGAACCTACGGTTACGTCTAGCCTTTTCAACTTTAAAATGATGATACCGCGCAGTCAATCTAGTACTGCACTTAAATTCATAGAGTCTAGGTACCAAAGAGGAAAACTCATCAGACCAATTAACCATGAAAGTATTTATAGAAAAGGCCCAGGAAAGCTAAGCTACGGCGGTAGGAAAGTGACTGAATCCGAGATGAAAGGTTAGTACCAGTAACACTGCAGGTACATTCATATAATTTTAAATGTATGTACAACGTATACAACGGCATCAAATATTCCTATCGTTTAATGAGCTCTAGCCATTGTTGGTTGCTCAGGTAAAGGACGCTTTCCAACTTTTAGTCGATGTGTTTGATATTAACAACAATGGAGATCATCTCTGCCTGTAGAAAGTTTCCAATTAACAAGTAAACTCTAGCTGCAAAAAAATAAAAAATAAAATCGAGTTAAGAATATAAAAAAATGGAAGAAAAACAAAATGGACAGAAACGACTTATCGTCTAATCTGCTTAAAATCAATGGAGTATCCATCCAGAACCGGAAGTCAGCTACAAACACCACTTCCGGTGGTATCATTTACTTTAGTGTGTATCCCGTTTGTCTCCAAGGCAACATAAACGCCCATTGTATGTTTTACGTGTCACCGGATTAAAATTAACCCATAGGAAGAAAAACGACAAATAAAAAATAAAAAAAAATGAGCGATTTGTCTGCTAGTAATTTGCACATGGAAATGTTTTACAAATGGTGTTATATTAACGAAATATCATTATTTGTAAGAAGCATGCCAACTGCGCATGTCCGGACGTGCAGACGATCACTCAAATGCGTATATCTGTCGGAAGCGCAAAATATAACACAACAAGCGCTAAATATCAATGATTAATAAGGGCTTTAAGCGAGTGAAGCCTGGGGGACTTGGCAAGGGTCATCCTTCTTGGAGCGTCGTAGACTGGCACTACAGATGCACAAACAAAGAACTGTACTAAATAGCCGAAAGTACACCACTGAGCTCTACCGACGACAGCAACAACTAAAATGGAGATCATATGTAACTTGACATTCCACACGACTACAAATAAAAGGTTTGGAAAGAAACCGCCATCGATGCTAGATAGTCCTGTGTGTGACGATAAGCTACATTCGTTAGCAAGGTTCCTGATTGTAGGCTTTGAGGAGCGTGGAACCACATCTTAAATGATGTTGTTCCCAGGTCCATTCTTACCGAGGGTGGTAACACCAGTTAAGGTCCCAGCTATAAGCATACAGGTAACCCCGAAACAAAAACAAAACACTATGAAAGTATAGAATTTTATATTAAAAATACCAACAATATATTTTATATCAAAATGACCACCAATACATTCTATCTGTAGTTGAAGGCAGACAACTGAACTCAAAATCTTTCAATTTCCACATTAAATAACCCATAGAAATTTATATGGCGCTAAATAAAAACAGAAAACCAACTACTAGAAAAAGCGATAATAGCTATTGTGCTTGAAAAGCGTATATTCCTCAAAAAATATATTTTAAGAGAAAGCTTTTTATAAATTTCAACCGAAAGCAGTACTCGCTGCTCGGTCAATGAATGAAAAATGTTTCCTTATAGGGAAACAGCTAATGTCAATACTGGAAAGAGCGATAACAGCTACAGGATTTGAGAAACCTCTTTTCCAAAAAAAAAAAAAAAAAATTGTTTTAAGAGAAAAAAATTATAAATTTCAGCCGAAAGAAGTACTGGTTGTTTGGTCAAAGAATGCCAAATATTTCCTTGTAGGGAAACGGCTAATGTCAATATTGGAAAGAGCGATAACAGCTACTAAACTTGAAAAACCTTTTTTTACTGAAAAATTGTTTTATGAGAAATGAACTTATAAATTTCAACTGAAAGCAGTACTGGCTGATCGGTCAATAAATGCCAAATGTTTCCTTGTAGGGAAACGCTTAATATCAAAGCTGGAAAGAACGATAACAGCTACTGGACTTGATAAAAATATTTTTCTGAAAATTTGTTTAAAGTGAATGATTTTATAAATTTCAAACGAAAGCCGTACTGGCTGATCGGTCAACAAATGCCAAATGTCAGTACTGGAAAGGGCGATAACAGCTACTGGAATTCATAAAAATATTTTTTCTGAAAATTTGTTTAAAGAGAAAGATTTTATAATTTTCAAACGAAAGCAGTACTGGCTGATCGGCCAATGAACGCCAAATGTTTCCTTATAGAGAAACAGCTAATGTCAATACTGGAAAGAGCGATAACAGCTACTGGACTTGATAAACTTATTTTCTTGAAAAAATGTTTTAAGAGAAAGGTTGTATAAAGTTCACCCTAAAACAGTATTGGCTGCTCGGTCAATAAATCCCAAATGTTTCTTTGTGTTTTAAAAACAATAATAAATATGAAGGCTGGCCGTTTTTTTTTAAGAAGTAAGGGGGTACAAATGAAAAGATTTGAAATTGACAATTTTCTGTTTCCCTGAAACAGTCGCTAAACACTTGTCTTCGCTCTCTTTCTTTCTTTCTTTCTTTCTTTCTTTCTTTCTTTCTTTCTCAATGTCTTTACTTCGTTGTTTATTTTTCTAATGTCCGTCTTTATTTCGTTCTTTCTCTCTTCAATGCATAATTTTCTTTCTTTCTTTCGTTTGTCAATGCATTTTTTCTTTCTTTCTTTTTTGTTTCTTTTATTCAGTGCCTATCTTTCTTTCTTTTTTCTTTCTTTCTTCCTTTCTTCAATGAATATCATTATTTCTTTTTTCAGTACCTATCTTTCCTTGTTTGTTTCTTTCTGTTTTAAATGCTTATATTTTTTCTGTCTTTCTTTCTTTCTTTCTTTCTTTCTTTCCTTTCTTAGAATTTCTCCCTATAACCAATTAGCGTCTCTAATATATCTTTTGTTTTAGCACGCGATCAAAATGGAATATCCCATTCTGTATTCGGTATTAGCAAGCAGGCACTAAACAATGCTTGATAATAACAATTTATCTTCCCTTCTTTCTTTCTTTTTTTCTTTTCTCTCTGAAAGCAAGTAGCGCGTTTTTCTCTCTTTCACGCGATCAATACGGATGAGTCCATTATTTATCAATTATTAACAGGGCGTAACTAACTCGGGTACTATCGAAGCGGGGAGGGAAGATGCCCAGTTATTATATAATGGCTTTATACCTCCAAGACAGCCCTTGTAAACATGACTGCACTTCTTTACAATATATTTTTTGTTTTTTCATATTACGTGTATTTTTTTTTAATATTCACTTCGGTTTTTTGAATGAGCAGACGATCTCCATCGTTGTTAATATAAACTATATCGACTTTTAAATAAAACCGTTTTTTACCATACGCAACGAATAGGTCGCAAACTGATAAGAGGCCAGTAATATAAGTCAGGGTAAAGACTGAGTATAGGTGAAGTACTTGAGGATAGGATAAAAAGACGAACGGAGGACGAAAAAAAAAAAAAACCCCAGTAGAACGGGGATCAAGGCAACGGAAGATGTCGATTGACTTTACATTTAAATTTTTGAAGATTATAGTTATCAGCGAAACAAGTAAGAGGAAGGGAGTTCCGCTGTCGGGAAGTGTGAGAGAAGAAGCTGTTGGAGTAGAAGAGGCGGTTACATTTATCTGTTTCGACAGTAAAAGTGTGGGACCGAGATGCCAAACTCGTAGGACACTTAAATTCATTCAGTCGTGGCACCAGTGGAAATGGTTCATCAGAGTAGATACCATGAAAATATTTATAAAAAAGACAGAGGGAGGCCACATTACATATGTGAGAAAATGATTGCGTAAAGGCTCCAAGTCAGAGCCGATCACATTACATATCCGATGTGGATGAATAGTCCGAATAATGTAAATAGTGTACATAATACCTCATCTCAGAAATATAGACAGATATTTCATTGGCTTTCTAATAACTGACATTATGTTTCCGCTAAATTGTTTATTGATCGGTTTATTGATGGATTTTTATGGCTTATCAACCCTTTGTAAGTTATTTAAAGCCAGGAAACATTTTTAGATTGTATGAATTTTTGGAGGGATAATAATCATACATATTCTACTACTTAACCCATAGTTGGGGAGAAGAGGTGGATTCATGCCTTTCACAGAAGTATGTGCGCATGTGAATATACGAACCCAACTGGAATTGAGACTTGGCTCTCCGATTAACAATTCCGAGTTATTACTCGGGACACCACCCGCGCATCCAAGGTTACTGCACCTGGGATTCCCTAGCACGAAGAAGAGTTGGATTCATGCCTTTCGCAATGGTATTTGTGAATAAAGAATAAGTAGTGTCCGAATAATGTAAATAGTATACATAATACCTCATCTCAGAAATATAGACAGATATTTCATGGGGTTTCTAATAACTGACAATATCTTTCAGCTAAATTGTTTATTGATCGGTTTATTGATTGACTTTTACGGCTTATCAACCCTTTGTAATTTATTTAAAGCTAGAAAACATTTTTAGATTGTAAGTGAATATAACGAACCCAACAAGAATTGACACTTCAAATCCAAACTTACAGCACTTGGTATTCACAAGCAGTTGCCCATCTAGGTACTGGCCAAGCTCGACGTGGCTTAACTTCGGCGATAGTACAGAAACTGCCGTTTCAACATGATGTGCCCGCAAGCCCTTTATACCATACGTACATCCAACCTCACGGCACCTGGTATTCCCAAGCTGTTACCCATCAAGCTACTGACATTCACGACGTTGCTTAACTTCAGCGATCGTACGAGAACCGGTGTTTCAACATGATGTGGCCGCAAGCTTTTTATACCACACGTACATCCAAGTTTCCGGCACCTGGTATTCCTAAGGTGTTACCCATTTAGGTACTGACCAAGCTCGACGTTGCTTAACTTCAACGATCTTGCGCGAGCCGGTGTTTGATCATGATGTGGTCGCAAGCTCTTTATACATCCAAAACTCAGGGCACCTGGTATTTCCAAGCGGTTACTAAACTAGGTACTGACCATGCTCGACGTTGCTTAACATCGGCGATCCTACGGAAACCAAAGTTTCAATGTGATGCGGCCGTAAACCGCCAAACCTGTAAGCATAGGCCCATTAATGAATGCCTTCCGTTCAAGTAACCTAGACCGCTTAGACTACCTCATCTTTGAAATTTGCAAGAAAACAAGTATTCGACCATGATACTTCTCATCTACTCCCGCTCATGAGCAGATACGTGCAGTTTAACAACACTACACCCTTGTGCAAATTAATTGAAACAACCTCTTTAGTTTCCTTTCTTTCACCATACCGTCAGACCCGCTAGAGTGACAGGGTGTAATCAGTTTCTATTTTTTTCTTCAGATTAGGTCATTTGCAGTGGTGTGCAGTAATATGAATCTATTTTCGGGGTGTATGATGAAATTCGTTTGGCCTTAAAAAATATTGCGTCATCCGTGATTGCATCAGATTTTCATCACGCCCAGACACTATTGTCTCGACTGTCGATTAGTTGTCCTACGGCCATTGTCTCCGATGGACGTTACTCCAAGGAAGCGTGCGAAAATTGTAACGCTGCAAGAACGCGCTAGCAAGCCTTAACAGGGGGCAAATCAAAGTACTATAGACTGGCGCGATGACTCTCCTGATTTAAATAGATGATTTGTACTCATCTTTGTCGTTATCACAACGATTCTGTGATGTTATTGAAAGCGTTGTCTTAACGTAATATCGCCGTAAGTCTTAAATTGTGTATTAGATCATATGAAGTTCATATAAAAGCCTGTATAATTTTTCTCTGGTCAAATCTGTTATTCTCATAAACGCGTAGCGTCATTATTAAGTCACCAAAGTTTATCGCGGCATTAGCTTTTAGCCGCTGTTCCACGGTGAACATATAGGAAGTTTCCTTTGTTTTTCCGCGTCTGGCACAAGGTCTGATTGTCGGAGCGCCGAGTAAAGATTAGTGCACCAGATGAGCTCGTTGACCATAGCGATACAATTGGTGCTGTTTTCTAATTCCTTCTCTATCTGTCCCTCTGTCGCGAACATACACACACACACATGCATATATATATATATATATATATATATATATATATATATATATATATATATATA
Organism: Acanthosepion lycidas; assembly: GCA_963932145.1. Lineage (NCBI taxonomy): Eukaryota > Metazoa > Mollusca > Cephalopoda > Sepiida > Sepiidae > Acanthosepion > Acanthosepion lycidas. The sequence goes on from OZ010612.1 coordinate 29,587,288, forward strand.
TATATATATATATATAACACAGTGGGGCCTACCCTAGACTCGTTTCGTTCAGACGTTCTCAAAAATAATGTTCCTTAATCGAAGTTGACACTTTGATTGATCTGTTGCGCGTTCAATCAAATGAAAGAATTTAAAAAAGAAAAAAAAAAAAAAAGAAGGAAATACAGAAATGTAAAAGAACACTTAACATCAATCTTATTCGCTTTCCAGGCCCCGCTCTTGAATAAAACTCAGTTAATAAAGCCGGAAATGAAGTAAAAATAATTTTATCATTAAAAAAAAATATTTAAAAAAAAAAATTTTTAAAGAAATAATCCTGAAACTCCATCGACTCTTTCCTTTCCACCGTTTCCACTTAAAAAAAAAAATAAAAATAAAAAAATGCAGACAAACTTGAAACTTGTGTGACATTGGCTGGTTCAAGTTTTTTTTTTTTTTTAAACGCGTCACTTGACGTCTTCTGGGCATGCGCAACTCTGATATCACGAATGGGTACAAAACTCCCAAGGTTATCTAATTCACCTTTATTCAAGGGCGAACAAAGCTTAGTGTACGTCATTCTTTCGTTCTTTCTCTTTGTCTTTAAATCTTTCTCTCATTTCTTCATTCTTTCTTTTTTTTTCAGTTTTCTTTCGTATGAATCTCGTTCTCTTTGTTTCTATTTCATTCATTTTTTCTTTCTTTCTTTTCAGTTTTATTTTGTATGAATCTCGTAGTCTTTCTTTCTGTTTCTTTCCTTTTTTCATTATTTCATTCATTAATTCATTCCTTCTTTTCAGTTTTTCTTTTTCACGAATGCTGTGCTCTTTCTTTCTCTTTCATTCTTTTCTTTTTTCTTTCATGATTTCATTCGTTTATTTTTTTCTTTCTTTTCAGTTTATTTCTTTCCTTTCTTTGTTTTTCATTCGTTGAGTCATTTGTTCTTTCCTTCTTTCTTTCTTTTTTTCTTTCTTTTCAGTTTTCTTTCGAAGCAATATTTTGCTCTTTCTTTTTAATTCTTTCGTTTCTTCTTTCTTTCATTCTTTGATTCTTTTTTCTTTCTTTTTTTTTCAGTTTCCTTTTGTAGGAATTTTTTTACTCTTTTTCTTTCTTTCTTTCTTTCTTTCTTTCTTTCTTTCTTTCTTTGTCAACACCAAGGAATTTGGAAATGAAAATTTTTATTTCCAAACCCTTTGGTGTTGAAAATTCTTGCAAGGTAATTTCTTGCAATGAGAAATAGCTATACAAATGGGGTATTTTAGAATTTTAATTATATGGAATTTTTTTTATTTATTTATATATGCCATAATAAATACATTGAGCTGTCTTTATGGATCAGTTTTAATATTTTATATCATTAGGATTTACTTGGATTATTTACCCACATATATATATATATATAATATATAGATAGATATATAGATAGATAGATAGATAGATAGATAATATTAGTGGTTAATATACACATACATATGCAATCATATATATAAACTATATAAATATATATACATGCATACATACATACATACATACATACATATATACATACATACATACATACACATACATATATATATATGTATAAAAAAATCCAAGATGATAGAATTCAGGGAGAACTCAATGTCCAGAACAGAGTAAGGATATAATTAAAAGGATTAAACACTAATAATTGGATTGTATTTACGATTCCAATGGAATAAATTATGACCAAGGAATATTAGGGTTTAAGCCTTTTTATTATATATATATATATATATATATATATATATATATATATATATATATATATATATATATATGTATGTAATTGTGTAATCCCTATTTTATACAATGTGCTGTAAAACATTCCTATAATCTCTCTCTCTCTCTCTCTCTCTCTCTCTATATATATATATATATATATATATATATATATATATATATATATATATATATAATATGTAATGAAAAACAAACCACTTTAATGTACCATTACGATAATTTATTTCACCTAAATCCTTTTTTAAGGATTCAGGATCATCAGGTAAAACTTCCAACAACGAATTGAGAAAAAAAAATGGGATTAGAAATTGGTCGGTAGTGTAATTTTTGTAACTTAATAGAGGGGGTTGAGAGTGGTAGTTAAACAGACAATATAAAGTATAGGGAGGGGTTAATTTTATATCTCTCTTAAGTATGTTTTATATTGGAGTAGGAGGAGTGACAGAAACTTGACCTCTTTAGATGGTTAATAAAACGGAAATGAATTGTAGAAAATGTATACAAGTGAGTCTTATGGTAAAGAGAGAGATAGGGGGGAGGGGGAAAGAGAGATGGAGTTGTTATAATTTTGTTTTAACAAAATTATGTAAAAGATAGTTTACAATGTTTGATAGAAAATTCGATGTCTGAAAAAAATTTTGTTATTAACTTAAATGTTTAATTTTTTAAGTAAATAGTTTCAGGACTAAAATTATTATTGTAATAAACATATTTATCTAGGACATAAAGAAATATTTAAAATCTTAATAGTTTATTCACCCGACTAATTGTATTTCCACAATATAAAAATATATATATATATATATATATATATATATATATATATATAACAACTCAAGCATTCAGTTACAAGGAAAAATAAAATCATTCTTGATAATGTGTAAACGTTTAGCTGAACTCCCTCTGATATACAGAACATTAGGACAATTCTACATAATTTATATCCTAAAAAGAATGCAATTATAAGAATACAAGAAAAATTAAATCAAAATTTTAATTGCAATACGCTGTCAGTCGTTTTCAATGAAATGAATATATATATATATATATATATATATATATATATATATATATATATATATATATATATATAATACTAATAATCTTATAAATGTAAGCAGCTATACTCGTCCGGCAACACATTACGTGTTTTAGCTTGTAAATGAACAAACCAATACCCAAGGGGGAAAAAAGGGTTACAAAAAGAAAGAACTAAGAACATGTAATTCCGGGCGAAAATAAATGTCTAGAATCTTAAGTTCAGGGTCCAAAGAAAAAAACTTCCGACACGAGTAAAGTGCTCAATACGCTAAGTAGAACAAACGAAGTAAACTTACTTACTATATATATATATATATATATAAGTAAACTTACTTACTATATATATATATATATATATATATATATATATATATATATATATATATATATATATATATATATAGTAAGTAAACTTATATATATAAGTTATTAACCATCTAAAGAGGTCAAGGTTCTGTCACTCCTCCTACTCCAATATAAAACATACTTAAGAGAGATATAAAATTAACCCCTCCCTATACTTTATATTGTCTGTTTAACTACCACTCTCAACCCCCTCTATTAAATTACAAAAATTACACTACCCACCAATTTCTAATCCCATTTTTCCTCTCAATTCGTTGTTGGAAGTTTTACCTGATGATCCTGAATCCTTAAAAAAGGATTTAGGTGAAATAAATTATCGTAATGGTACCTTAAAGTGGTTTGTTTTTCTATATATATATATATATATATATATATATATATATATATATATATATATATATATATATATATATATAATAAAAAGCCTTAAACACTAATATTCCATGGTCATAATTTATTCCATTGGAATCGTAAATACGATCCAATTCATCAGACCTACAATTTCAAAAAGAAAACAGAAAAAAACCTACTCCGGAAATAAAAATAGAATTTAGAGAGAGTGTAATTATGAGAGTGTGGGACGAATGTTAGTTCATAAGAGAGGGGTTTAACAGAGAGGGTTATTTAAAAACTAGGTGTGAGTGGAACCGGGAAAAATGATTGTTGTCGGATGTCTAATACAATAAAGATACATTTCGTGGTGACATACACACACCATGGCCGATCAAATCTTAAAGAAGGTGGGAGAGGTAAGGAAAGAAGTGGTGGGGAAAAAAGATCGGGGGGGTGAAATTAAAATTGAAAGGGACGCTGTGTAATATATATATATATATATATATATATATATATATATATATATATATATATATATATATATATATATATATATATAACCTAGTGAGCCAGACAAACTTACCGAGGTTTCACCTAAGCGGATCGTCAGGGAAAGCTGGAGGTTTATCTAGGTCTGCTCTACGGTTGTATTGAGCTCTTTTGTTAGTTAGTTGTTTACTCGTATCGGGTTTTTTTCTTTGGGCTTTAAACCTGTATCCGTGCAATTTTTTTCGACAGACTTTCATGTTTCTAGAACTTTCTTTTTTTAAAACCTTTTTTCCTTCGTGATTGATTTGCCAATAGTCAAATCAAAAATTCGAAGTTTTTTCGAAACGAGTATAGTTACCTATATATATATATATATATATATATATATATATATATATATATATATATATATATATTTATATATTAAACGACTGACAAGTTACTGCGATTACGTTTTTTATTTAATTTATCTTTTATTAATATAAGTGTTTCTTTTTATGGATATAAAGTCTGTGAAAATTGTCCAAATTTACTGTTTGTCCGAGTGTTTTGGGGCTATTCTTTTAGCCATAATCAAGGATGATTTTTTTAAAAAACTAAACGTATGCGTTTTATTTTTAAAGTAACTTATGACAACTTTAAACCCGCAGATATAAACAATAACATTAACTTTTTCTATAAAATCAAAACCAACCAATCAAACTCGATACCCTCATAATAAGGACTTCTGTTACGTCCATGAAACAAGCTCATTAAGTTACTCCCTAACCTGAGTGACCCTTGGGCCTTGCATTGTGTAGATAAATGCTTAAAAATGTCTTTTAAGCTCAAATAAGACTTTATGAACGAGAAAGATAAAATTATATTTTAAAAAAACCTTCCAAAAGTTAAAAAAACGAAACAATACTCGTCAAACTTGCCAATTGAATCTATTTATATCATACACGGATACAGCTTGTGATATAAGGCTTAATATGCTGGACTAGAAGACCTCTTTTTAGTGACTTTGATTCTCACTTGGTAACCCATATTGTTGGCCTTGTGTCATATCCTAGCTTCATAAATAGCTACAAAGAGATTGCCCCCAGAGTATTACATCTCGAAGCCTGATTTTGTTATAATTAATTTAACCCCAAATTGTCGGGAGGAAAAAAAGATTGTTGTCGGAAAGTGAGAGAGAGACGGATAGGGAGTGTGCGAGAGGGAGAGAGAGAATGTGTGAGTGATGGGGAGATAGTGTGAGAGAGGATGTGTGTGTGAGTGAGGGAGAGAGTGTTTGAGTGTGAGTGTGTGAGAGAGCGGAGAGAGTGTGTGTGTGATAGGAGCAGAGAGAGGGGAGGGTAGAGAATTTGTCAGAGAAGGAAGAAGAGAGAGTGTTAGCGAGAGAGAGAGAGGTGTAAAAAGAGGAAGAGAAAAGGGCGGGAGGGAGTGTGTATGTAAGAGAGAGACATGAAGATAGGGACACCGAGAGAGTGTGTGTGTATGTGTGTGTGTGTGTGTGTGTGTGAGAGAGAGAGAGAGAGATCTGGGCGAGAGTGTGTGAGAGATATGAAGAGCGAGGAGATCGATGGAGGAAGGGAGAGTATGTATGAGAGTGGGAGAGTGTGTTAGAGAGAGATTGTGTGATAGAGAGGGCGTAGAGAGATCATGTTTATGTGAAAGAGACGGTGTGTTTGTGTGTGTATGTGTGTGAGAGAGAAAGAATGGGTGGGTGGGTGTGTGCGTGAGAGGGAGAGAGAGAGAGAGAGAAAGAGAGAGAGAGAGAATTTCCTAAATGATTCTGAAACAGATTAGCTGTGGTTTTCGATTCGGTATCTTATAGTTTTAAAGAAAATGCGCACACACACACACACACACACACACACACACACAAACTCTCTCTCTCTCTCTCTCTCTATCTATCTATCTATCTATATATATTAGGTTGGTGCAAAAATAATGTCGTTTTCTCACATATGTTACTATGTGAGAAAACGACATTATTTTTGCACCAACCTAATATATATATATATATATATATATATATATATATATATATGTATCACACATACGCTCACACACACACACAGACACACAAACAGACACGCACATACACACCTCACCAGATTACGTAGAGAGGAATCTTCCTTGATGTTTTTGAGTTGACATGACAAAGACCACAAGAAGACTAAGATTTTTTGACCTGAAATAAATTTTTCTACTTTTGATATAATTTCAATTTTCAGACCGTTTTCTGGAGGTCCGAGCTGATATTTTTCCCCATATTTTTATTTTTCAACGTTCAACGAGAAACAGTTAACTAAAACGGTTACATAAAAGGGGATTAAAACTAAATTTTATTAACGCGAGTAAAACCTTTAAACCGTGATTTTATCGATGCGATTAAAACAACTAATTCTCATAAGGCGAGTAAAACTGCTATTTCTATTAGCGAGATTAAAACCTCTAATTTTCTTAACACTTAATCTTAATCACGCGAGTATATCCATTATCTCTATAAGCACGATTAAAACCTTTATTTATGTTAACGCGATTAAAATACCTATTTTTTAACGCTAGTAAAACCAGTATTTATATTAGCGCAATTAATACCTCTAATTTTCTTAACGTATTGAAATACCTAATTTTATTAACGCGATTAAAACCAATATTTTTATTAGTGAAATGAAAACCTCTAATTTTCTTAACGCGATTAAAATACCTAATTTCTTTTAACATGAGTAAAGCTACTATTTCTATCAGCGCGATTAAAATCTTTAATTTTCTTAACGAGATTAAAGCACTAATAATTTAACCACTATTTCTATTAGCGCGATTAAAATCTGTAATTTTATATAAGCGATGAATGTCATTACATTTATTAACGAGACTAAATACTCTTATTTTATTAACGCAGTGAAAGCCTTTTATTTTCATAACCTGTTTAAAATTAAAGAATTTTCCTAACGCGATTGAAACCTCTATTTTTCTTAACGCAGTTAAGACCACTAATTCGCTTAACTCAATTAAATCCCCTATTTTTATTAAAGTGCTAATCTCTTTTAAGAAAAATAACGCTATTCAAACCTCTAATTTACTTAACGTAAAAAACCTCTATTTTTAAACGGGATGAAAAACTTTGTTAACGCGATTAAAATGTCAATTTTTCTCAATGTTATAAAGCGCCTACTTTTATTAACGCGATGAAGACATTATTTTATTAATAAAGATGATTAATTATCGTATAATTTCGATTTAAGTAAGTCTTATCTTAATCCTTTTCGCCCAAAAGGATTTTTCTTTTAAATTCAGATTCTACATTTTACTCTTTGTAGCTCTCAGCTACCCTTACTATTCTCCCTGCTTCATTTGGGCATCTCGGCGTGGTGTAATGGTTAGCAAGCTTGTCTCGTTAGATCAGTTACGACTGAAAAGTGAGTTCGGTCCTCACTAGGTGCTCCATATTTTCGGCCTTGTGCCACATCTATGTTACGCTTTGAAAATCTCTATTCTCCATATTCTGCTATGCATTAGGTTGGTGCAAAAATAATGTCGTTTTCTCACATATGTGAGAAAACGACATTATTTTTGCACCAACCTAATATTTGCAGAACCGCATTACATCGGTTACACCCTGTTTTCCCCGGTCCCTCTTGCTTTCATTTCCTGGAAGTGTCAAAATCTCCAAGCCCTCTTTCCTCATTATGTGTTCCATAAGTGATATTTTTGTTATCGAATCCAGTACGTAGGAAATTATGGCTCTCCACAGAATCATTTTCTTTATTATATGTGATTAGCCATGGGGAGTGAGGGGGAGGGAAAGAGAGAAAGAGATGTAGATTCAGAGTGAGAGAGAGAGAGAAAAAAAAGAGACAGAAAGAGAGAGAGAGAATGAGAGAGAGAGAGTGCTTATGTATGTGTATGTTTTCTCTATTTTTTTTACCAAACTCTAAGATGTCCAATCGAAAAAAGAATCAGAATCATTTGGGAGACTCTCTCTCTCTCTCTTTCTCTCTTTCTCTTTCTCTCTTTCTCTCTCTCTCTTTTTCTCTCTTTCTCTCGCTTTCTCTCTCTCTTTCTCTCTCTCTTTTTCTCTCTCTCTCTTTCTCTCACACACGCGCACACCATCTCTCTCTTACACACACTCTCTCATTCCCTGACTCATTCTCTCTCTCACACACATACATACACGCCCTTAAACACACACATTCTCTGCTCCTACATTCCTCTCTCTCTTTCACATACACACGCACTCTCTCCCTGCCCTCTCTCCTCCACTCTCTCACACTCTCTCTTACTCCCTCTCCCTCTTTCTCTCGCACACCCTCTCCCCCTCTCTTATACTCACAATTTCTCCTCTTTCTTTTCCCCTCAAACACACTCTCTCCCCATCTCTCCAACACACACTCACAAACTCTCTCCCTCTTTCTAACACGCATTATTTATTATAGTCTCTCCCCGTCACTCTCACACAAACACTCTCTCTCTCTCATACACACACACTCTCACTCTCCCTATATCCCTCTCTCTTACATACACACTCTTTCCCTCACTCCTCTCTCTTCCGCTCTCTCACACTCGAACTCCACATAATCCTTTTCTTTATTATCTGTGATTAGCCATGGCTTTATGGTAAGAATAAGGGAATGATTGCCTGTCGTCTACACAACTTCTTCTTTGTGTACTGTGTGCCTTCAAAACGTAGGCGATCATGGCTCTCCACGATTTCCTTTTCTTTCTAGCTTTTAATAATATTTATCTTTCTGTTATTTCTAAAAAACCATATTCTTCGCTCCATTTATTAGGTTGGTGCAAAAAATAATGTCGTTTTCTCACATAGTAACATATGTGAAAAAACGACATTATTTTTTGCACCAATCTAGTAGAAAAGTTCGCTAGATACGTTATACATTCAAAATAGTTCAAAAAAGGATTCTCGCCTGGTAATGAGATGACTGGCATTCTCGCTCTAACTCTCTCTCTCTCCATCTCTCTCTCTCTCTCTAACTCTCTCTCTGTCTCTCTTGGCCTCAATCTATCCTGTAAGTATCAGATTTTCTAAGTCCACTTTCTTCATTATGTTCAATTATCCTGGTGTTAAGCATGTTTCTTTTGTTTCCATTTTCTCTCATCATCGCTGCTCATATGTTCGCTTCATGGCATTAACAGCACCCTTTTGCAGTACAGGATTTTCTCTTGCTTCAAGTCTCCTCTTCATCTGTGAGGAAATTGTCCAGCATTCACTGCCATATAGGAGGATTGATATTACATAGCAGTTCAGCACTCTTTTCTTTGTTTCTCTTGCTTCAAGTCTCCTCTTCATCTGTGAGGAAATTGCCCAGCATTCACTGCCTTATAGGAGGATTGATATTACATAGCTGTTCAGCACTCTTTTCTTTGTTTCTCTTGCTTCAAGTCTCATCTCCATCTGTGAGGAAATTGTCCAGCATTCACTGCCATATAGGAGGATTGATATTACATAGCAGTTCAGCACTCTTTTCTTTGTTTCTCTTGCTTCAAGTCTCCTCTTCATCTGTGAGGAAATTGCCCAGCATTCACTGCCATATAGGAGGATTGATATTACATAGCAGTTCAGCATTCTTTTCTTTGTTTGTATTGCTTCAAGTCTCCTCTTCATCTGTGAGGAAATTGTCCAGCATTCACTGCCTTATAGGAGGATTGATATTACATAGCTGTTCAGCACTCTTTTCTTTGTTTCTCTTGCTTCAAGTCTCATCTTCATCTGTGAGGAAATTGTCCAGCATTCACTGCCATATAGGAGGATTGATATTACATAGCAGTTCAGCACTCTTTTCTTTGTTTCTCTTACTTCAAGTCTCCTCTTCATCTGTGAGGAAATTGTTCAGCATTCACTGCCATATAGGAGGATTGATATTACATAGCAGTTCAGCACTCTTTTCTTTGTTTCTCTTGCTTCAAGTCTCCTCTTCATCTGTGAGGAAATTGTCCAGCATTCACTGCCATATAGGAGGATTGATATTACATAGCAGTTCAGCACTCTTTTCTTTGTTTCTCTTGCTTCAAGTCTCCTCTTCATCTTTGTGAGAAGTTGTTCAACATCCACAGTAATTAAGCTGCATAAGCGTTAAATATTTTTTATTATTTCTAACGCGATTTTCCTTGTTATTAATACTTTACTTAGCTTTTGGAAGGCATCTTTCTATATTCCAGTGCGCCTTCGAATGTCGCATTTTTCGTCCTCTGTTAAAACACTTCCCAGAAAAATGAAATAATCATTGCCATAATTTCTTGACAAAGAAGTCGACCGGTGAATTTGCTGCGTATCAACATCTGTCGTTGTGTTCAAAATATGTCTTATTTTCCTGTACTTTCGCAATCACGTGTTTCGCACATGCAAGCCACCCGGTGCCTGTTCAGCAATTCCAAGCTGTTATCTTCATTCCTAAAAAAGCGGACAATAAAGAAAACACATGTATCTGCATGTGTAAATTTATCCAATTTGCCATTTACCTTCTGTGGTCAAAACGATTAAGAGCGGCGTCCATGCCAGACGTTCTCCCACGATAAAAAAAAGGCGCCCAAAGTTAAATCTTAATCATGTTTCAGTGGAGTTGCTTGTGGTAAAGGTCGCAGAATGTAACGACCTGTGCAGAGGGAGTAAAAGCAACAGTGAGAATGAATGAAACGCACCTGGACTTGTTTTTTGTAATCAATCAATCAATCAATCAATCAATCAATCTATCTATCTATCTATCTATCTATCTATCTATCTATCTATCTATCTAATTTATTGTTCCTATATCAGTTAATTTCTATCTATCTATCTATCTATCTATCTATCTATCTATCTAAACTTGTTGATATCTATCTCGACCTGCTAATATCTATCTATCTATCTATCTATCTATCTATCTATCTATCTATTGTCATCCACATTTTTAAGCGTTTCATACCAAGCAAGGTGAGAAGCCACTAGGACGCAAGGGGTTACAGAAAATTTGGAGCAAGATCAGATAGGAGTGATAGAAGAAAGGACGAGAAGAAGGATAGTGGATAGATCAAGGCAACTGGAGATGTCGATTGACATTACATTTGAATAGCTGGAGATTATAGCTCTCAAGGAAACTGGAATAGGGAAGGGAGTTCCACAGGCGAGAGGTGCGAGACATGAAGATATTGGAGTAGAAGAGACGGGAGAGCGGGATGCCAGCCTCGTAGGGCGCTTGAACTCATGAAGTCTGGGAACCAGCGAATGCAGCTCCTCGGAGCAATTGCCATGAAAGTATTAGTAAAACAGACGGAGAGAGGCGACGGCGCGTCTGCGAGAAAGTGACTGTAGATGAGATACCAGAGCAGGGCCAATTATATTGCATATCCGCCTCTGGGGCCTATCAAGAACACCGTGGCAAACAGAAGGGGCTCCAGACCATATATGGCAGCAATACTCCATGCAAGGGTGAATTGTTGATTTGTAGATCTGGAGGATCGATTCCGGGGAGAAAAATTTCCTGGAGAGGCACAGGGAGCCAACTTTCCTTGCGGTGGACGAAGCAATTGACTCAATGTATTTGTTTCATCTCAGGTCAGCAGACAACGTGAGACCGAGCAGACGCAGAGAGTTGCTCTCGAGAAGTTGAGCGTCAAACATTCTAATGGAGGGCAGGGAAGGATCTCTGTGGTGATTAATACAGAGCAGTTTTGTTTTTGAAGCGTTAAAGTTGACCAGCCAATTCATGCCGCAGTTCACAATCGATTGGAGGTCCTTTTCGAGACGCAAGGCCAGGTTTATTTTTGTCAGCGACACTAGATTTGTTTTTGAGGTAGGAGTAAATTGTGGTGTCATCCGCGTAGATGCCAACTTGGGAATTTATAGCGTCAGGAAGGTCATTTATGTAGATAAGGAATAGAGTATGGCCTAGGATGGAGCCTTGAGGAACACCTGCGTTCGTGGGATAGGAACTGGAGGAGAATCCGTTGAGAACGACCTTCAATTCACGGTTTGACAGGAATGATTGTATTAGGTCAAACAATCGGCTCGTAATGCTATAACCCTGGATCTTGCGAAGAAGGCCGGCATGCCAAACACTAAATAACACAGTTCATCGGTGTGGCTAGACATTCGATTGCCTCAAGCTGGGAGCAAAACCCAACGATTTGGCATCAGTCGGAGATTCTACTAGCAGCGCTCGGTTGAATGGAAGGCGAATCTTTACGTACTTACTCTTCCAATAAACACGCTAATAGCAGATAGGACTCAATTCATGGAAGTGTTTGCAATATTAGAAGCAGTAGCCATTGTTTACAAATTCATGGTTTCTCTCAAGAGTGCTCAACAGGAATTAAATTTTCCAGGGGCGTATACTATCTATCTCTCTGTCCTTTCCAATTTGTTCATATCTATCTATCTATCTATCTATCTATCTATCTATCTATCTATCTATCTATCTATCTATCTTCTTCAATAGCAACATCTATGTCAGTCACTCTATCAATTTCTCTCAGTCTCTAACTCTCTATCTATATCAGACTCTTACACATAAAGCAGGCTTGATATAAACATTGGACAATCTGAGGAGCCACTCAAGGTAGAGTGGTACTGAATTACATATGTTATATGAATATTGTTGGAAGTAAGAAGTTAAAATTGTGAGGATGTGGAGGATAGATTGCGATTGATATTTGACTTGCGTAGGTTGAGATTGTAGATTTCGTTGAAGCACCCCCTCGGGAGTCCGTTCTAGAAAGCAGCGGTTCTTGAGAAAGTAGCTGAGTGGAACTTCATTCCTACAGATAAAACATGGGGATGGTGAGGGAGCTTCGACTCTATTGGCTTTGCATGGCGGTTTATATCAGTAAACGTCTAAAGTAGTTTTCCTTGCCAAAAAATACGAAGAAGTAATAAGTAAAAAAAATCCGTTTAGCTTTCTGCTCGATGTAAAAAGAGGGACCAGTTTTATGCCTTACACACCAATGACCGTTCGGTTATGACAGCTGTTGCAGCGAGAATGTAAAATTTGCGAATTTGATACGATTTTTTGCGCAGCTTTCCAACGACAATGTCTTTCACGTTTGTGCACAGTAAGAAATGACCTTTATATAACAGTTGTTGAGCCGTAGAATTGCATTCACAAATCCAAAGTTTCGCCAAAAGAAGCCTGTTTCATCGATGCAGAAAATTTCGGGAAATTTTTATCATATTGA
>OZ010612.1:29612918-29622918 GCA_963932145.1 Acanthosepion lycidas
GGTATTTCCGCGCATATATAATATAATATAATACAATATATATATATATATATATTTTTTTTTTTTAACAATGTTTTCCCCTTGCGAGGGATGGTTAATTAATTTGAAACTTTTAAAACCATTTATTTTACATTCAATATCATCACTTGATAAGACACCGGGGTGTTGAAACAAAATGGCTATTTTTGTAGTGATTTTATAACATATTTATGTTATTAACTTTTTTTAAATAAATAATTATATCTGCTCTACTTTGTATTGAGCACTCTTTTAAGAATAGTAATTGTTGGTTATTGGAATTCATTCCATATACACCAATCATATACTTCGGTATATATATATATATATATATATATATATGTAAGCAAATATAAATGGATATAAATCCGACAGAATGGAGAAAAATATTTGGAAAAAAACAAACAAAAATCCTTAAATGCAATTAAGTTGTTTTAATATGAATGAAATGTCAACGTCTGACGTTTCGGTTTAATAAACCTTCATCAGGACAATATTCATTAAAATGCAATTAACATATTCAGTTCAACATGACAAAGACGATGGACATAAAAACAAAACTTATCCAAAACAGATAACTGAAAATTTTAAATGATCAGCTTTCCGTTTAAGCGTGGTCACGTTGTCGTCAAATGGGCGACGCTTCAAAACGTATTCCTAAAATTTAAGTATTTTGAATGAAAACGAAAAAATGAAAAGAATTCTATTATGATGGAAAATTGTATGTACGCTTATCGAGCATTAATCTTGCTAAAAAAGGGGAAATACTAAAGAAACCAGGTCTAGTATTCACCGTGCGTGAGATGGATATTATACCTGCTTCATAAATCCTCCTAAGATTTTTATTATGAAAATATTTTAAAATCTTCACGGAATCAAAATCGAAATTATGATCTGCTTTAGTTATGTGTACAACTAAGGCATTGTTCAAATTTCCGAGGCGAATATCTCGTTTATGTTCGAAAACACGAGATTTTACGGACCTACATGTTTCACCCACATATTTTAGGTGACAGTTTTTGCATGAGATTTGGTAGATGCAAGCATCGGATGTAATATGTTGTTTGCTGGTGCTATTTAATAAATTACGGATAGTTCTAGTAGGTAATATTGTAGTTTTAATTTTTAACGCGTTTAAATTATTGGAAATACGTTCGGTCAAATGATTATTTGGAAGAAAGATGCGAATTTCCCCTTTTTTAGCAAGATTAATGCTCGATAAGCGTACATACAATTTTCCATCATAATAGAATTCTTTTCATTTTTTCGTTTTCATTCAAAATACTTAAATTTTAGGAATACGTTTTGAAGCGTCGCCCATTTGACGACAACGTGACCACGCTTAAACGGAAAGCTGATCATTTAAAATTTTCAGTTATCTGTTTTGGATAAGTTTTGTTTTTATGTCCATCGTCTTTGTCATGTTGAACTGAATATGTTAATTGCATTTTAATGAATATTGTCCTGATGAAGGTTTATTAAACCGAAACGTCAGACGTTGACATTTCATTCATATTAAAACAACTTAATTGCATTTAAGGATTTTTGTTTGTTTTTTTTCCAAATATTTTTCATATATATATATATATATTCCATGGTTATAATTTATTACATTGGAATCAAGACGAAATACAATCGTAGTTTGTAAACTTAAACTATGATAAACAGATTTTATTTTATTTTATGATTTTAACGACGATCCTTAAAAACGTTACATAAATACAGAATAAAATGCATTCCCTAAATTAGAACCGGAATGCCGGTCAGATTTTAAAGAACAAAAATAAAGTTCTCTATATTTAAAGCCTAAACCACAAGCGAAACCTACACTAAAGATTGAACCTGGAATGACGATCATTTATTTAGTGGTGGAAATTTAAATAGTCTCGGCTTTATATTTAATTTATCTTACGCTATATATGCTAGATGTTTTCCATAAAAGCGGTCTGCGTACAATCTGTGCAGTTAAGCTCCAAGATAAAACATCTAACGTAGACCTGTTTAACAGGTGTAATATTGGAGGAATCGAGACTTTTATCATTCAGTCTCAGTTACGCTGGACTGTTCATGTCTTGAGAATGTCTGATGACAGGATACCCAAGATCTTAATGTACAGATCAGAGCTACAGGAATGTAGGACGTCCATGGCTAAGATACAAAGACAAGCTGAAAAGCAACTTGTCAGCAGTTAATATACCACATAACACCCTTGAGCGCTTAGCCTTGGAGCGGGTAGAATGGAGATCAACGTGTTTTAGTGGACTCAGCAATTTTCAATCTGTTTGTCTGAATCATCTTCAAGAAGCAAGAGCAAGATCTAAAAGGTCAACCAATCTAACAGTGATCTCTTCTCACAATCCTCACACTTGCTCCATATGTAGCATGCTTTGTAAATCACTAGCGGGTCTTAAATGCCACTTAAGATTATCGCATAATGTTTCATAACTGAATCAATAACCTGGCAGATCCTCATACGTCGAAACCGACGGGAGAGTCCATTATAATATATATATATATATATATATATATATATATATATATATATATATATATATATATAATATATAAAATATATATATATAAAAATATATAAAATAAGATATAATTCATTAAATATTAAATTATTATATAAATATTAAATATAAATTTAAAACTGAATTAATATTAATAAATAATAAATAATTGTTAAATATAAAATAAATAAAGCATTAAATACAAATTAAATAAAATATTGAGATAAAAAATATTAAATAAAATAAGTTTTAATTAAAATAATACAATAATAAATAAGAAAAATGCATTGAGCTCCTTTTGTGGATAAGTTTTAATATTTTATATTATTAGAATTCACTTGGATTAATTACTAACGAATTATTGCCTATATATATATATATATATATATATATATATATATATATATATATATATAAACGCACGCACATACACACACACACACACACACACACACACACATATATATATATATATATATATATATATATATATATATATAGTGCTGTTCGGTAAAAGTGACTCACCTGATATTTTTTACTAAATGTTCTCTCCGATAAAATGAAATTTGAGCTAAATTCAAAAGATAAGCGATCTAAAATCTGAAAAAGAAGCTTTGAAAGTTCTTTGAATTTAGCAGTAAGTACTGTCAAGCATCTGTTCAGTATAATGTTCTGGGGATGCTTTTCTTTTCATGGAAATGGTTTCTTAAAGCCATTTGAAAAGACTCCCAGGAGCGAGCAGTACAAGAGAATTTTAGAGTCTTGCCTGTCCCCTCTTGCTGAAAGGGTGCAAATCGACCCCACCAAGCTCATTTTTATTCAGGATAATGTTCCCTGTCACAAATCAAAATTGATGAAGGAATACTTTGATGAGAAGCAGCTGAGTGTTATGACATGGCCGCCCCAATCTCCTGACATCACCCTCATAGAAAATTCATGGAGCATTATAAACAACAGGCTATGGAAAAAGTAGTTGAGCAGCAAAGATTGTGAATTTCATATCCGAATGGAATTCAATGCTTGGAGATGATATTTGCCAGAACCTAATCAAGTCAAGGCCGAAAAGGATTGAAAAGGTTATTCAAAATAAAGGAGGACCCATAGATTATTATATATATCGAACTATATTACCTATTATAAATAAATTATACCTCTATTATTCTTTATTTAAAGCTGTTCTGTTATGTTTCTATTGATAACTAGTTGCAGGAAATAAGTGAGTCACTTTTTTTGCACAGTGTTTTTCCCTAAATCTCATTTATATCCAAAATTATAATTATCAATAGAATACGTTAGGGTGAGTAAATATTTTTACTAGGTGGTTGGGAAGGTGTCTTTATATTAGTAAGATTAAAAATTAGTTTGATCACAAAAGCAATAGGCGAAATATTTTTTAAGTAAAAAATATCAGATGAGTCACTTTTATCGAACAGCACTGTATATATATATATATATATATATATATATATATATATATATATAGAGAGAGAGAGAGAGAGAGAGAGAGATAGATAGATAGATAGATAGATATGAACAGATTTAAATAGATAGATAGATAGATAGATAGATATGAACAGACTTAGATTGAGATAGATAGATATGAACAGACATAGATAGATAGATAGATAGATAGATAGATAGATAGATAGATAGATAGATAGATAGATATGGAGGCATTTAATAGGCCGGTTAATAAAATTTAAAGAATAAATTGCCAACAAAATGATACCAATATTGCCAATAAAATAGATACTACTTTTGAAGCACGATGAGATAGATTTTAATGTCGGATTTTACGAACACGCCTGTGTTCTTTTTCAACGATGAAGGAGAATAAACAAAGACGTGGGGCTTTCTCTTCTGAAGAGTGTTTTTGGCTAGAGGTCTGCCTCTGGAAATTACACTCTATGAATAAACTCAAATCCCTTTTTTAATCCCTGAATACTTGAATTTATTTTGAAAATAAATTTCAACTCCGATAGCGTCTTTCTTGTCTGTTAAATGAACACGCTAAAAGCACGTATCTGATGTCATCGACGCTATGAAATGGTTGGTTGAAATATGCAGCGACTGTAAAAATAATTTTGTTGTTGTCCCTAATGGTTTTTTTATGGTTATTGAACCGAAGATGGAATTCCATCACATTTCTTCCAATATGATTTTCCTTTTTGTATTTGCCGCCGAAAAGCAAATATATAAGATTTGAACTGTCACAATTACGAAACGGTGGTTTGAATACTATGGTGAGGTGGGAATTATGTCTACAGGATGGTGCTAAAAGTGTGCGCTGAATATTTTTTGCCATTGTCTAATAATCAACTTATTCATCGAGCCTAGCGAAACATCAACAAGATGCAGAATGCACTTGATATCCCATATTTAGGACTCACCAGGAGTGCGCATCCGCTACCGAGAATTGAAACCTGGACCATTACGTTATCAAGCAAACGTCAAACCAACTGTTCCAACGGGGCTCGGTGACGAAAAGGTAGCAAATCAGACTATATAGCGCCGCTCGATCACGATTAAATATAGTAGCGATGTTATAGCATGAATATGTTATAATATCATTACAAAAATGGCCATTTTGTTTCAACACTTCTGGTGTCTTATCAAGTGATGGTCTTGAACCTCTACAAAAATTAAATCATAAGGTTCTTCATTCAACACCATCACTCGAGAAGACATCAGAAGTGTTGAAACAAAATGGCTATTTTTGTAGGGATTTTATAACATTTTTATGTTATAATTTTCGAATAAATAATTATATTTGCTCTACTCTGTATTGAGCACATTTTTAAAAATAGTATTTGTTAGTTATTGGAATTTATTCTGTATACACTAATCCTATATATATATATATATATATATATATACATACTTTGTCCATTTCTTAATGTATATATATATATATATATATATATATATATATATATATATAATAACTGACACATTCGGGTACCCAAGGCTTCATTGGTTTGAGTGTTCGAGAACTGATTTGTTTGAGGTAAAGGGCATTTGAGAACTAATGTTCCCTTGTATATCCGTAAATATATTTTTTGTTTCTCGAACAAATTTTTCAAGAAAAATATGTTCTAGTTTTCATAGAAAAAATTGGTTTTTGAATGAACATCAAATGAATGAACACCAATGAAAACAACGAAACCCTGAATACCCGGATGCGTCAGTAATATATATATATATATATATATATATATATATATATATATATATATATATATTGATGTAATTAATATGCATAGGCTTGGTTCCGCCTCACAGTAATATGATTGGCTGGTGTCAGCCATAAATACAGACTGATGTGGAGGTACAGGGAGGACGCCTATTGTCTTCGCCTATTGCCTACCACTACGATGAGGATCAATCCATTACGGTTACCTGCTAGATTGTCCTACACTATATATATATATATATATATATATATATATATATATATATATAATTTTTTATATTCACAAAACCCTTTCAGAAAAATAAAATAAAAAAATAAATAAATCTCCATAGACACTTAACCAGAATAGACGATGTCATCTTCCGCTTTAAATTTAGACACCCCAACCTTACCCTGACTTGACGTCTGTGAATGTAACTGAGATATTGATACAAATTATTAACCCTTACACCCTTTTCTTTAAACAATTGCTCTAGCCGTTGAAGATGGAACAGAGCTTAGTACTTTAATTCAATTTAATTCAAATAATTATATTGATGTTTTCGGCTCTTATTTTGAAACATGAGAACTCTTACGTAGCATTGGAATCATATTTTTAAATAAATAATTATATTTATGCTCTACTTTTGTATCGAGCACTATTTTTTTAAAATAATAACAAAAATACTAAAGAACTTTGGATTATTTACCTAACGAGTTCTTTCCTATTTTCTATATATTTTCACACACACACACACACACACACACACACATATATATATATATATATATATATATATATAGATAGATAGATAGATAGATAGATAGATAGATAGATTATATACAACCTAACGGCCCCGAAGAAAGTTAGTGATAGCAGCAAAGCAAAGAGGAATGTTGTGAGACCACAGTTGAAGGAGGGAAAAAGCAAATAATGGCGAGACATGAAAATGCGGTAGATGTCTTTGATCTACCGATGAATCTTTCCCTGTCAGATTCGACCAAGATGAGACGATCAAAGGAGCAGATTAATTCTTATGATTGTTTTTTTTTTTTTGGTAGGGTGATAGATAAATTGGTTTTCGAACAATTTCTTGGAACGAATTCATTTCGAGAGATGTTCCACTGTATAGAGTAAAATATTCGATAACTCGTTCTTAAAGCTCTTAGAAAACCTATGTTTTGTTTAAATTAAACTGTGTTAGTGGCCCTGATTGAAGCACTCCGAAAGGCATTTTAAGTCAGGCAAACTGAACGTTTTAAAGACAATTTGTTATCTAATTCGCATAGCGGACTTGGCTGCAGCGGTTTTGCCACCTAGGCAAGTTCTCTTTTTTTTTTTTTGGTGGCATGTCTTAGACAATTGTCAAATGGAATGCGTGGGCAAATATCAGAAGAGAACACTGTAAAGCTACAGGGATCACTAAGCTCGAATAACTTTAGGAAAGTTTAGAAAAATAAATGTTGAGTGAAAAAAAAAAACAAGCTTACTTATTACTACGGTGAATGCAATACAAAAACTGACAGGACAATAAAAAATTTAAATTGGGAACGGCTATAAACGACAATGAAAGCAACGCCTTAAAACTGTAGTGGTAGGCTTTATGCAACGGAAAAGGTAACCTCACTTGATGGAGATTCATTGCTTGGCCAAGAGAAGGGGAATGTGTAATTTGGACTCAAAACCGGCAGTTATGAATTATCTGTCAAACAAAAAATCCGATCACACACACACATACACACACACACGCACATATATATATATATATATATATATATATATATATATATATATATATATATATATATATGTATTAGGTTGGTGAAAAAATAATGTCGCTTTCTCACATAGTAACATATGTGAGAAAGCGACATTATTTTTTCACCAACCTAATATATATATATATATATATATATATATATATATATATATATATATATACATACATACATACATACATACACACACATTTTGAGAATTATAGATGATTATTATTAAGAAGAGACAAAAATGCTTTACTGCGAAGAAGATATTTAGAAGGGATACTAATAAACACATTCCCATCGATAACACGCACCACATGAACTTTTTTACCAGCAGCTTTCATAAAATCCATATTTAAAGATTCTAAGATCCGCATACCTGTGACCGACGGAGACTAAGTCTTTCAGTCCCACACCAAATACCCCACACCCCAATCAACTTGCGGACACAACCAGACAGAAACAATTTGCTAACTGGATACAATCACAGGCTTTATCACCTAAATCCTGCAAGACCAACTAGAAATATGATTCATATAACAGAAAGACGTGCTTGCATACCACCACCATTTTAAGCAATTATATACACGTACCCTACAAGACTGACACAAAAATTCCCATTAGAATCTAAATGCACACACGAGCGAGTACAGGCACATGCTTTAACATCACTAGACCAAGAGACATCAGTTCTGCCTGAACAATGCAAAGAAACAACACAGAACGAAAAGTACTGGAAGTTTTTTTTTTCATAATTAATTTTCAAAAGTTTCTGAGGAAATAAAAGCGAAACCTTTTAAATTGATATACCTTTCATATTTATTCCTTATACTTTCCTACTGCAGCATAGCCCCCCTCCTGTTGGGGATCTCTTTGGCGACGGGCTAAATTCCATAATAAAGTTGCATTCTTCTTTCACAGCCTAGTTATTTTGGTTCGGAGATAAAAGAACTTCAACAAAAGGAATTTTAAACTTAATTATTTTATTAACGTAGACGTACGCATCTCTAACTATCCAGTGGGATGCTCTCCTTCCACTGAAAGCAGTCTGCAGACATATATATGTGTATATGTATGTGTATGTATCCGACAATTATTTTAAGACATTTTTTTTTATGTCTATACGTTCTTTTTATAGATACAAATAGTTAAGTAAATGCTCTGTTTATAATAAAAAGTATTAACGACATTTACCGGCCTGAATGTCCTGAATGTTCTATTCATAGGAATCGAACTTGTATCCTATACGGAACCGTCATATAGCCTGACGTGCTTTACTGATTGAGCCACAGAGGAGCGCATTGGTTAGCAAGGTCGATTTTACCGGGTTTTTTTTTTGCTTTATTTTAAATTACAATTCTCCATGATTTTCTCTCGCATATTCACATCGGCTACATTTGGATGCGCATCGAGCAGATATGAATGTACCAGAGAAAATCGTGGAGAATTGTAGTTTAAAAACAGTAACATTGACCTTGCTAACCAAAACGATCCTCTGTGTCTAAATTGGTAAAGCCCTTCAGGCTATATGACGGCTGTGTGTAGGATACAGGTTCGATTCCTGTCGGAGGACGCATACTATGAAAATTGCTCGTACATTTATGCCGGTAAATGTCGTTAATACTGTTTATTATAAAAAGAGCATTTACTTAAATATTTGTATCTATAAAAAAATATAAACATAAAAAATGTCTTTGTATATATATATGTATGTATATATTCATACACGTTTCATTAAATAATATTACAAGTGTTGTCTGTTTATTTTATGTAAATTTTTTTCGTAACATCTTATAAGTTTAATAACATTATCGTTGAACGAAGAAAGAAATTCACAATAGTGATCCATATTTTTTTTTTTTAATACAATCTAAGCTTTCGGCTTACTTAAGCTATTATCAAAGATGTCAATTACAACATAGTAAACAATATACGGACAAGACAGTGATGATAGTCTGTCAATGCTTACATAGATGATTTCTAAGCAACGATAAACACGTGCATATAAGACGCTAGAAGTGAAAATCGCACCGCATCTCATGACGTCACACATGACGACACGAGAGTCAATTGGAGAAGCATGGGAAGCCGTTGGTATAAACCAATGGCTTTTGTTACCAATTATAGACATTTAAGAATCTTAAATATATATATATATATATATATATATATATATATATATATATATATATATATATATATATATCGGGAATCCAGTTGATATATAATCGAAGTGAATCCTATGAATATAATATAAAATAAACTATTGAAACTGATTCAGAAAGAGAGCTCAATGTTTTATTCAAACAGAGCATATAAATTGTAAACAATAGGAATTAAGATTATTCCGTAAATCTTATGATGATGAATCCACCTGGTAAAATTGAAATTAAATTAGAAGGATTTTCAAAGCCATTAGGTTGTCAAGAAAAATCAAAATAATTTTTTTAAAACATTTGTATATCTATTTTTTAACCTAATAGATTTGAATATCCTTGTAATTTAATTTTAATTTGCAGGATGAAATGATGAT
>OZ010612.1:29625418-29702918 GCA_963932145.1 Acanthosepion lycidas
TAGTATAGCGAAAAATATAGAGAATAGTAACCGTATAGTGATCAGCACCGAGGAATAGTATAGTAACCCGTATAATGATCAGCATCGAGAAATAGCATAGAGAATAGTAATCCATATAGTGATCAGCATAGACAAATAGTATAGCGATTAATATTGAGAATAGTAATCCCTATAGTGATCAACATAGAGAAATAGTATAGTGAATAGTATAGAGAATAATAATCCGTATAGTGATCAGTATAGAGAAATGGTATACAGAATAGTAATCCGTATAGTGATCAGTATAGAGAAATAGTATAGAGAATAATAATTCGTATAGAGATCAGTATAGAGAAATAGTATAGTGAATAGTATAGAATGCATTTATATATAAAGCGAATCCTCGTCGCCACTTTTGTGATGTCAACGAACACTC
This sequence comes from Acanthosepion lycidas, assembly GCA_963932145.1. Taxonomy (NCBI): domain Eukaryota; kingdom Metazoa; phylum Mollusca; class Cephalopoda; order Sepiida; family Sepiidae; genus Acanthosepion; species Acanthosepion lycidas. Next base: position 29,625,834 of record OZ010612.1, read on the forward strand.
GTTGTCATTTTCTTAAAACCGTTGAACAATATTGGTGTCAGACGCCTTCGAATATCACACGCAGTAATAGTACTTGCTTGATAATACTCGCTCGAATAGTAACCGCCGAATAGTAATCCGAATAGAGAATTAGTATCGTGAATAGAGTAGAGAATAGCGGCCCGTATAGTAATAGAGGATAGAATAGACATGTCGATCCGTATAGTATAAAGGATAGACTAGAAATAGGGATCGTTAGTCGTCAGATATTTCATACATATATGCGTTTCCTCTATGGTCACGTGGTTTACTTAATTCAATAATAGGATCGCCTGTGTTTGCTCATTGGCTTTCTATGTTCGAACCGAAGTGTCGTCAGTGACTTTATTCCTATTTCACTCTACTCTTCAGGAATTTTCAGCAATAGACTGCCGTTTTCTCTCATTTTTATGTTAATATATATATATATATATATATATATATATATATATATATATATATATATATATATATATATAATTGTTGTATCAATTATGAGTTAGGTTCGAAAAAGAGGTTAAGTTTAGGAAGAGTAGCGGTGTATTTTCTAACGAATTCTGACAACTCATAATTGATACAACAATAGTTAATAAAAATGAACATGCTACCGCCCCTGTCTGAATGATTAGATTTCTCTGTAACCTTGGAAACAGAAAATTATGAATTTATATGTGCGTTTAAAACTCAGTAAATTTAAAAATAAGTTATTCTAATATTCGCTTGAAGATGAAACGGAACTAATGCTTTTAATTTAATTATATAATTAAATTTAAAGTTTTTAGCTTCCATTTTTGAAGCATGGTTATTACTGTGTAGCGAAAAAAACATATTTTCAATCAGTTAATTATATATATATATATATATATATATATATATATATATATATATATATATATATATATATATATATATACACGAGACATATCATGGCACAGCTGTACTTATCACTATCTCACTTTAATCTTTGAATATCATAGAACTGTGAAACCGGGAAAATTACTCAAAATAAACATTCGTAAAGATCCCCAGTTGCATTTTCAACTTCTTTTACCGATATTTTTCCTGGTGTGCGATATATAAAAACTAGCGTAACCGTGCCGTCAAATTTGACGGCAAGAAAGAATGTATTATAGATAATATGTATTACATTGTAAGTAATTTTCGTTTAATGCAAGTACAATTATTTCAATTTAAAATAGATCGTTGTTAACGTTTATAATTGAACAATGTCCAAATTACAAACACCTAAGGAAAGATATCCGTATTTTATCCTCATAAATGTCACATATTTACAACCAAAATTCCATTTTCTGTAAAAGTTCTCAATATTTTTTTATGTAAACTTTGTATAATCCTTGACAGTCCGTTGATTCAATCTGTAATTTTAGAGTTTACTTATTTTTCGTCTTACTAAGAGCAACGTACCACCAGATATGCTTTTAATTAATTTTTTGTCCACCCACCTCTTTCTTTTAATTATAATTTTTAAAGTTTAAAATAAATTTCTAAAAGTGAACAAAGCATTCTTAGATATAAATGAGGCGTATTATATATACGAACCTTCTTCCATAGAGATATCAGTATGCGTCAAGGGAACAAGTTAGTACGGCATCAATTGGGTGATCGTTATTTTGCACATTGCATTCAATATATATATATATATATATATATATATATATATATATATATATATATATATAATTATTTATTTAAAAATATGATTTCAACCTGCTACATAAGAGTTCTCACGTTTCAAAACAAGAGTCGAAAACTTCAATATAATTATTTGAATTAAATTGAATTAAAATAAGCTCTGTTCCATCTTCAAGGGAAATTTTTTTTGGAATAACTTATTTCTGAAATTTTTTGTATCGAGCACTATTTTTTAAGAAGAAGAGTGCTATTAAAACACGTAAATTTCAGAAATAAGTTATCCCCCCCCCCAAAAAAAAAATTCGTTTGAAGATGGAACAGAGCTTACTTTAATAGTTCGTAACCATGCAATGAGATGAGGTAACAGAAACCGTAGATTTGTCTACGGAGTATCATTACATTATTGTTACATAATTATAGCGAAATCATCAAGGTTTTCTGTCAAAAGCATTTTATTTTTGGTCGTATATTAAATTAAAATATTCCTTTTTACTGGCTTTATTTTTGAAATGGAATAAGATCATTTCAGAATTTTGTTATTGCCCATCAAAATGACTGGAAGAAAGCGATCTAAGAACAATAATGGAAAAAGATATATTTATTGTATATAAAATACAAGTAGGGCACAAGGCCAAAATACGGAGGGTTTGAGGCTGGTCGTCACTAACTATCTTATACCTAGCTAATCTGATTCACGACCCATTCACACATTACAGTTTCCACATTCACCATAAGAACTCGTCCGTCGCCATTCAATCCTCCATACACCATAATACCGAATCTTCTCAAGGGGAACCTACAAAGCCTTAAAATTTAATGATAATAATTATATATATACAATTCTAATAATTATCATTAAATGGAAAAGAGAGGCAACAAAGCGTAAACGAAATAGCTCCAGATTGTTCAACTTAGGAAACTTAGCATTGCAGCCAAATTCTTCTAAAAAGCTGCCAATAATAAAGGAGAAAATGAAGTATACCTAACAACAAATCGAATATAGCATCAAAATTTATATTATTTTTATTTATTTGTTATGTAACTAAATCCATAATTGTCAACAATGTTTGCATAAAACTTGATATTTCCAGTAATAAATTATTAATAAATATTATTGTTATTATTTTACTTAAGTGTGAGGCAATCTTATATTTACAATTACTTACGGTTAACCTTGAAAGGAAATGTTGATCAAAAATGCCTAAAATCTTTAAGTGCGTATTGCCGCAAAATTATTAAATATTGAATAGGCCCCTCCTCCGCCAAACGTGTCATATACCTAAAACATATATAAAAAAAAAAATAAATAAAATTTTCAACGTCCGCTTTCTATTCGCGTGCATGCGCAGTCACATCAACGCAAACATCACTTTAGTCCGATGATGTCTTACATGGCAAAACACATCACACGAAAACCTTTTCAATTTTGTCGTAGATTTTTCCATTCAGAAACGAAAACAGGGAAATGTGAATTTTATCAAAGAAAATTCATTGGCTTTTAACCGAACTAGTATAAATTTAAAATTTCGACCAAAATACACCCAATATAGTAATTTTATAAGTGTGGTTTAAGGCCATGATTTTTGAAATAGCGAACAACTAATCAGAACTCTGACGACCCGAATTGAATGGCGGTTGAATTCTCACTGTGATAAATTGCCTTTGTCTAAGTTCTTTTTTTAAATCAAAAACGCGTAAAGACAACCAGTAGAGCTGCAAGAATAGAAAGGGTGAAAACACGAGAATTAAACTCACTAATCAACCATAATTAATCTCGCGAGACAAGCTTGTTAACCATTACACCAGTGTAAAGCACCCAATACGCCCGATATATATAGTTATAAACGCTGCAGAAATGCATCCATTTCTCACGATGAGTGAAACATTTTCCGTGACCTCTTTCCATATGGAAGCGATAAATTCTGCTACTCGCTATATTTATTACTACTTAGGAAGTCAAACTGAATTTGGTGAACATATTTTTTTCAAACTTTGGCGTCACTATAATTTTGATTCTATTACAACGTACCGCTTTGGCCGAGGCTCATTTCGTCTGTCTTTTCTTTCTTTTTTTGTTTTTTTTTTGTTGTTAGTTTTGGTTGATTATTTTCAATTTCTGTCCATTTTTTTTTCTTTTTATTCATTACTTCATTCTTTTCTCCATTTCTACGTTAATGTTTGTATAGATTTTGATCTTTTTTGACATTTTCAGTATCCAATATATATATATATATATATATATATATATATATATATATATACATAAGCGAATGGGTAAATATAGGCATGTATACGAGCGAGAGATCGTGTACAAATACATATAAATTCTTTATAGTGTTAAAAACATACTCAATGTTAAATAACAGAGCGTTTATATATATATATAAAAAATTGCATATATATATATATATATATATATATATATATATATATGCAATTTTTTATATATATTATTTATATAATTATGTAAGCGCGGTCGTTAGTGAAAAGCGCTCAATATCAGTGATAGAGCTAACATATTTAGTTTCACTCTATTTGCGATCGTCAGAGAGTCTGACGATCGCTAACAGCATGAAACCCAGGGTCACAAACTCACACCAATCCAACTGTATATATATTAATTAAGGTATTACATATATAATACCTTACATTAACTGCACAGCACCAGCTTTCATTGTGCAGTATTAATGTAAGGTATTAAATTAAAGTATATATCCTGTACTGTTTGTGGTCTTTTGTGCAATTCTCTAGCCGGTCTCAAAAGCCATGCCCGTCATAGGTATGCAGATAATTAGTTCTTGGTCGTCAGAATCTCATGCAATGGGGGAGTCATATATATATATATAAGAATTTTTTTATGTTTATACAATCTTTTTAGAGATACAAAATTTAAGTAAATACTCTGTTTATAATAAACATTTACTGGCCTAAATATCCGAGAAATTTTCATAGAAAATATACGTCCCCCGAAAGGAATCGAACTTGTATCCTATACGGAACCGTCATATAGCCTGACGTACCCTAACCGATTTGGCCACAGAGGAGTGTCCGGTTAGTCCGCTCGATTTTACTGTCTTTAAAGTACAATCTTTCAGGTATATTCATATCTGCTCAATGCGTATCCAAATGTAAACAAATGACGTCACACATTATGAAATGGACAAAGTTCGACAATTATTTTAAGACATTTTTATGTTTATACATTCTTTTTATAGATGCAAATATTTAAGTAAATGCCCTGTTTTATAGTAAACAGTATTAAACATTTACCGGCCTGAATGTCTGAGAAATTCTCATAGAAAATATTCGTCCTCCGACAGGAATCGAACCTGTATCCCATACGGAACCGTCATTTAGCTTGACGTGCCTTAACCTTTCAAGGTAGAGGAATTGTATTAGCTTAAGTAAGGACAAGTGTTAAGTGTAGAGAGATGAAGTAGACTTTGGAGGGAACGAGGAACTTAATCTTTTCATTTATTTATAAGTTCAGGGTATGACGATGAACTACATCTGGCAGCAAGGCCTCTGATCGGTAGATTAGATGTTTTGAGGAGCGTGGAAACACCTCTGAATTCCTGTTAATCCCAGGTCCGCTCTGACGCCTTGCGGTAGCATCAGTTAGGCCGCCACCTATCGGCAAATCGTGAACCACTTAAACAAACACTATGAAATTATAAAAATACCAACATTACATTGTTATATTTAAAATAACAACAATATATATTTCTAGTAAATTAAGTTATAAAGCAAAATGACCAACAATACATTTTATAGTAGATTTAGCACCAATATATTTTATAGTAGAATTAGAAACAATACATAATATAGTAGAATTACCAACAATACATATTATTTTAGTAAAATTAGCAACAATAATTTTCTACTAGAATTAGCGACAATTCATTTTATTGCAGAATGACCAACAATACATATTATAGTAGAATTAGCAACAATACCTTTTATAGTAGAATTAGCAACAATATATTTTATAGTAGAATTAGCATTAATACATTTTATACTAGAATTACCAACAATACATTTTATACGAGAATTACCAACTATACATTTTATAGTAGAATTACCAACAATACATTTTATACTAGAATTACCAACTATATATTTTATAGTAGAATTACCAACAATACATTTTATACGAGAATTACCAACTATACATTTTATAGTAGAATTATCAACAATACATTTTATAGTAGAATTAGCAACAATATATTTTATTGTAGAATTACCAACAATACATATTTAAAGAAAATGACCAACAATACGTTTAATCAGTCGTTGGATGTATATAACTGCGTTAAAAATATATTTACCTGAAGCCATGGAATTGTGTTCAAAATATTTAGATTTCGTCATTAAATGACCCATAGAGGTGTTGGCATGCTGATAAACAAAATCAATCAACCTTTTCTTTATGCTACTGAATTAATTTTCATTCTTGGTGATTTTCATTCAGATTTAAAAAAAAAAGAAAAGTCGTACTTTATCTTTTTCTGATTCTGTCTTTTGTTATTTTCATCGTCTTCCTTACATTTTTTCTGTTCCCGTAGCCCTTATAAATAAATAAATTAAAAAAAAGCTTTATTTCCTTCTTATTTCAAGGCCATTGTTCGTTATTTCTTTTCCTCCTTTCTTATTATCGAAAGGTGAACGTTAATAAAGATCTTTTTGAATATCGTAGAGGAAAACCGCTTAAGACTGTAATATCATCTTTTATGTAAGGTTTGGGAAAACATTTCTGAAATGTTTATCGAACACAGGGAAGAATTTTCTCCCCATGAAACCTCTAGTCGAGTAAATGGATAACTGATATTTGCAGTCCATGTTTCGCTTTCTCGATCAAATAAAACAACATCAAAGGATCTTATGTGTGTAGCTGTATCCTAATATGTTTTAATAAGCAAACATTACTCAAGAGAAAAATACCTTTGATAAAACGTGAATAAAAACCCTATTCCGATCAGACCTATATTCATAAGATACAGTATTTTTTTTACAAAATGTTTACCCAATAAAAAGCCCAAGAGCCACTGAAAGTAGAGTTGGTTACTAGGTGTCCTTTTTTCCATTTTTCCCTAAAGCGTCTTTGTTGCTTATATGCTTGGACCATGCTATTTCCAGTAGGCTTCTGTAGAAACACATTTCTGTTGCTTCAAGTCTCTTCCTCATCTTTGAGAACATTGTACAGCATTCACTGTCATATAGGAAGATTGATTTTCCATAGCAGTTCAGCACTCTTTTCTTTGTTTCTCTTGCTTCAAGTCTCCTCTTCATCTGTGAGAAAATTGTCCAACATTCACTGGCATATGGGAGGATTGATATTACATAGCAGTTCATCACTCTTTCTTTGTTTTTCTTGCTTCAAGTCTCCTCTTCATCCGTGAGGTAATTGTCCAGCATTACCTGCCATATAGGAGGATTGATATTACATAGCAGTTCAGTACACTTTTCTTTGTTTCTCTTGCTTCAAGTCTCCTCTTTATCTGTGAGGAAATTGTCCAGCATTTACTGCCATATAGGAGGATTGATATTATATAGCAGTTCAGCACTCTTTTCTTTGTTTCTCTTGCTTCAAGTCTCCTCTTCATCTGTGAGGAAATTGTCCAGCATTCACTGCCATATAGGAAGATGGATATTACATAGCAGGAAACAAGGGATAAACCTGTTCTCTTCTTCAAAAGACTGGAGTGACTATTCCGTCCACTCAGGTATTCATGATCGATTACGGCCACGTAACTTTCAAATCCACCGTTTCTCGTACGATCACCGAACTTAACCAACGTCTCGCCTGTTCAATAACTAGATGGGTGACCGCTTGGGAATACCAGGTGATGTAAGCTGACATCAGGAGTGTAATGAATAATGTCTCAGAATCATTAATCGGAGAACTGAGTTCCAATTCCAGTTGGGTTCGTTATATTAATTTATGTGCAAATATCCGAGATTTACTTGAACTCCTCCCTACTGAGTCAGTTTGTGACGGTTTTTAACGTGGGGACTCGAGTGTTTCCACTAAGGTCGCTGGTCTAAGCTGGTCTTAGCTGGTCATGGCTTGTCTAAGCTGGTCAGACCTTGTCTAAGCTAGTCATAGCTGGTCATACAACGGCTTCCGAACAGATGCAAAGGGACGGTGTTTAGGAAAGCAAGGGAGGAAAGAAGACCCCCGGCATGGAACAGATACTACATCTGCAGCATCTATCTCGACGGGAAAAATCCACTTCGACTCCTCTGCTAATCCCTCCAGATAAAGCAGGAAGGAGACCCCCCCTCACTGGTAAATATGTGCAAATACCCTTGGAAAAGTTATGAAATCATCTCTTCTTCCCCATCTATGGGTTAATTAGTAAGACTTGTATCAGTAAAATCATTATTATCTCCAAACATTTCTTGCAATCTAAAAATAATTTGCGACTTTAAATAACATCCAGCAGGTTGATAAGCCGTAAAAAATCTGTCAACCAAGCAGCAAATCGCACAATTGCCGAAGTCAAGCCAAGTCGATCTGGGTCAGTAACTGAGTGGGTAACCGCTTGAGAATACCAGGTGCTGTAAGTTTGGATGGGTGGATGGTATAAAGAGCTTTCGGCCATATCAGGTGGGAAAAAAAAAGTTTCCCGTACGATCACCAAAGTTAAGCAACGTCGAGCCTGGTCAGTACCTGAATGAGTGGCCTCTTGGCAATACCAAGTGCTGTAAGCTTGAATATGTGGGCTGCGTAATGGGTAACGGATCGAAATTGAAAATCGGAGACCCGAGTTCCAGTTCCAGTTCCAGCCAGCTTTGTTATATTCACACACGCAAATACCACTGAGAAATTTATATATCGACCTCTTCTACAACCGCCAGATATTGGTTAATTAGTACGACTGGTATCAGTAAGTGATTATTACCAAAAAATTCTTACAATATTATCCGGCTTTAAATAACCAAAAGGTTGATAAACCGTAAAATAAATAAAATCAATCAGTTCACCAACTAAAAACATGCTTATGGATCACTGACGAATCGATCGCCTTATCGTTTTTTTGTTTTTGTTTTTTTTCTTTGGCTTCATTTTTCAATCTTGTTTTCAGAAATATCTAAACAGTCAACTGTGTATGTCCGCTTCCTATGGTGAATGGTGAAAAACGGCTTTGATCGAGTCAAGTCTGAAGGTCTTTGCAATCATCACCCGTCTTCGGACATTTTGGACTGGCGTTGGAGAATCCCAAGCAAAGAACTGTACAAAATATCAGAAAGTCACTTGAGGACTACGAACAGCAGTAACAACTAAGATGCGTAGCAGATGCAACTCGAAGAGTAAATATTGGCATAAAGATGTTGATATTCCACGCTTCTTCAGATAAAAGGTTAGGAAGGAAACCCCCCATCAATACTGGAAAGAGTGACTTGAGAAACCTGCTTACCTGAAAGATTTTTAGAGAGAATTATTTTATAAATTTCAAGTAAAAGCTGCTCAGTCAATGAATACCAAATGTTTCCTTATAGGGAAATGGATAATATTAACATTACCATCAACTTTTTATTTCTTATTTTCAGATTGCTTTTTTCATTATCGTTTCTAACCCGTGCTCTCGATTTTTCTCGTCTCTCTTCTTCTTCTTCTTCTTCTTCTTTTCCCTCTTCTTCTTCTTCTAATTCTATTATTATTGTTATTATTATCCTTTTCTTCCTCCCCTTCTTTTATTATTATTATCATCATCTTCTTCCTCTTTCTCCTTCTTCTTACGTCCTTCTTCTTCTTACTATTATTTTTCTCCTCCTCCTCCTTCTCGCTTGTTATTTTTCTTCATTCTAAAATTTTATTTGATGCCTATTCACCCTCGATCAAAGATCCGGGATATCTTCTCCCCCTCCCTAGCTATGGGTTAATCAGTAGGAGTTGTATCTGTAAATCATTGTTATATCTCTCAAAAACATCTTCCCATCTAAAAATATTTTCTTGCTTGAAATAACCTGTTATGGGTTGATAAGTCGTAAAACACAAATCAATTAATCAACTAAAACTCACTCTATAAAAGAATAGAACAACTTTTCTTTCTTTCTTTCTTTTTTCTCAATTTTTTTTTTATCGTTTTTGTTCTCTTTCCTTTTTTTTATTCGCAATCTACCTTGCCCGTGTCTTCCAGACTTTGTGGGTTTTTTTTCGCAGTCTATCAGCAATATTCTTGGTCCTGACCTGGCATCTCGGCTTCAGTCAGTTTCCCATCGCTGTCATGTAGCTCACTTGTGTCTTTCCTTTGAATATTTCCATGGTAATTGTTTGGATGAACTTTCCTCTATGGTACCTAGACTTTATGAATTTAAGCGCAGTACTAGATTGGCAGTAAGGTCTCATCAATTCACAGTTGAATTGGCTAGAGGCAACCGTAAGTTCTATGCTAACAGTTTTCTTTTGCGCAATTTTCCCTTATGGAACTAAATTCCGGACACCTTTGAGGTTCAAAAATCTAAATGCAATGTCAATCGTTATCTACTGTCTTCCTGATTACACTTCTATCGTTCTCGCTCCTTAATGTTTTTTCTTTATTCTTTCACACTCAGTAACCCCTTTGTGTCTTAGTGGCTTTACTGCCTTGAATAGAGTAATATGATAAAAACAAGACCCCTCTCCGGTGCTCTCTTGCCAAATATTGACCCTATCAAAAATGCCATTTGATATGGTTATCTTCGTTTTATTAGGTTGGTGCAAAAATAATGACGTAATAATGTCGTTTTTGACGTTAAAAAATACATCAAAAAACGACATTATTACGTCATTATTTTTGCAGCAACCTAATACCTCTACATTTTGTATCTTGCTTCTCTTGCCCCACCTCGTTTTCCCGCCAAATACAGACTCTATTGAAGAATTGAAAACCTGATCCTCCATTTCTGTCTTCGTAGTTCGATTTTTTTTTTCCTGCATGTTCACTCTTTCTCAGTTTCTTGGTTCTTGACTCAACAGTTCGCGATCGAAGAATCGAAAGTCCATTCTTTGGATCTCTTCCACTTGCCATTTCTCCGTCCCTTCAGAATTCCTCCTCTAAGAACTAGCAGTTCCGTCTCTTGATCCCACGCGCCGATTCTTTTTTTACGTCTGACACCGCCACTAAAATATCAACTCAATTTTCACTGGCACACACACACACACACACACACACACACACACACACACACACACACACACACACACACACACACACACAAAAAAAAAAAAAACCCGTACCGCCTCAAAGAAAGTCTTTCATCTGAATACAGTTGGCTTTTTGTTTCGCCCCCCTGCACCTCATTCCATCAGAGACCCAGATTCACGCCAATCAACTACCCGCGATTTAATTCGAGGAGAAAACGCGCTTATGTTTGGAATTTTTGTCGACTTCATCGAAAAAAAAATAGTTACATTAGGCTAGTTAGGAATTTGGAAAAAGTCAATGACTGTGTTAGTAGCGTTCTCCCTTTAACCCATTATTAACTGATCATTGAAATTATTTTAATTTTTCTCCATCATCCAGTTCACACTCCTTCTCGGACTTTTGAACAGGAGTAGAGGTTTATTCCCTGTTTACTTTCTAGGTGTGTAATTCGGATTCCCTTTAAAATATACTTCAACTATATGCTTCTAACGTCTCCGCCTAAATTCTGGAAATTTATTTACTATTTTTTTTCAGAGAGGATAGGTTTGCCCATCGTCCGATTCACACTGCTTTCCAATTTTTTTAACAGGAGTAGAGGTCCACTTCCTGTTTCCTGTTTAGGATTGGGTTTCCTGTTCCCTCTAAAATCTACTTCAACTATATGCTTCTAACGTCTCCGCCTAAACTGTGGAAATTTATTTACTATTTTTTTTTTCAGAACGGATAGGTTTCCCTATCGTCTGATTCACACTGTTTCCTGATCTTTTAAAAAGATGTAGAGGTCTACTTCCTGTTTCCTGTTTAGGATTAGGTTTCTGGTTCATCATAAATTCTACTTCAACTTTATAATTCTCTATACGCCGAAAATCTTAAATTTATACTATTATTGGTTTTCCGGTTTCTTCTAAAGACTTTTCCGTCTCTTCCGTCTTAGTCGCTTTATTCCTAACCTGGAGTGAATTGATTAAAAAATATGTTTTTCCTTAATGTGTATTTTAAGGGTATAGAAAAGATCGGACGTTTCTAGAAAAAAATATTAATGATGATGTTATTTTTCGGTGTTTTTTCTTATTTATCGATTTCTTTCTTTCCGATATATATTTTCTAACTTCAAGCATCCTCATTTTTTTTTATTCTTCGGCTCCGACGTTTTCGTGGTCAGGAACTTAAATTAGTGCTACAATTCAAATATCTTGGATCGATTATCAGCGACGAAATACTTTCAAGATCAGCACAAGCAGTCGCAGCTGACGCAACATTAAAAACAATCTGTAATGAACGGATATTTACCGGAAATCACAGAGCCAAGTCAAGACGAAAAAAAGAAAAACTGCTGCCATATATGGGCAGGAATTACGCAGTTTTCACTTTCTAGGTTTGATCGAGTTCAAAAGCGTCTCTGCGTTCTCATGTGTGACGAATTATTTTCCACACTACAACCCCTTTCTCAAAGTTGACTGATTTGCTTTTTACGGCTTATCAACCCTTTTCCGATTATTTAATATTTAAGAAAATATTTTAAGATTGTCATTTAAATTTTTTGGGATATAATAATGAGTTACTGATAGAAGTCTTACTAATTAACACATATTTGGGGGAGAAGAGGTGGTTTCTTAGAGCAGTGTATTTTCAAACGGTCACTCCTTTAGAACGTGCGAGAATCGGTATTTCAAATCTAATATAGCCGTATGCCGACGTGTGGGAGAAAATTATATATAAAGCTTTATATATGAAGAAAAAAATTACAAAAAATCTGCGACGAAGTGAAAAAAAATAAACAAGTGTTCATCGAGAATCAACTAATAAAATGATCTCATAAATTTCTATTCTCGCCATAAAAACTGATATAATGGAATATGCATACACCTGTGTTCCCCCCTCACTGGAATATGACTGGCTGGTGTCCGTCATAACTACCGACGGACGTGTAGGTGAGTCAAAGAGAGCCTTAGTCTGAGAGCTAAGTCTATAACGACGCCCATTGGACTACGCCATTGATCTACACTTCTTACCTGCGACTACGACGCGTACCAGTCGATTACTGCTACCGTATTCTACTTGGTTATAGTAGCCCAAACCACTTAGCTACTTCGTTCAAATATATCACTTTCCGGGACATATCGGAAAGAAAGAAGAAAGAAAGAAAGAATGGAAGAAGGAAAGAAGAAAGTGGGGAGGAAGGAAAGAAGAAAGAAAGAAAGAAAGAAGGGAAGAAAGAAGGGAGGAAGGAAAGAAGAAAGAAAGAAAGAGGGGAGGAAGGAAAGAAGAAAGAAAGAAGGGGGAAGGGAAGAACAAAGAAGGAAGGAAGGAAGGAAGGAAGAAAGAAGAAAGAAAGAAAGGAGGAAGGAAAGAAGAAAGAAGGAAGGGAAGAAGGAAAGAAAGAAAGAATGGAAGATAGAAGAAAGAAGAAGGAAAGAAGGAAGAAAGAAGGGAGGAAGGAAAGAAATTAGAAAGAAAGAAGGTGGAAGGAAAGAAGAAAGAAATGAGGAAGGAAAGAAAAAAGAAAGAAGGGAGGGAGGAAGTAAAGAAGAAAAAAAGAAGAGTGGAAGGAAGGAAAGAAGAAAGAAAGAAGGGAGGAAGTAAGGAAAGAAGAAAGAAAGAAGGAAGGAAAGAAAGAAGAAAGAAAGAAGGAAGAAAGAAGGGAGGAAGGAAAGAAATTAGAAAGAAAGAAGGTGGAAGGAAAGAAGAAAGGAATGAGGAAGGAAAGAAAAAAGAAAGAAGGGAGGGAGGAAGTAAAGAAGCAAGGAAGAAGAGTGTAAGGAAGGAAAGAAAAAAGAAAGAAGCGAGGAAGTAAGGAAAGAAGAAAGAAAGAAGGAAGGAAGGAAAGAAAGAAAGAAGGGAGGAAGGAAAGAAGAAAGAAAGAAGGAAAGAAAGAAGAAAGAAAGAAGGAATGGAGGAAAGAAAGAAGAAAGAATGAAAGGAGGAAGGAAGGAAGGAAGGAAAGAAGAAAGAAAGAGTGGAAGGTTATTTAATGAAATATGCATACACCTGTGTTCCCCTCCTCACTGGAATATGATTGGCTGGTGTCCGTCATCAATACCGACGGACGTGTAGGAGAGTCAAAGAGCCTTAGTCTGAGAGCTAAGTCTATAACGACGCCCATTGGACTACGCCATTGATCTACACTTCTTACCTGCGACTACGACGCGTACCAGTCGATTACTGCTACCATATTTCACTTGGTTATAGTAGCGAAATCCACTTAGCTACGTTCAAATATATCCCTTTCCTGAACATATCAAATACTAATAAAAATGATCTCATAAATTTCTATTCTCGCCATAAAAACTAATAAAAATGATCTCATAAATTTCTATTTTCGCCATAAAACTAATAAAAATGATCTCATAAATTTCTATTCTCTCCATAACATCAAAATAAAACCCGGAATAATCATCAGATTCTATTTAACAGTGCTCAGAATTTATCGCTCTCGATAATTACATGAACAGGAGAAATACATAGAAAATACATTTAAGCACTTCCAATACCCTAATTATTTCAAATTCAACGTAAAGCAAAACCCTCGTAAAACATTACAAAATAGAAGAGTGGGCCATGCTGACAAACGCAACGAATCAAAATATATTCTTCTATCTACGAACTTTATCACAACTACCACTGAAAAGAATTTATCTAAACTCGACATAAAATGTGTTAAAACTCAGTCGGAAACAATAAATTACTTAATTACTACGAAACAAAATACTAAACGAAAACTTGAAGAAGGAATTTAGTCTATCACATTTGATAATTGCCACGAGAAATACACTGGCGAAACCTCAAGATATTTAAATAAAAGATTTTTACGAACACAATAGAGATATTTTTCAAAACAACACACTCAGTGCATTAGTTGCGAACTGTATTGACTGATCATAATTTTCGTTAAAAGACTAAAATGTATCAAAATGCATTAAATTTTTGGTAAATCTCCGTCCAGGTCCTTATAACATTTACTGGTAGATTTTCTATTAACACAATTTAAGATATATTTTTGTAACTATTTTTATATCTACCGTGAAACATTACGTACCACTTATTTGCGAGTTTTGACTCAGGATCTCAGGCAAAAGGGTTAAATTTTTTCAGGAACGCAGGGCCCAAAGGGTTAAATGTCTCATTCTTGGAATTTTATCTTATTTTTAATTTTTTGTTATCGTTTGTTGCTGCATACTGTGATGTATTTGTTTCTGTGGACCGTGATGTAATTGATGCTGCAGACTGTGATGTATTTGTTTAGATTGTGTATTTGTTGCAGACTGTGATGTATTTGTTGTAGACTCTATTTGCTGTAGACTGTGTTGTATTAGTTGCTCTAGACTGTGATGTATTTGTTTAGATTGTGTATTTGCTGGAGACTGTGATGTATTTGTTGCTGTATACTGTGATGTATTTGTTGTAGATTATGTATTTGCTGTAGACTGTATTGTATTAGTTGCTGTGGACTGTGATGTATTTGTAGTAGATTGTGTATTTGCTGTAGACTTTGATGTATTTGTTGCTGTATAATGTGATGTATTTGTTGCTGTATAATGTGATACAGTTGTTGCTGTACACTGTGATGTATTTGTTGAGGACTGTGTATTAACTGTAGACTGTGATGTATTTGTTGCTGTAGATATGTTGTCGTTTGTTGCTGTAGACTGTGATGTATTTATTGCTATCCTTCATTTTGTCGTGTGGATGTTCTCTATGCCCTTAATTATCAAACTTCTTACTTCAGCCCTTCCCACGACTTATTTAAGTTAGAACGTGTTACTTATCAATGCTGAAAAATTTATGCGACAAGATTGCATTAAGTTTTACCTTTCCATTTTTTAATTAGTAGTAGACATCAGAACTTATACTTAATCTGAATTCTTTCGTATTTCCTGTGCTTTTCCCACAAGTTAATAGGCGTAAATAAAGCTCACCTGTCTTCCGGTCCGCACTTTTTCCATGTCTATTAAACAGGAGTAGAGCTTCATTCTTTGTTCCCTGATCAAAATATGGTTCACAGGTTCTCTGTCTTTCTTCTACCAAGACTACAATGATTTAATTCTCTATACTTTTTGGTGATCGGACTAAACATTAGCTGTGACTTTCCATACATATAACTCCTTCCATGTTCTCTGCTATCATATCCAACTTTGATCCCCACAAAGTATGTGGACCTGATGGTATCCCTGTAATAGTCATTAAGAAGTGTGCTCCCGAACTGGCTCCTGTTCTCTTTAAAATGTATAATAAATGCCTCGTTGCCTCCTGTTTTCCTGCCTGCTGGACGTCATTGTCTGTTGTTCCAAATTTTAAGCTCTCTGGTGAACCATCTGACCCATCTAACTATCAGCTCTTTTTGGAAAACTCGTAGGGGCCCTAATCAATCCCGAATTGGTTCATCATCTCTCATCGGAGGGTCTTTTCTCGGACAGGCAATATGGGTTTCAGTATCTGTCTATATTTCCAATATGAGCTCTGGTAAAAAAAAAATGCAATGATAATTTAATTCAATGATAATGGAAATTTTTAAGCAGATCCAGTCGTTCCTATCAAATCGTGAAATGAAAATCGCCTTGAACGGCCACTCATTCTTTGATACTAACGCGGGTGTCCTACAAAGCTGCATCCTTGGTGCTAAACTGCTTTTAATCTTCATTAACGACCTTCCCAAACTGGCATCCTTTCTCTCTAAACCTTATAAATGCCACGCTGTCTCCTGCTTTCTTCCCTGATAGACGTCATTGTTCCAGTTTTTATGAATCCCGTTGAACCGTCCGACTCATCTAAATATCGGCTTATTAGTCTTCTACACCGTTTTGGAAAACTCCTAGAGGCCCGAATTATTGCTGAATTGATTCAGCATCTCTCACTGCCGGACCTTTTCTCAGACAGGCAATAAGGGTTTTCATTTTTCCAGGTCAACTGCTGATGTGCTAACGATAATTGCGGAAATAATCCATCGTGATCCAGATAAAAACGGTGATAACCCGACTGTAGCATTGGTCATCACGAAAGCCTTTGACAGGGTCTGGCATTCAGGTCTTCTCCACAAGCTGAAAAGTTTTTTGAACTGATCCAGTCGATCATATCACATCGTGAAATGGAAGTTGTCCTAAACGGTTACTCGACTGCACCCTTTCGTACTAAAGTGGATGTCATCCAGGGCTCCATCCTTGGACCTCCGCTGTTTGTAAACTTCATTAACTACCTTCAGGGTAACACCAGATCTCAACTGGACATCTACGCTGAAGAAACTACCATCCTGCATCTATACTACGGCTGGTCAGTCCGATGAGGTCAAAATGGCAGCTGCTATCCAAAACGACCTCATAACCGTCGTTAACTGGGGCAAAAAGATAGCTTGTTAATTTTAGCGCCCCCAAAACTAAACTTCTCTCTATTGATCATCTGAGAGATCACTACCTGCTTTCCATCAGTATGGCTGATGCTAACTGTTATGGGACCTACCTTTATGGACTAAATGGACACGTCCTATTACTATATATACAGGGAGATTATGCCTCTCAAGAGAGCTGTCTACAGTTGACCTGTTACAGTCGAACTCTCTGCCTTCGGGCGGAGAGGAACCCGGACGAAGCTCCGCCGAAGGGCAGAGTCTCGTTCAGGGAGGTTGACTACCCCTGAACCCGTTTATGCGGCTTCAAAGAGGGATGATTTTGGGCCGAGCCTACGTTAAACCGGTCTTGTGCCACATATAACCCTCGTTGGTGGGTAACTAAATATCGCTGTCTACAGTTGACCTGTACCAGCTAAACAGTCGAACTCTCTGCCTTCGGGCGGAGAGGAACCCGGACGAGGCTCCGCCGAAGGGCAGAGTCTCGTTCGGGGAGGCTGACTGTTTATGCGGGTTCAAAGAGGGAATATTTTTGGCCGAGCCTACGGGCTCGGAGATCCCAAGTTAAACCGGCCCTGTGCCACATATAACCCTCGTGGGGCGTAACTAAATATCGCTGTCTACAGTTGACCTGCAGTCTCTGACTGTGTATGTCTTCTGTGTACGACTTCTCTCGAACTCTTTGCTCTGGCAGAGAGGAACCCGCACGACGCTTTGCCGAAGGGAAAAGTTTCGTCCGGGGAGGTAGACATGCCCTGAACCCGTCTAGGCGGGTTCAAAGGGCATATTCTTGGCCGAGTCTACGGGGTCGGAGAAACCCACATTAAAATCGGCCTTGTTTAACATACATTCCTCGTGGGGGGACTGTTAAATGTTGCTGTCTACAGTTGACGAGTTGACTACTGTACTTTGCCGTCAGTCGGACGTGCAACACTTTTTATTCGTTCTTTTTGTTAATATGTTTTCACTAAATTGCTAAGTTCGAGTTTTCTTTCGGACCTATTCTGGGTCCACAACACTAACCCCTAGAAGAGTGACTCGCTTCGCCTTCTCAGGCTAACGTTCACAGATAACATGAAATGAAAAGACTATGTTGAATTCATTGCTAGGTCAGCTTCTAAGAAATTCGGCTCACTGTGACGGGCGAGGCAATTCTTCTCTCTTGAATCTATCTTGGATATCTATAAGTCCATACTTAGAATATTGTTATCATATATGGTCCGGTTCCCGTGCTATTTACCTGGAGCTCCTTGATAAGACCCAAAGAAGAATTAGCAATATAATTGGTCCTGATCTGGCGTTTTGGCTTCAGTCACTTCTCCACCGCCGTAATGGTGCCTTTGTGTACCTTTTTTTTATCAGGTCATCCCATAAGTTCTGCCCGAATTTTGAATAAAGAAAACAAGTGACCAAGTGTTACATTTAATTACAAATTCAATCAACAATGTATTTTCCCCGATTATCTATGACTTTTTTCCATCTATTAACAGGTTTACTAATTCCATTACTGTAAAATTCTTTTCGCTTTGAATCGAAGAACTCTCAAATGTCAGTTTTAACCTCTTCCTGTGTTACAAAAGCTGTTTCTTCCAAATGATTCTGTAAGCTACGAAACAAATGGTATTCTGAAGATCGGGAGAATAAGGTGGATGAGGAATTTTCTCCCAACAAAGTTCTTCGATCTTTTGTGACGTGATTCCTGCTGTGTGGGGTCGCGCATTGTCCTGATGAAACATCACCTCTTTTCGATTCACTAGAGCAGGTCTTTTTTTCCTCAAAGCTTGGTTAAAACGTTCTAATTGCTGACAGTATATTTGAGCATTAATTGTTGCATTAGGTGGTAAGAATTCAAAGTGGATTATTCATTGGTGATCCCACCAGATTGAAAGAAGAACCTTTTCCCCATGAAGTTCCCTTCCCCATTACCAAGCCACTGTCTACGACGCTTAACATTTCGACAAAAGATCCATTTTTCGTCGCCAGTCACAAGTCTATCCAAAAAAGGTGAAACAAGTTGGCAAAAATGGAGAAAAAAGTAGATGTCAACTCGGAATTTGAGGTTGTTTTCAGACAATTCATGAGGCACCCATTTTCCAAGTTTAGGAACTTTTCCAAGTTGTTGAAGATGACGATGAACAGTTGTATGGTTTGAACTGAGAACTTCTTCAAGGTTGAAATCTCCACCTCTGAATTTTGCAAACCATTTTCTGCAAGTTCTTTCATTCACACATTCCTCTCCATAAACTGAGTTAATGTTTCTAGCCGCTTCGGCTGCTGAGTTTCCTTTTTTGAACTCATAAAGCATTATGTACCTCAAATGATTCTTGGGTACTTCCATGTTAGCAGGGTTTTAATCAAACAAAATTTAATTTTATTGTTCGCTGAAATAAAATTTGATCAGTTTAAATGCATCTAAACATAAAAATAATGTTCAGCTCCATTAGACATTATAAAATACTCTTTAAATTTCGTTCACTTTAACAAAAAGTTAAAATTCGGACAGAACTTATAGGATGACCTGATAGAAATAATTTCATGGTAATTGTTCAGAAAGCTCTTCGATATGGTACGTAGACTGTAATACTAGAATGGCATTGAGATCTGATCAATTTACAGTTTAGCTAGCTAGATGTAACCGTAATTTTTATGCTAACAGTTTCTTTTCTCGCACTTTTTGGAGAACTTCCTTCCGGCTCCATGATTTTCAGCCAACTTTAATCTGCAAGAATGTAAATGCAATGCCAATCACTATCTACTGCTCTCCTGAATGCTCTTTTCTCTTTCTACTCATTACTAATGTTTCTGTTCTTAATTTGCCAACACCTTGCGTGTTAGTAGCTGTACTGCCAGGCTTGGGGCGATGCCGATTAAAAAAAAAAAAAAAAAGGTAAAAAAAAAGTATGAACAACGAGCCCTCATCAAAACGGAAACATCTGCGACTAACGCTGGGCTATAAAAATAATATAAACAGCTCATACGGGCGGCCTTTGTATAATTTGATCAGCAAAGAATGAGCAGAATACAACGGCCGCGAATATTGGCCGAGAACATGTGGGTATCCTTCACAGATGATTAGTTACTTAGGTATAATTTATGGACAACCGAAGAGGATGTAACACCGTGAGAACCAGTAAGATAGATGCGTTTTTTTTTTTTTTACCACAAGACATCTCCTCATCTTGAAAGAGCTTCGGTGGTTCAGACTCGCGCAATGATTATAAACGTGGTGTAAGTGATCGGAGGTCGATTTTCAAATGAAACCAGAGATATTCATGTAATTGTTAACAAGCTTGTGTCACTTGATCAATCGCAACTGAGGAGCGAGTTTGATCCTCACTGGGTGCTCCATACTTTCGACCTTGTGCCACATTTAAGCCAACTTTAGAAAATCATTTGGTCTGGTGCAATGGTTAGCAACCTTGTCTCGTTACTTCAATCACGATTGAATAGTGATTTTGATCCTCTAGTGAACTCCATTCTTTTGGCCGTGTGCCATACTTAAGCTAAGCTTAGATAAGCTTGTAATAGTCAAGAAGATTGTCTCTCCAGATCAATTAGGACTGTTTAGTGAGTTCGACCCTCACTGGGTGCCCCATACTTTCGGCCTTGTACCACAACTAAGCCATTCTTAATACATCACTATATTCATTTAGCGTTAATTCCTTTGGAAAAGGCATGACCCCACTTTTCCCTGCATTAGATCCAGAAGCAGCAAACTAAATTCAATTTTCAGTTGAAGCTGCTGATGCTCACTTCTCAATAATTCACCTCGTAAAAAGGCATGTACCAGTTTCTCCCTGTCCAATTGTTACATACAGACTCGGTATATGGAAGTTTTAATTTTAACCATATCTGCATATGTTCATTTCGCACCAATTCTCTTGTGAAAGGCATGAAACCACATTTCCCTCTGCTCTGCTCTGCCCCATTTCTAGATATATAATGAACAAATTTTAAATTTTAGCTGGAGCTAGTTATGTTCAATTCGTGTTAATTACCTTGGGAAAGGCATGAATGCACTTCTCCCTATGTTTTGTCCATTTGCTTGATGCAGACTCAGTAAAGAAAGTTCTAATTTCATCTAAGGTTGCTTATGTTCACTGTACGCTTATTGGGAAAAGCATGAATCCACTTCTCCTTTCCCTATGACTCATCGGTGGATAGAGTATCAGTATATCAAGAGAAAATTCCAGTTGAAGCTTAGGTTCATTTAGTACAAATTATCTTGGGAAAGGCATGAACTCCTTTCGCCCTTCGCTATGACTCGTCATTAGATTAAACATCTGCAAACCAAGTTAAAACTTCAGTCGAATCTTATGTTAATTTAACACGAAATCGCTTGAGAAAGGCATGAATCCACTTCTCCCTTCCCTATCGCCAGGCAGAGAATCAGTAAATCAAGTTAAAACTCCAGTTGAAGCTTCTTAGATTCATTTAGTACAAATTATCTTGTCAAAGCATGAACCCACTTCTCCCTTCGTTATGATTCGTGATTAGATTGAAAATCAGCAAACCAGTCGAAGCTCCTTATGTTTATTTAACACGAATTCGCTTCAGAAAAGCATGGACCAACTTCTCCCTTCGCTATGACACGTCATTAGATTCAAAATCAGCAAACAGAGTTAAAATTTCAGTCGAAGCTTCTTATGTTTGTCTAACAGGAATTCGCTTCGGAAAGGCATGACACCACTTCTCCCTTCGCTATAACTCATCATTAGATAGAGAATCAGGAAATCAAGTTAAAATTTGATGCAAAATCAGCTGATGCTCTTTTACAATTAATTGGTTTCGGAAAGGCATGACCCCACTTCTCCCTTCGCTATAACTCATCATTAGATAGAGAATCATGAAATTCAAGTTAAAATTTGATGCAAAATCAGCCGATGCTCTTTTACAATTAATTGGTTTCGGAAAGGCAGAACCCCACTTCTCCCTTCTCTATAACTCATCAATAGCTAGAAAATCAGGAAATCTAGTTAAAATTTGAGGCAAAATCAGCCGATGCTCTTTTACAATTAATTCGCTTCAGAGAGGCATGACCCCACTTCTCCCTTCGCTATCACTCATCATTAGATAGAGAATCAGGATATCAAGTTAAAATTTGATGCAAAATCAGCCGATGCTCTTATACAATTAATTGGTTTCGGAAAGGCATGACCCCACTTCTCCCTTCGCTATAAATCATCATTAGATAGAGAATAAGGATATCAAGTTAAAATTTGATGCAAAATCAGCCGATGCTCTTTTACAATTAATTGGTTTCGGAAAGGCATGACCCCGCTTCTCCCTTCGCTATAACTCATCATTAGATAGAAAATCAGGAAATCAAGTAAAAATTTGATGGAAAATCAACTGATGCTCTTTTACAATTAATTGGTTTCGGAAAGGCATGACCCCACTTCTCCCTTCGCTATAACTCATCATTAGATAGAGAATCAGGAAATCAAGTTAAAATTTGATGCAAAATCAGCTGATGCTCTTTTACAATTAATTGGTTTCGGAAAGGCATGACCCCACTTCTCCCTTCGCTATAACTCATCATTAGATAGAGAATCAGGAAATCAAGTTAAAATTTGATGCAAAATCAGATGATGCTCTTTTACAATTAATTGGTTTCGGAAAGGCATGACCCCACTTCTCCCTTCGCTATAACTCATCATTAGATAGAGAACCAGGAAATCAAGTTAAAATTTGATGCAAAATCAGCTGATGCTCTTTTACAATTAATTGGTTTCGGAAAGGCATGACCCCACTTCTCCCTTCGCTATAACTCATCATTAGATAGAGAATCAGGATATCAAGTTAAAATTTGATGCAAAATCAGCTGATGCTCTTTTACAATTAATTGGTTTCGGAAAGGCATGACCCCACTTCTCCCTTCGCTATAACTCATCATTAGATAGAGCATCAGGAAATCAAGTTAAAATTTGATGCAAAATCAGCCGATGCTCTTTTACAATTAATTCGCTTCAGAAAGGCATGACCCCACTTCTCCCTTCGCTATAACTCATCATTAGATAGAGACTCAAGAAATCAAGTTAAAATTTGATGCAAAATCAGCTGATGCTCTTTTACAATTAATTGGTTTCGGAAAGGCATGACCCCACATCTCCCTTCGCTATAACACATCATTAGATAGAGAATCAGGAAATCAAGTTAAAATTTGATGCAAAATCAGCTGATGCTCTTTTACAATTAATTGGTTTCGGAAAGGCATGACCCCACTTCTCCCTTCGCTATAACTCATCATTAGATAGAGAATCAGGAAATCAAGTTAAAATTTGATGCAAAATCAGCTGATGCTCTTTTAGAATTAATTCGTTTCGGAAAGGCATGACCCCACTTCTCCCTTCGCTATAATTCATCATTAGATAGAGAATCAGGAAATCAAGTTAAAATTTGATGGAAAATCAACTGATGCTCTTTTACAATTAATTTTTTTCGGAAAGGCATAACCCCACTTCTCCCTTCGCTATAACTCATCATTAGATAGAGAATTAGGAAATCAAGTTAAAATTTGATGCAAAATCAGCTGATGCTCTTTTACGATTAGTTGGTTTCGGAAAGGCATGACCCCACATCTCCCTTCGCTATAACTCATCATTAGATAGAGAATCAGGAAATCAAGTTAAAATTTGATGCAAAATCAGCTGATGCTCTTTTACAATTAATTGGTTTCGGAAAGGCATGACCCCACTTCTCCCTTCGCTATAACTCATCATTAGAAAGAGAACCAGGAAATCAAGTTAAAATTTGATGCAAAATCAACTGATGCTCTTTTACAATTAATTGGTTTCGGAAAGGCATGATCCCACTTCTCCCTTCGCTATAACTCATCATTAGATAGAGAATCAGGAAATCAAGTTAAAATTTGATGCAAAATCAGCTGATGCTCTTTTACAACTAATTCGTTTCGGAAAGGCATGACCCCACATCTCCCTTCGCTATAACTCATCATTAGATAGAGAATCAGGAAATCAAGTTAAAATTTGATGGAAAATCAACTGATGCTCTTTTACAACTAATTCGTTTCGGAAAGGCATGACCCCACTTCTCCCTTCGCTATAACTCATCATTAGATAGAGACTCAAGAAATCTAGTTAAAATTTGATGCAAAATCAGCCGATGCTCTTTTACAATTAATTCGCTTCAGAAAGGCATGACCCCACTTCTCCCTTCGCTATAACTCATCATTAGATAGAGAATCAGGATATCAAGTTAAAATTTGATGCAAAATCAGCTGATGATCTTTTACAATTAATTGGTTTCGGAAAGGCATGACCCCACTTCTCCCTTCGCTATAACTCATCATTAGATAGAGACTCAGGAAATCAAGTTAAAATTTGATGCAAAATCAGCTGATGCTCTTTTACAATTAACTGGTTTCGGAAAGGCATGACCCCACTTCTCCCTTCGCTATAACTCATCATTAGATAGAGAATCTGGAAATCATGTTAAAATTTGATGCAAAATCAGCTGATGCTCTTTTACAATTAATTGGTTTCAGAAAGGCATGACCCCACTTCTCCCTTCGCTATAACTCATCATTAGATAGAGAATCAGGAAATCAAGTTAAAATTTGATGCAAAATCAGCTGATTCTCTTTTACAATTAATTGGTTTCGGAAAGGCATGACCCCACTTCTCCCTTCGCTATAACTCATCATTAGATAGAGAATCAGGAAATCAAGTTAAAATGTCATGCAAAATCAGCTGATGCTCTTTTACAATTAATTGGTTTCGGAAAGGCATGACCCCACTTCTCCCTTCGCTATAACTCATCATTAGATAGAGAATCAGGAAATCAAGTTAAAATTTGATGCGAAATCATCTGATGCTCTTTTACAATTAATTGGTTTCGGAAAGGCATGACCCCAAATCTCCCTTCGCTATCACTCATCATTAGATAGAGAATCTGGAAATCAAGTTAAAATTTGATGCAAAGTCAGCGGATGCTCTTTTACAAATAATTTGCTTCGGAAAGGCATGACCCCACTTCTCCCTTCGCTATAACTCATCATTAGATAGAGAATCAAGAAATTAAGTTAAAATTTGATGCAAAATCAGCCGATGCTCTTTTACAATAAATTCGCTTCACCAAGGCATGACCCCACTTCTCCCTTCGCTATAACTCATCATTAGATAGAGAGTCAAGAAATCAAGTTAAAATTTGATGCAAAATCAACTGATGCTCTTTTACAATTAATTGGTTTCGGAAAGGCATGACCCCAAATCTCCCTTCGCTATCACTCATCATTAGATAGAGAATCTGGAAATCAATTTAAAATTTGATGCAAAATCAGCTGATGCTCTTTTACGATTAGTTGGTTTCGGAAAGGCATGACCCCACATCTCCCTTCGCTATAACTCATCATTAGATAGAGAATCAGGAAATCAAGTTAAAATTTGATGCAAAATCAGCTGATGCTCTTTTACAATTAATTGGTTTCGGAAAGGCATGACCCCACTTCTCCCTTCGCTATAACTCATCATTAGATAGAGAATCAGGAAATCAAGTTAAAATTTGATGCAAAATCAGCTGATGCTCTTTTACAATTAATTGGTTTCGGAAAGGCATGACACCACTTCTCCCTTCGCTATAACTCATCATTAGATAGAGAACCAGGAAATCAAGTTAAAATTTGATGCAAAATCAACTGATGCTCTTTTACAATTAATTTTTTTCGGAAAGGCATGACCCCACTTCTCCCTTCGCTATAACTCATCATTAGATAGAGAATCAGGAAATCAAGTTAAAATTTGATGCAAAATCAGCTGATGCTCTTTTAGAATTAATTCGTTTCGGAAAGGCATGACCCCACTTCTCCCTTCGCTATAATTCATCATTAGATAGAGAATCAGGAAATCAAGTTAAAATTTGATGGAAAATCATCTGATGCTCTTTTACAATTAATTGGTTTCGGAAAGGCATGACCCCACATCTCCCTTCGCTATAACACATCATTAGATAGAGAATCAGGAAATCAAGTTAAAATTTGATGCAAAATCAGCTGATGCTCTTTTACGATTAGTTGGTTTCGGAAAGGCATGACCCCACATCTCCCTTCGCTATAACTCATCATTAGATAGAGAATCAGGAAATCAAGTTAAAATTTGATGCAAAATCAGCTGATGCTCTTTTACAATTAATTGGTTTCGGAAAGGCATGACCCCACTTCTCCCTTCGCTATAACTCATCATTAGAAAGAGAACCAGGAAATCAAGTTAAAATTTGATGCAAAATCAGCTGATGCTCTTTTACAATTAATTTGTTTCGGAAAGGCATGACCCCACTTCTCACTTCGCTATAACTCATCATTAGATAGAGAATCAGGAAATCAAGTTAAAATTTGATGCAAAATCAACTGATGCTCTTTTACAATTAATTGGTTTCGGAAAGGCATGATCCCACTTCTCCCTTCGCTATAACTCATCATTAGATAGAGAATCAGGAAATCAAGTTAAAATTTGATGCAAAATCAGCTGATGCTCTTTTACAACTAATTCGTTTCGGAAAGGCATGACCCCACATCTCCCTTCGCTATAACTCATCATTAGATAGAGAATCAGGAAATCAAGTTAAAATTTGATGGACAATCAACTGATGCTCTTTTACAACTAATTCGTTTCGGAAAGGCATGACCCCACTTCTCCCTTCGCTATAACTCATCATTAGATAGAGACTCAAGAAATCTAGTTAAAATTTGATGCAAAATCAGCTGATGCTCTTTTACAATTAATTGGTTTCGGAAAGGCATGACCCCACTTCTGCCTTCGCTATAATTCATCCTTAGATAGAGAATCAGGAAATCAAGTTAAAATTTGATGCAAAATCAGCTGATGCTCTTTTACAATTAATTGGTTTCGGAAAGGCATGAACCCACTTCTCCATTCGCTATAACTCATCATTAGATAGAGAATCAGGATATCAAGTTAAAATTTGATGCAAAATCAGCTGATGATCTTTTACAATTAATTGGTTTCGGAAAGGCATGACCCCACTTCTCCCTTCGCTATAACTCATCATTAGATAGAGACTCAGGAAATCAAGTTAAAATTTGATGCAAAATCAGCTGATGCTCTTTTACAATTAACTGGTTTCGGAAAGGCATGACCCCACTTCTCCCTTCGCTATAACTCATCATTAGATAGAGAATCTGGAAATCATGTTAAAATTTGATGCAAAATCAGCTGATGCTCTTTTACAATTAATTGGTTTCAGAAAGGCATGACCCCACTTCTCCCTTCGCTATAACTCATCATTAGATAGAGAATCAGGAAATCAAGTTAAAATTTGATGCAAAATCAGCTGATTCTCTTTTACAATTAATTGGTTTCGGAAAGGCATGACCCCACTTCTCCCTTCGCTATAACTCATCATTAGATAGAGAATCAGGAAATCAAGTTAAAATGTCATGCAAAATCAGCTGATGCTCTTTTACAATTAATTGGTTTCGGAAAGGCATGACCCCACTTCTCACTTCGCTATAACTCATCATTAGATAGAGAATCAGGAAATCAAGTTAAAATTTGATGCAAAATCAACTGATGCTCTTTTACAATTAATTGGTTTCGGAAAGGCATGATCCCACTTCTCCCTTCGCTATAACTCATCATTAGATAGAGAATCAGGAAATCAAGTTAAAATTTGATGCAAAATCAGCTGATGCTCTTTTACAACTAATTCGTTTCGGAAAGGCATGACCCCACATCTCCCTTCGCTATAACTCATCATTAGATAGAGAATCAGGAAATCAAGTTAAAATTTGATGGAAAATCAACTGATGCTCTTTTACAACTAATTCGTTTCGGAAAGGCATGACCCCACTTCTCCCTTCGCTATAACTCATCATTAGATAGAGACTCAAGAAATCTAGTTAAAATTTGATGCAAAATCAGCTGATGCTCTTTTACAATTAATTGGTTTCGGAAAGGCATGACCCCACTTCTGCCTTCGCTATAACTAATCATTAGATAGAGAATCAGGATATCAAGTTAAAATTTGATGCAAAATCAGCTGATGATCTTTTACAATTAATTGGTTTCGGAAAGGCATGACCCCACTTCTCCCTTCGCTATAACTCATCATTAGATAGAGACTCAGGAAATCAAGTTAAAATTTGATGCAAAATCAGCTGATGCTCTTTTACAATTAACTGGTTTCGGAAAGGCATGACCCCACTTCTCCCTTCGCTATAACTCATCATTAGATAGAGAATCTGGAAATCATGTTAAAATTTGATGCAAAATCAGCTGATGCTCTTTTACAATTAATTGGTTTCAGAAAGGCATGACCCCACTTCTCCCTTCGCTATAACTCATCATTAGATAGAGAATCAGGAAATCAAGTTAAAATTTGATGCAAAATCAGCTGATTCTCTTTTACAATTAATTGGTTTCGGAAAGGCATGACCCCACTTCTCCCTTCGCTATAACTCATCATTAGATAGAGAATCAGGAAATCAAGTTAAAATGTCATGCAAAATCAGCTGATGCTCTTTTACAATTAATTGGTTTCGGAAAGGCATGACCCCACTTCTCCCTTCGCTATAACTCATCATTAGATAGAGAATCAGGAAATCAAGTTAAAATTTGATGCGAAATCATCTGATGCTCTTTTACAATTAATTGGTTTCGGAAAGGCATGACCCCAAATCTCCCTTCGCTATCACTCATCATTAGATAGAGAATCTGGAAATCAAGTTAAAATTTGATGCAATGTCAGCGGATGCTCTTTTACAAATAATTTGCTTCGGAAAGGCATGACCCCACTTCTCCCTTCGCTATAACTCATCATTAGATAGAGAATCAAGAAATTAAGTTAAAATTTGATGCAAAATCAGCCGATGCTCTTTTACAATAAATTCGCTTCACCAAGGCATGACCCCACTTCTCCCTTCGCTATAACTCATCATTAGATAGAGAGTCAAGAAATCAAGTTAAAATTTGATGCAAAATCAACTGATGCTCTTTTACAATTAATTGGTTTCGGAAAGGCATGACCCCAAATCTCCCTTCGCTATCACTCATCATTAGATAGAGAATCTGGAAATCAATTTAAAATTTGATGCAAAATCAGCTGATGCTCTTTTACGATTAGTTGGTTTCGGAAAGGCATGACCCCACATCTCCCTTCGCTATAACTCATCATTAGATAGAGAATCAGGAAATCAAGTTAAAATTTGATGCAAAATCAGCTGATGCTCTTTTACAATTAATTGGTTTCGGAAAGGCATGACCCCACTTCTCCCTTCGCTATAACTCATCATTAGATAGAGAATCAGGAAATCAAGTTAAAATTTGATGCAAAATCAGATGATGCTCTTTTACAATTAATTGGTTTCGGAAAGGCATGACCCCACTTCTCCCTTCGCTATAACTCATCATTAGATAGAGAACCAGGAAATCAAGTTAAAATTTGATGCAAAATCAACTGATGCTCTTTTACAATTAATTTTTTTCGGAAAGGCATGACCCCACTTCTCCCTTCGCTATAACTCATCATTAGATAGAGAATCAGGAAATCAAGTTAAAATTTGATGCAAAATCAGCTGATGCTCTTTTAGAATTAATTCGTTTCGGAAAGGCATGACCCCACTTCTCCCTTCGCTATAATTCATCATTAGATAGAGAATCAGGAAATCAAGTTAAAATTTGATGGAAAATCATCTGATGCTCTTTTACAATTAATTGGTTTCGGAAAGGCATGACCCCACATCTCCCTTCGCTATAACACATCATTAGATAGAGAATCAGGAAATCAAGTTAAAATTTGATGCAAAATCAGCTGATGCTCTTTTACGATTAGTTGGTTTCGGAAAGGCATGACCCCACATCTCCCTTCGCTATAACTCATCATTAGATAGAGAATCAGGAAATCAAGTTAAAATTTGATGCAAAATCAGCTGATGCTCTTTTACAATTAATTGGTTTCGGAAAGGCATGACCCCACTTCTCACTTCGCTATAACTCATCATTAGATAGAGAATCAGGAAATCAAGTTAAAATTTGATGCAAAATCAACTGATGCTCTTTTACAATTAATTGGTTTCGGAAAGGCATGATCCCACTTCTCCCTTCGCTATAACTCATCATTAGATAGAGAATCAGGAAATCAAGTTAAAATTTGATGCAAAATCAGCTGATGCTCTTTTACAACTAATTCGTTTCGGAAAGGCATGACCCCACATCTCCCTTCGCTATAACTCATCATTAGATAGAGAATCAGGAAATCAAGTTAAAATTTGATGGACAATCAACTGATGCTCTTTTACAACTAATTCGTTTCGGAAAGGCATGACCCCACTTCTCCCTTCGCTATAACTCATCATTAGATAGAGACTCAAGAAATCTAGTTAAAATTTGATGCAAAATCAGCTGATGCTCTTTTACAATTAATTGGTTTCGGAAAGGCATGACCCCACTTCTGCCTTCGCTATAATTCATCCTTAGATAGAGAATCAGGAAATCAAGTTAAAATTTGATGCAAAATCAGCTGATGCTCTTTTACAATTAATTGGTTTCGGAAAGGCATGAACCCACTTCTCCATTCGCTATAACTCATCATTAGATAGAGAATCAGGATATCAAGTTAAAATTTGATGCAAAATCAGCTGATGATCTTTTACAATTAATTGGTTTCGGAAAGGCATGACCCCACTTCTCCCTTCGCTATAACTCATCATTAGATAGAGACTCAGGAAATCAAGTTAAAATTTGATGCAAAATCAGCTGATGCTCTTTTCAATTAACTGGTTTCGGAAAGGCATGACCCCACTTCTCCCTTCGCTATAACTCATCATTAGATAGAGAATCTGGAAATCATATTAAAATTTGATGCAAAATCAGCTGATGCTCTTTTACAATTAATTGGTTTCAGAAAGGCATGACCCCACTTCTCCCTTCGCTATAACTCATCATTAGATAGAGAATCAGGAAATCAAGTTAAAATTTGATGCAAAATCAGCTGATTCTCTTTTACAATTAATTGGTTTCGGAAAGGCATGACCCCACTTCTCCCTTCGCTATAACTCATCATTAGATAGAGAATCAGGAAATCAAGTTAAAATGTCATGCAAAATCAGCTGATGCTCTTTTACAATTAATTGGTTTCGGAAAGGCATGACCCCACTTCTCCCTTCGCTATAACTCATCATTAGATAGAGAATCAGGAAATCAAGTTAAAATTTGATGCGAAATCATCTGATGCTCTTTTACAATTAATTGGTTTCGGAAAGGCATGACCCCAAATCTCCCTTCGCTATCACTCATCATTAGATAGAGAATCTGGAAATCAAGTTAAAATTTGATGCAAAGTCAGCGGATGCTCTTTTACAAATAATTTGCTTCGGAAAGGCATGACCCCACTTCTCCCTTCGCTATAACTCATCATTAGATAGAGAATCAAGAAATTAAGTTAAAATTTGATGCAAAATCAGCCGATGCTCTTTTACAATAAATTCGCTTCACCAAGGCATGACCCCACTTCTCCCTTCGCTATAACTCATCATTAGATAGAGAGTCAAGAAATCAAGTTAAAATTTGATGCAAAATCAACTGATGCTCTTTTACAATTAATTGGTTTCGGAAAGGCATGACCCCAAATCTCCCTTCGCTATCACTCATCATTAGATAGAGAATCTGGAAATCAATTTAAAATTTGATGCAAAGTCAGCGGATGCTCTTTTACAAATAATTTGCTTCAGAAAGGCATGACCCCACTTCTCCCTTCGCTATAACTCATCATTAGATAGAGAATCAAGAAATCAAGTTAAAATTTGATGCAAAATCAGCCGATGCTCTTTTACAATAAATTCGCTTCAGAAAGGCATGACCCCACTTCTCCCTTCGCTATAACTCATCATTAGATAGAGAGTCAAGAAATCAAGTTAAAATTTGATGCAAAATCAGCCGATGCTCTTTTACAATTAATTGTTTCGGAAAGGCAAACTAACTGACGATTGCAAATAGCGTGAAACACAGGGTCACAAAATAACACCAATCCAACTATATATATATATCTGTGTATGTGTGTGTGTGTGAGTCTCTCTCTCTCTCTCTTTCTATATATATATATATATATATATATATATATATATATATATATATATATATATATTCTCGTTGGCGGAAATTGTTGCCAAGTTTTACGGTGCTCATCGACATTTCCTTCTGTTTGAAACAAGTCGTATGTTGGACTTGAAGAGACGTCGGTGGCCACTGCATGATAGAGAACGATATTTCA
This sequence comes from Acanthosepion lycidas, assembly GCA_963932145.1. Classification (NCBI taxonomy): domain Eukaryota; kingdom Metazoa; phylum Mollusca; class Cephalopoda; order Sepiida; family Sepiidae; genus Acanthosepion; species Acanthosepion lycidas. The sequence continues at coordinate 29,658,216 of OZ010612.1, forward strand.
GGGAATGAAGAACTCTGGCCTTTCTTTGGGCTTTCTTCGCCTGTGGCATTTGTCTTGTGGTGTTTTCAAAGGATGCTCTTTTTTCGTAGACTACTTTTCCCCAGTTAGATCTTTCTGTAGTTTCCGTCTCCCAGTTGACCAGATCAATTCCTAGTCCCCGGCATGGTGTATTTTTTTTTTTAGCTGATCCTTGAATCGACGACGTGGGGGGTTTCCACGTAGTCTCAAGCCTCATGCGGACTCCGAGAAGAGGATTTGTTTGGGTCAGTGCGTGTCTGGCATTCGGCCTAGGTGCCCGGCCAGTGGAAGTCAGTGGTGAGTCATGATGGTTTGTAGGCTCCCCATCTTTGTGCAGGACAGGATATTAACAGTTTAACTTGACGTTTCATTCGAATGGGGAAATCACGCGCTCAAGACAAATATATGCAGATTTTCCCCACCCCTGTTGTAAATGTGTCTGGGCATAGATACAAGCAAGAGCAGGGTAGAGTTGGCGGAGACCGGGAAAGGGTGTTTGTTTAGGAACGTGGATACTAAGCACGGTGAGTTAAGTGAAAATATTCCGACATTGATTTTAACCATGACTGATGAGTTTTGTCATAACGGATAGCGCTGGCAAGCATCGGGTTCGAGGAGGAGAAGAGAGGGGAGGGATTTGATATATGAAAGCTGGCGAAGAAAGTGATATTGACACAAAGAAATTTGGCACAGATAGAAATATTACACTTGCCACAATCAGTTTTTTCATATCTCAATTTTTTTTTATTAAGTTGTTGCAAAAATAATTTCGTTTTCCAACATATGTTACAATGTGAGAAAACGAAATTATTTTTGCACCAACCTAATATTTATCTCTCTCAATCTGTTCATATCTATCTCAATCTTTTTCTTTCTATCTATCTATCTATCTATCTATCTATCTATCTTAATCAGTTCATATCTATCTATCTATCTAGCTAGCTAGCTAGCTCAATCTGTTCATATCTATCTATCTGATTCTTACATTGAGCCACCGGTTTCTGTACGATCACCGAATTTAAGCAACGTCGAGCCTGGTCAGTAACTATATGGGTGACCACTTGCGCATACCAGATGCTGTACGTTTACATGTACGGATGGTGAAATGAATAATGTCTCTGAATTGTTAATCGGAGATCAGTGTTCCAATACCTGTTGGGTTTATTTTTTTCACTTACCCGAAAATATCTTTGGGAAAAGTTATGATTCTTCCTCTTCTCTCCATAGCTATGGTTACTTAGAAAAACTTGTACCACTAAAACCATTTTTATCTAAAAAGGTATTCTTACAATTTAAAAAAAAATCAAGGAGATCGTCCAGAATAGATGCAGGAGATGCAGAAGTCGTTTGGAGGCCATGATTAAAGCCAATGGCAATTTTCTTGAATAAATTTACTCTTTAGATATTTTTGTGTGATTGTGGTAAATGTATCTGTAAAAATGAGATGTCAGATTTTTAATTTATTTGTTTAAACGTTATTTTTTAAATGGATATTTTTTGTGCAATATTGTTAAATTTATCTGTTAAAATGATATGTCAGAGTTATTTTCATTTAGACAAAAAATTATATATTGCACCTTGTACATATTCTCCAGATAGATAGGTAGATATGAAGTGAATGAGATAGATAGATAGATAGATATGAAGTGAATGAGATAGATAGATAGATAGATAGATAGATAGATATAAAGTGAATGAGATAGATAGATAGATAGATAGATAGATAGATATGAAGTGAATGAGATAGATAGATAGATATAGATATGAATTGAATGAGATAGATAGATAGATAGATATGAAGTGAATGAGATAGATAGATATAAACTGAATGAGATAGATAGATAGATAGATAGATAGATAGATAGATAGATAGATAGATAGATAGATATGAAGTGAATGAGAAAGAAAGAAAGAAAATAGGCAAGGATTATGGTAGCATTCACCAACTTAAACAAGGAGCCAGCCTAGAAGAGTTGCATGAGATTCCGATGTCATCTGGAGTCAGTGGTTGAAGCCAATGGCAATTTTATTGACTAAATTTACTCTTTCCTGTTTCAAGACGCCTTTGTGTAATTTTGGTAAATATATCTGTTAAAATGAGATGTCAATATAATTTTTTTCGCACAATTTAGATAACAATTTATTCATAGCAATATATATATATATATACTAGCAGGAGAGTGCGGCGTTGCCCGGGGATGTAACAGTAAGAGATAGATCAAGTATTGACCATCATAAAGACTGAAAAATAAAATTGACAAAGATTATTGTTTAAGGTTGACTGACACGCATGTCTTAATTATTATTTTTTTTGATGGGTGGGGGGTTAGAATTGGTCAAACCCAAACTCAAACAAAAACATTGTTTTCAATCGTTATGAGTCTACCGATAGAATTTTATTATAAACAATTGTCTTGTAAATGGAATTTTGAAAGCATTCTGAATGTAAAAATAAAGAAAAAAGTGTGCAAGACAATAAGAAACACTACCTGCCAAAAAAAAAAAATGAAGTTTTGTTGAAATCGATTGAAAAATGTAGGAAATCCGATCCCATATGTAAACGAACACACACACACACACACACACACACACACACACAACCTGGGTTTTATAATAAGTATAACTCGGTATGAGTTGTCCCCCTTTCATACTGGCGATAGAATCGTATTTTATCTTGTTTTCAAATTGATTTTGTGCAAAAACAATTGTGTTTTCCCAATTTTTGGTGCTGTCAGAACCACCGCAAGGTAATTTTACGTAGTCCTGTGAAGTTTTGTTGAAATCGGTTGAAAAATGTAGGAAATCCGATCCAATATATGAACGTACAAACACAATTTGCGTTTTATAATAAGTAATATATATATATATATATATATATATATATATATATATATATATATATATATATATATATATATATATATATATATATATAAAAATGTACAAAATTATTTTCTTTGACCGTTATTTTTAATGAATACTCATATTTGATTAAATGCACTGTTTTTATTTATTTATTTATTAAACAGTATATTTATTTATATCTACCGACCTGAATATTCGAGAAATCTTGTAAGAAAAATATGCGCGATCCGGCAGGATTCGAACCTTGGGCAAACTAGACTACGTAGAACCTCCTGATCAAACAAAGCGCAAATAGTGTTTTTCGAAAGGCCGGTAGATGTACATGAATAAATATACAGTTTAATACCCCCCGACCAAAAACAAACAGAGCATCTACTATAATATGAGTATCTATTTAAAAAATAACATTTAAACAATGAAATTAAATATATATATATATATATATATATATATATATATGTATATATGTATGTATGTATGTGTGTGTGTGTGTGTATGTATGTATGTATAATAGCTGGCACTCGTATTCGAGGATATCCGTCTACTAGGGCGACTAGCCAATCCCTATTGCAGACGCTCGCCCAGGCACATTTGTCTTTATTCAGCACACACAGAGACCAACTGTGGTTTATACTGCAACTATGCTGAGCAGACCTTAGTTACACTTTACAATCTGAACAAAACCAGTACACTCAAACCCTCGGTCACGATGACTTGTAGCTTCGTGCTAGCACAACTATCAACGACCCCCAAGTGTTCCGTATACCCAATTTCACTCACAAGGTTTGGGTCAACCCGTGGTATTGTTTTTAATGCACTTTCCAAAGGTGCCGCATGCTGGTATCATCCCTCTCTAGACCGATAATATATATATATATATATATATATATATATATATATATATATATATATATATATATACTCGACTCCCGTTGAATTCGAATTATGAGTGTTAAGCAGATCAGCTCCTAGGAAACCGACAGCCCGACAACAGTACAGGTTTCGGGCAGGATTATCCACACTTTTTGAAGGGCCGAATACAGAGACCTGGTGCACTAAACGACCCTCCGCAGGTTTTGAATTCAGAGTTGTCCTCCTAGACCAGTTACCATCCAAGGCTATAGAACCCAGTCTGTCCTGCTATTTACCCATAGCTGGAAGGAGAAGAAGAGGATTCACACCTTTCCCAAGTGTATTAGCACGTAAGTGAATGTAATGGATTCGATTGGAATTTGAACTCAAACCATGCCGCTATCCATTACCCCACACAGCCTCATATATATGTATATATATGTGTGTGTGTGTGTGTGTGTGTGTGTGTGTAAAAATATATAGAAAATAGGAAAGAACTCGTTAGGTAAATAATCCAAAGTTCTTTAGTATTTTTGTTATTATTTTTAAAAAATAGTGCTCAATTCAAAAGTAGAGCATAAACAATTATTTATTTAAAAATATGATTCCAACGCAATATACTCTTATGTAGCGTTGGAATCATATTTTTAAATAAATAAATAATTATATATATATATATATATATATATATATATATATATATATATATATATATATATATATATATATATATATATATATATATATGAAAATATTTTTAAAGGTACAAAATCTAATTAAAGAAATGAAAGTGTGTAGCTTAATATTTAATTACATTTTTAAAAGCGAAGCAACCGGTTTCGCTCCCGCTCTTCAGGCTTCCCACTCGCATCATTAAAGATTTGAGATTAACGACTTTAACAAAATATTGCGATAGCAATCATAAATATGAATGCTGGTCGGTATTTTAAGAAGTAAGGGGATACAAATGAAAAGATTTCAAACTGACAACTTTTTTTCGTTTCACGGAAACAGCCGTAAAGCATTTCTATCTCCGCTTCTTTCTTTTGTTTATTTTCTCACTGAAACCAAATAGTGTCTTCTCCCCCTCTATAAACACTTCTCTGCACCCTTCATCCTTCCAAGCCAAATCCCCTTCTTACGAACAACTCTCTTAATAGTAATTTTAAAAAATAATTCAGCAAAAGTTATTATTTTATTTCTTTCATTTTCTCACTATTTTTTTTCATCTTTCAACGCGATCAAAGCTGAATGGTTCATCATTTAATTGGAACTGGCAGGGCGTAGCGGTCGTGCGAACTGACGAAGGAAGAGACAAGTGGAATTATAGTAAGATGACGTTTCGACTAAGTCATTCGTCAGGCTATGAAGTAAAGAACTTTATTCATACTTTTTAGGCGGATTGAAAAATATGCTTTTCTTTTCCTTCCCAATGAAGATTCTGAAATAGAATGCCGGTTCTTTTTCCTGGCGATAAAGATTATCCGAACAATATAATGATAACATCGAGTGACCCGACATGTTCTTTGGATTATAAAATTAAATATGAAAACTTCCGGTGAAAGAGAATAAAACGGAAGTGTATTTTTCCGGAAGTAAACTGTCAAATTTAGGCAAACGGCTACGTCACATTAAACACCGATTCTAGACAGACGTTGTTGTTGTTGTTGTTGATGTTGTTGTTGATGTTGTTGTGGTTGTTGTTGATGTTGTTGTTGGTCATCTTCTTTCTTCTTCTTCTTCGTTTTTCTTCTTTTTCTTCTTCCTTTTTTCATCTTTTCCTGTGTTTCTTTCTCTTTTTCTTCCTTTTTCTCCTTTTCTTCCTCACCCTCTTCTTTTCCCCCTTTTCATCTTCTTATTCTTTTATCTCTTTCTTCTTCTTCTTCTTCTTCTTTTTCTTTTTCTTCTTCCTTTTTTCATCTTTTCTTCTTCGTCTTTTTCTTCTTGTGTTTCTTTCTCTCTTTCTTCCTTTTTCTTCATTTTTCTTCTTTTCTTCCTCCTCTTCTTCTTTTCTCCCTTTTCATCTTCTTCTTTTATCTCGTTCTTCTTTTTCTTCTTCTTTTTCTTGTTTATTTTCGTTTTCTTTTTCTTTCTTTTGTTTTTTCTTCCTTTTCTTCTTTCTTTTCCTTTTTTCTTTTCTTGTTCTTTTTCTTTTTCTTCGTTATCTTCTTCGTCTTTTTCTTCTTTTTTCTTCTTTTTTTTACATCTTTTCTTCTTGTTATTGTTCTTCTTCTTGTTCTTCTTCTTCTATTCGCCATCTCCCTCTAAAGTTTACTTTGTAACTCTTAACAAATGTTGTCTTATTTGTTATTGTTCTCAAACCTTGTTCCGCTAAACTCATTAAGTATGTCATGCATTCCTTTTCCATCTGCCTTGTGAGTATCAGATTTTCCAAGCTCTCTTTCCTCATTATATGCCCTTTCGTCGTTGTTCACATGTTCAGTCCATCGTATCCTCAGCATCATCCGGCAAAACCAGATTTCTGCCGCCTCAAGTGTCTTCCTCATTCGGGAGAAGATTGTCCATCATTCACTGCTATGCAGCAGGACTGATATGAAGTAACAGCCATGTTGAGTCTGTTCAATATGTGTGACAGCTTAGGAATACCAGGCGTTGTAAGCTTGGATGTGTGGGTGGTTTAATGATTGACGATTCGGAATGGGATATTGGAGAACCGAGTTCGAATTCCGGTCAGTAATAACTTTGTGCGTTCATAAATGTAAAAATACACGATCAACCAAGAGGGCTAATTTTGGACTCTACCAAAACGCTTTGGGCCTGTGCACTAGGGTGATTGCCTATTCTTAGCCATAATTTTGGGGCAGGCCTTTTGTCTAAGAAGGGAACTTCAAAGAAGTAAAAAAAGGAGAAGAGTATTGTCGGGGGAGGTAGACAAACCTGATCCCATGTATACAGGGACTATGTGGAATTTTTGCCCGAGCCTACGGGCTCCTAACGACCCACGTTAAAAACCGGCCTTTTACCACATTGCGCCATGTGGGGAGGCTTCGGGTAAATACCGAAGGAGAAGGCGGGGGAGGAGAAGAAGAACGAGAATGCGAAGAAAAAGGAAGAGAAGAAGAAGAACAAGGAAGAGAAGGAGGAGTAGAAGAACGAGAAGGCGAAGGAGAAAAAGGAAAAGAAGAAAAACGAGCAGGACGATTAAAGAAAAAAAAAAGAAAAAGGAGGAGAAAAAGAAGGAGGAGTAGAAGAAGAACGAGAAGACGAAAAAGAATAAGAAGAAGAAGAAGAAAAAGGAGGAGAAGAAGTAGAAGGAGGAGGAGTAATAGAAGAACGAGAAGACGAAGAAGAAAAAGAAAGAGAAGAAGAAAGAGGAGGAGGAGAAGAAGAACGAGAAGAAAAAGGAAGAGAAGAAGAACAAGAAGAACAAGGAGGAGGAGGAGAAGAAGAACGAGAAGACGCCGAAGAAGAAGAAGAAGAAGAAGAAGGAGAAGGGGGAGAAGGAGTAGGAGAAGATTGATTTGTTATTTTTTAAGGCTTATCAACCCTTTTGTTAGTTATTTAAAGTCAGAAAATATTTTTAGATTGTAAAAATCTTTTTGGAAATGGATTCATACCTTTCCCTAAACGTGTCTCATCTGTCCCTCCCTTACCGACACACAGTAGAGCTACGGCCCATTTTCTGCCACCAAGTACTGGAGAGCGTCAACGTCAAATGAAAGACCCCTCACAGGTTGTGATACGATTTGAAACTTCTAAATTTAAGAGAAAAAAAAAAGGATAGAAAGCAATATATTTCTGAGAATCTTAAAGAAAAGAACTGAAAAAAAAACATGAAGAAGAGAAAAAAGCAAGAAAAGAGAAACATGGAGGAAAAACTTAGGTAAATTTACATGTTAAACAAATCAAATTTAAAAGAAGCGAATTAATTAACAAATTTTAGTATCTATTTCAAGCAACTCGCCAATGTCTTTAGGGGAAATTTCATCAAGCGAAGCCATCGATTTTTTATTTTCATTCGTTCATTATTTCTTTCATTCTTTCCTTTATTTTTCTTCATCTAATTATAATACAACACCCATTTTCTTTGATTTATTTCATTGATTTATTCAACTTTTTTCTTTTTTCTCTTTATTCTTACTGCCTCTTTTTCTTTTTCATTTTTACACCCGCCTCTTTTTTTCTTTTTTATTTTTCTTCCCGCCTCTTTTTTCTTTTTCACTATTCTTCTCACCTCTTCTTACTTTTTTCATTTTCTTCTTCCCGCCTCTTTTTTCTTTTTCACTTTTCTTCTCACCTCTTCTTACTTTTTCTTTTTTTCCCGCCTCTTTTTTCTTTCTCATTTTTCTTCCCGCCACTTTTTTTCTTTTTCACTTTTCTTTTCACCTCTTCTCACTTTTTCATTTTTTCTTGCCGCCTCTTTTTTTCTTTTTCATTTTTTCTTCCCGCTTCTCTTTTCATTTTCATTTTTTCTTCCTACCTCTTTTTTTCTTTTTCATTTTTTCTTCCCGCCTCTTTTTTCTTTTTCATTTTTTCTCCCGCCTCTTTTTTCTTTTTCATTTTTCTTCCCGCCTCTTTTTTTCTTTTTCATTATTTTTCTCGCCTCTTTTTTCTTTTTCACTTTTCTTCTCACTTTTTCTTTTTTTTACCGCCTCTTTTTTCTTTCTCATTTTTCTTCCCGCCTCTTTTTTCTTTCTCACTTTTCTTCTCACCTCTTCTTACTTTTTCTTTTTTATTTTCCCGCCTTTTTTCTTTCTCATTTTTCTTCCCGCCTCTTTTTTCTTTTTCATTTTTCTTCTCACCTCTTCTTACTTTTTCATTTTTTCTTGCCGCCTCTTTTTTTCTTTTTCATTTTTTATTTTTCATTTTTTCTTCCCGCTTCTTTTTTCTTTTTCATTTTTTCTTCCCCCCTCTTTTTTTCTTTTTCATTTTTTCTTCGCGCCTCTTTTTTCTTTTTCATTTTACTTCCCGCCTCTTCTTTCTTTTTCATTTTTTCCCCCGCCTCTTCTGTCTTTTTCATTTTTACTCCCACCTCTAAAATTCTTTTCAATATTTAACCTTCTTTTTTTTTTTTGACATTTTTTTTTTCATTTCCTCTTTTTTTTAATAATTTATTTCTCATTCATTAAGTGTTTTTCTTTCTTCTCACCTTTGCCTTTCTTTCTTTCTTTCTTTCTTTCTTCTTTCTTTCTTTTGTTCGTTCGTTCGTTCGTTCCTTTTTTTTATCCTTTTCTTCATTTTCTCATTCTGCTATCTTTTTACTTTCTTTCATTTCTTTAATTTTATTCATTTTCCTTCTTTCTTTCTTTCCTTCTTTCTTTCTTTCTTTCAATGCATTTCTTTCTTTCTTTCAATGCCTTTCTTTCTTTCTTTCTTTCTTTCTTGTCATAGATTCAATTTCCACATTTCTTTTTTTTTCTTTTTCCCTTCTTGTCTAATAATTAAAATAAAGGATAATTAATAAGACCTGAAATAAATTTGAAAACCTTCGAACCTTCAAATACCAAAACACGAAACACACAAAAATTACCAAGAAAAAGCAAATTAACTGATAAAACACATTATAAAAAAAAGCCACAAAACTTGAGATGTTCATGCTTGTCAGTTAGCTTTGTCATGCGCAGATAACGTGTGTTCTCGCCGCGTTTGGTAAGTGATCAATTATTTCAGAACCCGGATGCCAGTAAGATGGCTTCCCGAATAATAAATAAATTCAACAAAACCTTTTTTTTTTTCTCTGGAGACGTAAACAATGGAGAAATTGAATTATTTTCCTTTACCGGGCGGCAACGAAAAGAAATATAATTCACTCGTTTATTTAATGCATTTTGACTGCAATTTTTTTGTTTTTTTGTTTATGCAATAAATAAGACTCTACAGCGTCACTGAATGCACTTTCAACGTAGAAAGAAGTTACACTGAAAAAAAATATTCTGGAAGACTGGCCTAATTCTGAATGCACTTCTCTGGCTTAATTTAATTATAAATCAACTTTTATTTTTTTTCACCATGATTTTCACCTTTTGCAAAACTCAAGAACCACTCAAGTTAGAGGAATACAGATTGAAAGACAGCTCATGGGGATATTGTTATAGTGGAACGCAGCTATTCTATAGTTAATAGACTCTCCCACTTATAATAATTAGGAATACGAAGAGTAACAAGTGAGTCTCCCAGTGAGTCTATTGCATATATTCATTGAGTTTGTTTTACTTGTTATATTAGGTTGGTGCAAAAATAATGACGTAATAATGTCGTTTTTTGACGTACGTCAAAAAACGACATTATTACGTCATTATTTTTGCACCAACCTAATATTTTATACGCCCCGCCACAGACATTATTTCTACATATGTCGTAAGTAGAAGTACGAAGAGTAACAAGTGAGTCGCCCAGGGAGTCTATTGCATATACTCATTGAGGTTGTTTTACTTGTTATATTTTATCCCCCCTCCCGCCACAGACATTATTTCTAAATATGGGATTAATTAGGATTCTCATTGAGACAATGAGGTATTTCGGTGAATGTAGTAAGAAAGGTAATTATGAATGCGGTGTTTTGGTGGTAGGATTATTGTTTTGTATGTTTGGGTCAGTGGTTGTGGCTAGCCAAGTTTAAAATTAAGGCAAATGATGACCGAAGGAGGCTACGCCGAAGGCCGGATTCTCTTTCTGGGAGGTAAACCGACCCTGAACCCGTTTATACGGGTTCAATGGGCATATTTTTGGCCGGCCCACAGGCTCAGAGATCCTACGTTAAACCGGCCTTGTGCCACATGATGCCCTCGTGGGGGTGTGTGACTAAATATCGAGTTGGTCAGTCAGTCGATGTCGGACGACCGTTAGTCGGATATTAAAGTATCAGCCACCCCAACTAGATTACTGCGTCATTACCTATTATATCAAGTTCCTAACGTTTTGTACGTCGAACCTATTTTATGACCGACTTAGTACAAATAAAAGCCTCCCCTGTGAAACCACTACATAACAGATATGTGGAAAAGATAACGGTTTACCTTAGACTTGAACAGGTTAAAATTATAGTGATCGGGAAAGCATTCACTGGGGAGTCGGTTTCACACAGAAACGGTTCCTGGAAAGAAGCTACTCGAGTGGAACTTGATAATAATTAACAGAATTCTCTTACAAATCCCTGTTTAATTTATTGACATTAATTTACACTAGTGTAGATTGATTTTCTATCGTTGTTATTAGAAACTGATGCTGACAGAGTATAAATATAAACCTGAATTTAAAACCCTTTATAATGCTCAAGAGCTACTCAAGGTAGAGTGTTACATATTAAAAGACACAGATTATGGGGCTATGTGGGGAAGATAACGGTTTGCTTTTGACTTGAACAGGTTACGATTGAAGTGATCTTGGAAGCATCTACTGGAGAGTCGATTACACAAAGCAGCAGGTCTTGGGGAAAAAAACTGATCGAGTTGATCTTCCATCTAAAGAATGGAATACAAAGGTGACGAGGGTGGTTTGCTACAATGGCTTTACTGTTTTTAAACAACAATTCTCCATGATTTTCTCTCCTACATTCATATCTGCTCAATGCGTATCCAAATGTAAACAAATGACGTCACACATTATGAAATGGACAAAGTCCGACAATTATTTTAAGGCATTTTTTTTTATGTTTATATGTTTTTGTTTACATTTGGATAAGCATGGAGCGGATATGAATGTACGTGAGAAAGTCTTGGAAAATTTTAGTATAAAAACAGTAAAATCGATCTTGCTAACCGAGACCCTCTTCTGTGGCTCAATCAATAAAAGCGCGTCAGGCTGTATGGCGGTTCCGTATAGGGTACGGGTTCGATTCCTGGCGGAGGACGCATATTTTCTATGAAAGTTTTTCCGACATTCAGGCCAGTAAATACTGTTTATTATAAACAGAGCATTTACTTAAATATTTGTATGTATAAAAAAGAATGTATAAGCATAAAAATGTCTTAAAATAATTTTCGGACCTTGTCCACTTCATAATGTGTGACGTCATTTGTTTACATTTGGATACGCATCGAGCAGATATGAATGTATGAGAGAAAATCATGGAGAGTTGTAGTTTAAAAACAGTAAAATCAATTTTGCTAACCGAAAGGCTCCTCTGTGGCACAAACAGTAAAATCTCGTCAGGCTACATGATACAGGTTCGATTCCTGTCGGAGGACGCATATTTTCTATGAAATTTCTCGGACATTCAGGCCGGTAAATGTTGTTAATACTGTTTATTATAAACAGCGCATTTACTTAAATATTTGTATCTATAAAAAGAACGTTTAAACATTAAAAAAAAATGTCTTAAATATATATGTTATTATTATTATTAGGTTGGTGGAAAAATAATGACGTAATAATGTCGTTTTTTGACGTTAAAAAATACGTCAAAAAACGACATTATTACGTCGTTATTTTTGCACCAACCTAATATATAATTTATATCTTTAAAGACTTGAAACTTATCTCTTTTTTTTTAAGTTTATAGAAAATATCATGTGGTCCCAAACTTTTGGTCAGTAGTGTATATGTTTGGACTTTTTATATTTATAGTTGTTTAGTTAAATACTAAGTAATGGTCTTTGTTTTCTTTTTTTTCTGTGGTTCGCCAGGGACACAAGGGTTCATGCCATGATTCTCTTGTTTCTTTTCTCAGTTTTCGTGTATCTCCTTACGAAGGTTTCGCTTCGGGTATTGAATTCGAACGAATGCCTCCATTAGGCGCAACCCCCCGCCCCGACTTCCCAAATTCGATCTGAGTCACTTCGTTAAGGCATTTGCTTCACCTTACGTCCTTCAAGGCAGTGATGCACGCATGCGCACTGCGAGGAAATGCACACAGTCACGTGATGTTGCCTGGAAGAAAATAAAAACGATAAATGAACGATATCAGTGATGCAATCGTTTCTTAGAATAATACGACGAATAACGTTAATAATATTGACTACCTGTTTATAAATATGGAAGAGTAAAACATCAACTGAAAGAAGACCAAATTAATGGTAGTTAGCAAAAGGGTCAGCCCAACATGCAAATTACAAATTGGAGATGACGAAATCAAGCAACTGCAACAATTAAATATCTGGGAAGTGTTTTTAACAAAGGACAGAAAATACGACACGGAATTCCGTAGGCGTATTGGGATAGAGCAAGATGCATTCCAAAATCTAAGCAAAGTATTAAAAAACAGAAAAAATTTGTTAGAAACACAGAACACTGTACTGAAATGCTATATTATATCAGCCCTTCTAAATGCTAGCGAATGCCGGACAGTCTACTCACACTTAAAGACAAGGAACTTGAAAAAAAACAGAAATGTGTTACTACGAAAGAATGCTGGTCTTAAGAGAGACCGAACATGTGAGCAGAACAAAAATTTAACGAAATTTTAGAAAAAAAAAATGAAAAGAGACACTTATTCTTAATTTGGGGAAGAGACATTTGAAATTTCTAGGGCACATATTGAGGAAAGATGGCTTGGAAAATTGAAGACAAGAAGGACAAAAATCAATATATAACCTACGGCGCGGACTTGAGTAAAAAGATGGCTGAACTTAGTTAAGAGAGATAACAAAAAGACAGAATTTATTAAGAGTTGGAAAGAACAGAAAATCGTGAAGACAAAGAATAAATAATTCTTCAGAAATGCTGGATTTCTCTACAAAATTTGTCCGTTCCTTTTGTAATATTCCTGATTGATTCACAAATAATGGAACTTTCTATATTTCATATGTGTGTTAACCGAAATCAAGTAAATGAAACAATTTAAATATCTAACAAGTGCTTAGACAGAGGACGGGAAGCGCAACATTGAAAATCCGAAGGTTTATAGTGTGATAGCGAAAAATGTTTTCCAAAAGCTAAGCAAGGTATTGAGAAACGGAAATATTTCGTTAGAAACAGAGAAAAGACTACTGGACTGTTATGTAATACCAGTCATCCTATATGGCAGTAAATGCTGGCAATTTCCTCACAGATGAAGAAGAGACTTGAAGCAAGAGAAACAAAGAAAAGAGTACTGAACTGCTGTGTAATATCAATCCTCCTATATGTCAGTGAATGCTGGACAATTTCCTCACAGATGAAGAGGAGACTTAAAGCAAGAGAAACAAAGAAAAGAGTTCTGGACTGCTATGTAATATCAATCCTCCTATATGCCAGTGAATACAGGACAATTTCCTCACAGATGAAGAGGAGACTTAAAGCAAGAGAAACAAAGAAAAGAGTACTGAACTGCTATGTAATATCAATCCTTCTATGTCAGTGAATGCTGGACAATTTCCTCACAGATGAAGAGGAGACTTAAAGCAAGAGAAACAAAGAAAAGAGTGCTGAACTGCTATGTAATATCAAGCCTCCTATATGGCAGTGAATGCTGGACAATTTCCTCACAGATGAAGAGGAGACTTAAAGCAAGAGAAACAAAGAAAAGAGTGCTGAACTGCTATGTAATATCAATCCTCATATATGGCAGTGAATGCTGGACAATTTCCTCACAGATGAAGAGGAGACTTGAAGCAAGAGAAACAAAGAAAAGAGTGCTGAACTGCTATGTAATATCAATCCTCCTATATGGCAGTGAATGCTGGACAATTTCCTCACAGATGAAGAGGAGACTTAAAGCAAGAGAAACAAAGAAAAGAGTACTGAACTGCTATGTAATATCAATTATCCTATATGGCAGTGAATGCTGGACAATTTCCTCACAGATGAAGAGGAGACTTAAAGCAAGAGAAACAAAGAAAAGAGTGCTGAACTGCTATGTAATATCAATCCTCCTATATGGCAGTGAATGCTGGACAATTTCCTCACAGATGACGAGGAGACTTAAAGCAAGAGAAACAAAGAAAAGAGTGCTGAACTGCTATGTAATATCAATCCTCATATATGGCAGTGAATGCTGGACAATTTCCTCACAGATGAAGAGGAGACTTAAAGCAAGAGAAACAAAGAAAAGAGTGCTGAACTGCTATGTAATATCAATCCTCCTATATGGCAGTGAATGCTGGACAATTTCCTCACAGATGACGAGGAGACTTAAAGCAAGAGAAACAAAGAAAAGAGTGCTGAACTGCTATGTAATATCAATCCTCATATATGGCAGTGAATGCTGGACAATTTCCTCACAGATGAAGAGGAGACTTAAAGCAAGAGAAACAAAGAAAAGAGTGCTGAACTGCTATGTAATATCAATCCTCCTATATGGCAGTGAATGCTGAACAATTTCCTCACAGATGACGAGGAGACTTAAAGCAAGAGAAACAAAGAAAAGAGTACTGAACTGCTATGTAATATCAATCCTTCTATGTCAGTGAATGCTGGACAATTTCCTCACAGATGAAGAGGAGACTTAAAGCAAGAGAAACAAAGAAAAGAGTGCTGAACTGCTATGTAATATCAATCCTCCTATATGGCAGTGAATGCTGGACAATTTCCTCACAGATGAAGAGGAGACTTAAAGCAAGAGAAACAAAGAAAAGAGTGCTGAACTGCTATGTAATATCAATTATCCTATATGGCAGTGAATGCTGGACAATTTCCTCACAGATGACGAGGAGACTTAAAGCAAGAGAAACAAAGAAAAGAGTGCTGAACTGCTATGTAATATCAATCCTCCTATATGGCAGTGAATGCTGGACAATTTCCTCACAGATGACGAGGAGACTTAAAGCAAGAGAAACAAAGAAAAGAGTACTGAACTGCTATGTAATATCAATCCTTCTATGTCAGTGAATGCTGGACAATTTCCTCACAGATGAAGAGGAGACTTAAAGCAAGAGAAACAAAGAAAAGAGTGCTGAACTGCTATGTAATATCAATCCTCCTATATGGCAGTGAATGCTGGACAATTTCCTCACAGATGAAGAGGAGACTTAAAGCAAGAGAAACAAAGAAAAGAGTGCTGAACTGCTATGTAATATCAATCCTCCTATATGGCAGTGAATGCTGGACAATTTCCTCACAGATGAAGAGGAGACTTAAAGCAAGAGAAACAAAGAAAAGAGTGCTGAACTGCTATGTAATATCAATCCTCCTATATGGCAGTGAATGCTGGACAATTTCCTCACAGATGACGAGGAGACTTAAAGCAAGAGAAACAAAGAAAAGAGTGCTGAACTGCTATGTAATATCAATCCTCCTATATGGCAGTGAATGCTGGACAATTTCCTCACAGATGAAGAGGAGACTTAAAGCAAGAGAAACAAAGAAAAGAGTGCTGAACTGCTATGTAATATCAATCCTCCTATATGGCAGTGAATGCTGGACAATTTCCTCACAGATGAAGAGGAGACTTAAAGCAAGAGAAACAAAGAAAAGAGTGCTGAACTGCTATGTAATATCAATCCTTCTATGTCAGTGAATGCTGGACAATTTCCTCACAGATGAAGAGGAGACTTAAAGCAAGAGAAACAAAGAAAAGAGTGCTGAACTGCTATGTAATATCAATCCTCCTATATGGCAGTGAATGCTGGACAATTTCCTCACAGATGACGAGGAGACTTAAAGCAAGAGAAACAAAGAAAAGAGTGCTGAACTGCTATGTAATATCAATCCTCCTATATGGCAGTGAATGCTGGACAATTTCCTCACAGATGAAGAGGAGACTTGAAGCAAGAGAAACAAAGAAAAGAGTGCTGAACTGCTATGTAATATCAATTATCCTATATGGCAGTGAATGCTGGACAATTTCCTCACAGATGAAGAGGAGACTTAAAGCAAGAGAAACAAAGAAAAGAGTACTGAACTGCTATGTAATATCAATCCTTCTATGTCAGTGAATGCTGGACAATTTCCTCACAGATGAAGAGGAGACTTAAAGCAAGAGAAACAAAGAAAAGAGTACTGAACTGCTATGTAATATCAATCCTCCTATATGGCAGTGAATGCTGGACAATTTCCTCACAGATGAAGAGGAGACTTAAAGCAAGAGAAACAAAGAAAAGAGTGCTGAACTGCTATGTAATATCAATCCTCCTATATGGCAGTGAATGCTGGACAATTTCCTCACAGATGACGAGGAGACTTAAAGCAAGAGAAACAAAGAAAAGAGTGCTGAACTACGATGTAATATCAATCCTCTTATATGGCAGTGAATGCTGGACAATTTCCTCACAGATGAAGAGGAGACTTGAAGCAACAGAAACAAAGAAAAGAGTGCTGAACTGCTATATAATATCAATCCTCCTATATGGCAGTGAATGCTGGACAATTTCCTCACAGATGAAGAGGAGACTTGAAGCAAGAGAAACAAAGAAAAGAGTGCTGAACTGCTATGTAATATTATTCCTCCTATATGGCAGTGAATGCTGGACAATTTCTTCACAGATGAAGAGGAGACTTGAAGCAAGAGAAACAAAGAAAAGAGTGCTGAACTGCTATGTAATATCAATCCTCCTATATGCCAGTGAATGCTGGACAATTTCCTCACAGACGAAATAACAGAATTGTGGTTTTGCAAAAAGATGCTGAGAATACCATAAATTGAACATGTGATTAATGACGAAGTTTTTGACACAATAGCAATGAAAGAAAGAAGGTTTGGAAAATTTGATACTCACAGCAAAGATTAAAGGTAAATAGGACAAAAAAAATCAACGTAACCTAGCGAGTCAGCTTCAGTAAATGAATGGCAGAATCGAGAGAAAAAAATGATAAAATTTATTAAGAGTTGCAAAGAAAATCGTGAACATGAAAAAGAATAATTCTTCAGAACTGCTGGATTTTTCTACAAATTTATCCATTCTTTTTGGAATATTCTAAATTTATTTACAAATAGTGGTACTCTTCTATATTTCACATGTCTGTTTTTTGGAATAAGTCGTTCTAGGACCGAATTAAAAGTCACTTTTTTCATTTTAACAAAAGAAGTTGTAGGAATACTAGCAAATTAGTGTGAATAATTTGCATAAGCACAAGTGAACACTCATATAAGAGGTCACTGAGAATAAGAAAGCAGTAAAATGAGCTTAGCAGTCGGGCGACCGGCTGATCGGTTGAAATCTCCGCCTTCTGGCAGGGAGGAACCCGAACGAGGCTACGACGAAGGGCGGAGTCTCTTTCGGGGAGGTACACCGACCCTGAACCCGTTTATACGGGTTCAAAGGGCATATTTTTGGCCGAGCCTATGGGCTCGGAGATCCCACGTTAAACCGGCCTTGTGCCACATGATGCCCTCGTGGGGGAGTGACTAAATACCGTAAAACGAGCTTAGCGGCTGATTAGTGCTAACGTCTACATCACAACAGAAGTGATATATACCAAGGTCAAAAATAAAAATAAAAATGAAAATAAAATAAAATAAAATAAATAAATAAAAAAATAAAAGAAATAAAACAAAATAAAATTAATGGTTATATTTCATACGTAGTAGCGTTTTCCAAGCGCAAAGACGGGCTCAAAATCTCAGTTCTTCTTGAGATGAATTCGAAGACGTTCTCTGTAGCTGAGAAACAATTTAAATATCTAACAAGTGCTTAGACAGAGGGCGGGAAGCGCAACATTGAAAATCCGAAGGTGTATAGTGCGATAGTGAAAAATGCTTTCCAAAAGCTAAGCAAAGTATTGAGAAACGGAAACATTTGACGGTTCCGTATGGAACACAGGTTCGTTTCCTGTCGGAGAACGCATATTTTCTTCAAAATTTCTCGAACATTCAGGCCGGTAAATGTAATTAATACTGTTTATTGTTTATTTAAAAACAAACAAACAAAAAGAAAACCCAGAGTACATTAATTAAATTGCATCTATTAAATCAACGTATAAACAAAAAAATATATTAAATAATTCCCTGACTTAATCAATTTCATAATATATATATATATATATATATATATATATATATATATATATGTTTGTATATATTAACAGATACATAAAGTTATGTTGATATCATGTATGTATATATATATATATATATATATGTGTGTGTGTGTGTGTGTGTGTGTGTGCGTGTGGTTATGCCCAATGACAAGATCAGATATCTCCAAGTGAAAATAAAAAATAAATTGAAGGGAAATTCAAATCTTCCACTTCCTTGAAAAATTTGTTCACGTGTTCTTAATTAAGGGGCCATATATATATATATATATATATATATATATATATATATATATATATATATATATACAACATGGCCACTGTATATATTTATAAATATATAAAATGACCACCATATTTATTTATAAATTTAGCCGAATATTTGTTTACCAACTCTAACCATCTTAACTTTTGTCTATTCAACTTTCTTTTTTCTATATATCTTTTCCCATGTAAATAATATTTCAATAGTTGGTTTGCGTTCGTTTATCTCTACCTATAAAACACAGGATGTGTGTGTGTGTGTGTGTGTAACGAATTCGCGGCCGCAATTTTCGACAGATTTGCACCAAAATTTATATGCACATGCTCCAAGATAGCTGGAAAGCCAAGACCGACTTTGCATTTCCTAATTCCCATCGATAGTGGAAATAATCGATTTTTTCATGCTTCTACGGCAGTTTTCATGTAGTTTGCGGTCATTTTGTATTGGCCAGCGTGAGAGCCAACAGCTGACTGATACGAATATTAACTAGCATGCTAGCCTGGAAAAAAAATCGATAGCTGCATTCGTCACAAGTGGGAAACATTTAAATCTGCGTGGCACTTTACTCCAATTGGCTCATTCGCTTGCTTAAACTCAACATTGATTCTGATTCCGCAGAACTGGGTTGGGTGTGAAAAAGTATTTGTTGTTAACATTCTTTTTTCATTCGATTTTTCCAGTTACGAGTCCTTTTTTAAAAGTGATCGTTTTGTGTTCATTTTGTTTAGTTCTTTTTTCGTAACAGTTTTAATGTTTAATATAGAGCTTAGAAAAAAATTGCAGTGTGAGATAGGCAAGAAGTAAGGCATGTAGCAACATCAGCACGGCAAAGGGCACTCCTTTAAAGGCAAGATAGGGCAAAAATATTTTAAGTCAAGTGATACCGAGTCGTACGATTTTTGAGTCAAGCACGCCCAACGCCAATGCAGTTAATAATACTTTTAAACTTGAATCTTTGTGGGTTGAATATGTATTTGTATATGTCTTTGAATATGTATTTGTATATGTCTTTATTTATGTATTTGTGTATTATTTATTTTATATGCTTTTAATTGTATGCGTATATGTCTGATATTATATTCCTTTCCGTGGACATCTATTTCCTGTTTCGTCCGTGATTTTCGTGTTTATATATCTAAATATGTCTACGCGTTTGTATATTGTAATATGACTGTGTATGTATTAGGTTGTTCCAAAAATAATGACGTAATAATGTCGTTTTTGACGTTACGTCAAAAAACGACATTATTACGTCATTATTTTTGCACCAACCTAATATTATCATTTGTAAAACTACTTACCCTGGCCACATCATCTGGTTTCAGATACCTTCAAATGTATCTAAATTCTTACGGTGTTTTAATCTCCTTAGATTAGCGTTTGCTCTAACTGAAAATTTGACTTTTCGATTAAAACATAAAATAAATAATAAAATAAATGTATATCTTCTTCATTTTCTTTAAATAATTTTATGATATCTTAAACTTAATATAGGTTAAATTTTAAATTGTTAATTTTTATTTTTAATTTTTAATTTTTTAAAGATTAATCAATTAGAATGATTTCTATTTTAGTCTAACGTTAGCATTAAGTAATTAATAATTATAGCTAAGGTTCGTTGTCAAGTTTTTTTGAATTTTCATTTACTGGTATTTTGTTTGGTCAGTGTGGCTTTTGTAACAGCATTTCCCGTATCGTGAGGTGTTTGGTCGACTTGAACCTTTTAAAACTCTTTATTCTCCATTCAACACCATCACTTGATAAGACACCAGGATTGTTGAAACAAAATGGCTATTTTTTGTATTTATTTTATAACATGTTTTTGAATAAATATTTATAAATATGTGTGTGGATAAATATATTAAATGGCCGCTTAATGAAGATCACGTGAACAAATGGTCGTTTAAATAAATTTCTAATTGCTTTGTGTCGTTGTGTTATGTACATTTTGAGAGAAGAATCATTAAATCCATAATTCACGATAATCTTTTTTTTTTTTTTTCGGGAGATGTGCACAAATAATTGGAATTGTGAACAGTAAGAAAATGGAAGAAATCAGCAGTTACTATTATTTACGTTTTTGATTGGTTAGATAGTTTTTGATCATGCGCATTAAATATAAAAAAATCCGCTTCATCATTTCTCTACTTTGTTAGCTAAAAGATAGTTTTGCTCTTGGCATGATCACCGCTAATTCTTCTTCATTTATTATTTTTATTATTTTCCAATTTCTGTGGGCCTGATTTAGTTTGTTATATATATATATATATTGGTTGGATTGATGTGGGTTTCACGATTTTGTGATCGACAGACGAATTAGCTCTATCTCTGATATTGAGCGTTTTCTAATAAGTACCCCGCATATAATATATGTATATATATATATATATATATATATATATATATATATATATATATATATATATATATACACACACTTTTCACACACACACACACACAAACACACACACACACATATATATATTTATATACACACACTTTTCACACACACACACACACACACATATATATATATATTTATATACACACACTTTTCACACACATATATTAGGTTGGTGCAAAAATAATGACGTAATAATGTCGTTTTTTGACGTATTTTTTAACGTCAAAAGACGACATTATTACGTCATTATTTTTGCACCAACCTAATATATATATATATATATATATATATATATATATATATATATATATATATATATATAATGAAATGGATTAAATCTGACAATTATTTAATAGATTTTCTGTTTATACATTATTTTTATAGATACAATTTATTTAAGTAAATGCTCTGCTTTTAATTCAACAGTGTTAATTACATTTGCCGACCTGAATGTTCGAGAAATTTCGTAGAAAATATGCGCTTCTTCGACAAGAATCGAATCTGTTTCCTACACGGAAACGTCATTTGTTCTGACGTTCCATACCACTCATTTACATAGGAAGCGTCTGGTTAGCAAAGTCCAAATTATTGTTTTTAAACAACAAATTCCCTGGGATTTTTCTCGAACGATCATATCTGCTAGAAACTGAACGTAAACAAATCGTAACATATATTATGAAATGGATTAAGTCCGACAATTATTTTAATATATTCTCTATTTATACGTTATTGTTATAGATACAATTTATTTAAGTAAATGCTCTGTTTTTAATTAAATTTTAATTAAACATTATTAATTACTTTTACCGCTCTGAATGTCCGAGTAATTTCTTAGAAAATATGTATCCTCTGATAGGAATCGAACCTGAATTCTACACAGGACCGTCATATAGCCTGACGTGCTATACCATTTAGTTACAGAGGAGCACAATCCTCGCATTGAATTTTTTTCCTTTTTGATTTAAATTAAATTTAAATTTGATCAAGGGAACGGCTTCAAGGATAACTGGATAAGTATATTTCATTTTGATCCAAGGAGTCTCCGAGGTGGGGGCACAAACCCCCTACTGAAAATTTGATTCCCTTTGATTTAAATTAATTTTAAATTTCAACACAGGAATAACTCCAATCCTAAATATAGAAGGAGAAAGTCAGAAGATGGAGGACACATCAGCAAGATCAAAATGAGACAATATAGATGTCAAGTTGAGTAAATAAATCACCAATCAGTGGGTAGTGTCTTACATTACATATTTGTTGCAACAGTTCAACTATCATATCAATTTTGAAATCTGCTCATTAATTCATTCAATCAAAGATTGCATCAAATACATATAAAAGAGTTCACATCAAGCAGTTTTTGCACAACCCCACAACTGATTTTTTTCCCTTTCGCTTAAATTTTAAATTAAACAAGTGAATGACTCCTATCCAAATTACAGGAGAAAGCCTGAAGATGGAGGTCACATCAGCAAGATCATTGAATAATACTGAAATGCATCATTTTCTCCACAAATTATAACAAATCGATCATAATTTTCTTATAAAAAATGTGTGACACAAAGCAAGACGCGGGTAATTCGGCTAGTAATTATATAGATCATACCACTTCATACTTATCAAGAGGACTCACATTACATCTTTCAGACTATAGCTCAATTAGAACCCACTTAGACACAGACGGAAACCTACAAAGCTTTATTCGCAACATAAAAAGAAAATACAGGCATATTTTTAACATCCTGGTACCACTTTTTTTTTATCAATGTCAATTTTTGTTCAGTTCTGTGCAAAAAGTGAATCACAGACCCTTGCTATTTTTATCCCTTCTAATTGTTCAGTTAATATTTAAATCATGTTCTCAGTTACATTTCGATAACATCGACCTAATTCTTGATCTGACTAAAATACGTTCCGTCAAATTCTGTCTATGTCTTTCGGAGCCGCTCACGTGATTACGTTGATTATAAATACCAGACACAAGTTGGTTCTCTCTCTCTCTCTGTCTCTCTCTGTCTCTCTCTCTCTCTCTCTCTCTCTTTTGATTTCTCTTCGTTTACTAAAATGTAGCTCTATAAGAACTCGCGTTTCCACCCCGATTCGGACGGACGCTTTGAAAACATATTCACACACACACACATACACGTACGTACGAAACTTAATTACAAACATTACGAACATTATATTACGAATGTCGGAGTTATCTCCTCCTTAATTCCCTAAATGTTCACTAGGGGTCACTCTCCGTATACTATAAATACTTTGCGACTTCTTGCCTCGTTCTCTTTTTCATTTCTTCATTTCAGCGAACACCTCTACAATGTGACCTCTCGCAAAAGACAACGTTTCCCACTTGTGGGAGACGCCATGAACATTATACGCACATACACGTACGTACGAACATTCACCAAAGAACAAATACAAACGTTCACACGCATACAAATGTTATTATCTATGTCCATTGTAAAATTGTGTTGTTTAATACATATATTTGTTGACATGTATATATGGGTCTTGTTTGTTTTCTTTTCATCTTCGGTTGGACACAACTAGAGTCCGCCATTTTCTTGCAGTTAGACCTTCTTCTAGCAGGAAGTAAATGTACGTGTCTCTAATTTAACAGCACTTAAAACCACACGGCCCTCTACACGAATATTCAAATAGAAGCAAGGGAAACTAATTAAACATTATGGAACATTCACTCCTTGAACTCTTCTGAAGCTAAAAGTTTATCAACATATATTCAGCTTTACAGAATTCTTTCAACTCTCTCACAGTGAACAATTTGAGCGTCAAGTTCATTCAACTTTTTTAAAGCTCAGATAAAAAAAATATTTCCTTAGTAAAGACTTTAATTCCAATCAAAGGGAAGTAACCCCTATGCTTGTATATCATTATATACTATAATATAAATACAAATATTGTTTTGTTATAAAGCCGTTTTGTGTTCCTTATTCTTTCATATTTTGTGGTATTTTGTGTTAAATATAAATTCGAGAGGTCATTTAATACCGAAATTAAATTTTATCGAGAGCAGCACCTCTTTAACGTGTAAAATCGGTTAAAAATAATGAAAGCATTGATAATAAAAACGAAAAAAAAAACAAAACCAAAAGCTCAACAATATCAACAATGAAAACGGCCACTTATATAATCCGTGTTCCTTCTTGTTGCTTCATATTTTGTGGTATTTTGCGTGAAATATAAATTCGAGAGGGAAGCGACCTCTACAGAATTTTTTCAACACGTGTCCACATAAATTATTGCAAAATGTTACCTTCTTGTAACTTCCTTTTTTACGTCAATGCACCACAACATTGAAATTTATTCTTGTAAAACAAACTTTCTTCATGTAGAAAAACAAAGTATTCATTACACTTCAAGTAAATATCCAAAGTTCTATTTTATCAAACATATTCTCACAGTGTACATTTTGAGCGGCAAGTTCATTCAACTTTTTAAGAGCTCAGATAAAAAAAAATAATTAGTAAAGACTTTATTCCAATCAAAGAGATGTACATGCTTGTACATCATTATATACTATAATATGAATATAAATACTGTTTTGTTATAAAACTGTTTTGTGTTCCTTAATGTTTCATATTTTGTGGTATTTTGCATTAAATATAAATTCAAGAGGCAAGCGACCTCTACAGAATCCTTTCAACGAGAGCAGCACCTCTTTTACATGTAAAATCGGTTAAAAATAATAAAAGCATTGACAATAAAAACGAAAAAAAAGCCAAAAGCTCAACAATATCAACAATGAAAACGGCCACAAAGTGCTGAACATGTTTGGAATATAAACAAAAACATTCCCATATGTATAAATGTATATGTGTGTCTGAGTTTGTGTGTTAAAGGTAAGTTTTATAAAGTATGAAGAAGGATAAATGTCAAATTGATCTTTTATTTTGCCGCAAGCCATTGACCTCTCTATCGAAAAAAAAAAATCCTTATTGGTTGTCGTAACGTAAATGAATTGGCCAGTTATTCTCGTTTGAGTAGGCGTCTAATTATCTCTGAAAGCAGTTTCTGAAATGATTAACTTGGTTATCTCCCTTGATAGGTGCTCTTCAGTCGAGTGGAAATTACCCTTCTGGCCCACGGGTTCCGTCTAATAAGCGAATTATATTGTGTTTCATATTCTTCCCCGCTTATCTAGTGATCACTCAAGACTTATTTAATGATATGGCTTCTATCTATCTATCTATCTATCTATCTATCTATCTATCTATCTATCTATCTATCTATTTGCTGCAGCATTTTCATATCTATCTATCTATCTATCTATCTATCTATCTATCTCAGTACAAATCTTCGTCAGTTCATATGTATTTATCTATCTTAGTACAAATCTATATCTATCTATCTGTATATCTCCTACGCTGCTTTTTAAAATATACGTTAGCTGAAGAATTTTTTGTCATCCTAATATATTAAGAAAAGAGACGGATTTACTTGTTACCAGAAAGAATATTCACATCTTGATTCCGATGGAGAAATAACGTTTCGTATTTGAAAAGAATACAGTCCTGAAATGATTATACCGACCGTCGATCAAATTCGTTTAATCCGTTCAAAAAATTATATATATATATATATATATATATATATATATATATATATATATATATATATATATATATATATATTGATGCATGTTTCATTAAATAATATAAACAAGTTGTGTCTATTTATTTTAAATGAGTTCCTTTCATATTGTCTGATAAGCTTAATAACATTATCATTGAAAGACGAATGGAAATCACCTCGTTGAAACACAACTATACTTAAACATGAAAACAATAAACAAAAACTCAAAATTATTGAAGCTATATTGCTATGTTGAAACCTAACCTGAACAAAATAAACTACCAAATGTCTATAATTGATAACTGAAGCCATTGGGTTATGCCAACGGCTTCCCATACTTAATATTTCTCGTTTTCACTCTCGCGTGGTCATGTGTGACGTCACGAACTGCGACGCGATTTTGAAAGTTTTCCTGCAACAAAAACAGATTATTATTATTGTTTCGTCTGTGTATTGTTTGATATATTGAAATGTAATTGTCATCTTTGATAATGGCATATGTAAGCCAAAAGCTTAGATTGGATTTAAATATGTATATGGTGATGAAAAATGAAAATAAGAAATTGCTGCCTAAATATACACAATTTAAATTATATATATATATATATATATATATATATATATATATATATATATATATATATATATAGAAAGAGAGAGAGAGAGAAATACTCAAAATTTCTTACAATATATTAAAAATTTAAAACTATAAATAAACAGTAATAGAAAAATTCAATAAAATAATTATAATAATAATAATAATAATAATAATAATAATAATAATAATAATAATAATAAGTGATAAATATCCAGAAACGATTGATCATCTTGTATCAGGTTGAACGATATTGGCACCCACTGAATATAAAACCCGGCATGACAGAGTGGGCCAATATCTGCACTGGAAAATCTGCAACTTCTACGGGAAGGAAACTGAAAGAAACTGGTATGAACACCACCCAGACCCGGTTACGGAGATAGGACCTGTTACAATTCTATGGGACTACACAATACACACTGACAGAACTATCAAAAATTACGTGGGGCGAACTATACACTGGTAATTTTTTGGATGAAGTTAAAAATCAGACATTTTCTGTAGCCGGTTGCACCGATAAATATCTTCTGTAGGGGTTAAAACTGATGCATTTTCGGTGAAGTTAGCGACAAAAGAGAAGTAACTTAGGGTACGCAGGTGGCATGTCTAGCGTACG
Organism: Acanthosepion lycidas; assembly: GCA_963932145.1. Taxonomy (NCBI): domain Eukaryota; kingdom Metazoa; phylum Mollusca; class Cephalopoda; order Sepiida; family Sepiidae; genus Acanthosepion; species Acanthosepion lycidas. Next base: position 29,685,220 of record OZ010612.1, read on the forward strand.
TTGGAGGCATGTCCAGGGTAAAGGAGCTACCGTAGTCAGGCATGAATGAAAACAAAAGTAATGTATCTAAATCTTCGTATCAGGTATTTTACGGTAAGTGGTTGGGTATGACGATAAACTACAACCGGCAGCAAGCCCTCCCTGATCGAGAGATTGGAAGTTTCGAGGAACGTGAAACCATCTCTTAACTGCTATCATTCTCAGGTCCGCTCTGCTCCGGGGTGGGGGGTGTTAGCACTTGTTAGGGGGGTCTCAGCTATAGGCAAATATAGAGCAAAATACTATGAAAGTATAAAAATTCAGGTTTATGGTAAAAATACAAGCAATACATTTCTAAATAAAAAAATTACCAACGCTATACATTTTATCTGAATTTGAATGCATATAATTACGTTTAAAATTCTGTTCAAAACTTTTAGATTTCTGAATTGAATTACCGACACAGGTTGATATGTCGTCAAACGAAATCAACCAACGGTAAGTTTTTTTATCACTATTTTGGGTTAGTTTTTTACAAAAAAAAAAAAAAAAAAAAAAAATGAGGACCATTTATTTGCTATAAAATATCTCTAGGATGATACCGAGTACTGCAATATTTCACTACGGTAGGCTCACCAGTCTAGCTCCGAAGTTGGGGTTGCATTATACACGAGTATTATGAAATAAAACAAATTTTTCACGAAAATATTCAGGAGTCCACTATACATGAATTAGACTTATACACAAGTATATACGGAAAAAAGAAAGAAAGAGAAAATTATATTTACGTGTATACAAATAGTTAAAAAAAAGGGAAGAAAGCATTTATGTACGTAGTCGTAGTGGGAGTATTTTTGAGTGACCACATGGTTTGTTTGAAATTAACGAGTCGGTTTGCCGGAGGCAAAATGCCCCCACAAAGGGAAAGAGTTCGTGTTGACAGCAGTAAATATTTACTCACCCCCACACGAGGTCAGGTAGTGACACAAGGTCGGTTTAATGTGGGGAGCCCGAGCGCGTTCACCCGGGCAAAGAACAAAAATTCCCCGAGTCTCATCAACTGTAGGTTGCGCTGGCCTTAGTGCGTGCACCGATCCTTCTCTCTAGTGCAATGAGAAGGCGTGGCCTCGGTCAGCTGTTCCCCAGGGCTGGGCACCTCTCAGTATAACTTTCCTCAGTTGCGACTGCCCTTTGACGGGGTCGCCCCTGAGCGCACTCTGCCCAAAGACAGAGACACAACTGAGAGATAAGTAGACGTGAAATTACTCAAAAAGAGTAATGTTGACGGCAGTATATGACTACGGAAGGCCTACTAGTATTACTTAGAACCTGGGGTGGCATTACACACGTGCTCTATAAAAAATCAGGGTTTCAGTATAAATGAAATAGACTTATATACGAGGATATAGGGTAATCATTTTCCTAGTAAAGATACAATAAAAGCAACAAAAGGAATGAGATCAGTGGTCTGAATAACGTTTGGAATTAAATTTATGATTTCTCTTCCGTTTTTGCTTACTTTTTTTTTTTTTTTTTTCCAGTTCTATCCTTTGCAAAGAATTTAACTTTTCGTCGTCAGCCATTTTTATAAGTTTTTTTCGTTAATATTGATGAGGCGATTTTGATTGGTCGTTTTTAATGACGTCACTAAACTTCTCAAAGGATTAAGTGAACTCTTTTTTTTTTTTTTAGATGAAGAAAGAAAAGATGATATTAAAATCTCATCAGGAATTTTTTGATCGTTTTGTTTTTGGTTTCTATTTAAATGGAGGGATTTTCTTTTTAACGGATATTTTGTTGAAAATCCGTCTTTTCCCATGTTTTCGCTTTTGTGTTGTTGCAGCAGCAGGAGCAGCAATATAATTTTTTTTTGTCTCATTTATTTTTTGTTTTAATTCTATTTCTTCCACTTCATATGCGCTTGTTCACACTTACACCTGATGCCATTAAGCGCTAAACAAAACAAATCCAGCCTGCACTGAACACTGAGCTAGTTGGCAATTCCATGCTAGCACCAATAACCGGGTTTCATACGCAACTAACAAATAAGGATCAAGAAAGCAGATTTTGAAGGTTGGAAGGACGTCGTCAGAAAAATTGGAACAACACAAACTGCTTACACACTAATTAATAACGGAAAAATTGCATTATGAGCACTGTTAAAAACGTTTGCTGACATATTCGATTTATAAGTCACAGAAATTCATACACAGATGTCAAGGACATATAGCCCAGTAGATAAAGACGTTAGTTAGATGACTAATACCAAAGAGTTACAAGTTCAATACCAGGCTGCAGCAGTGGCGAACCAAAATGCTTAGGGAATTAAAAGAAAGAGGAACTGGGATAATCTGAATGAAATTAAAGGTACGCTTCGAAATTTCAGTCACCTGAAGAACTGCTGAGGCGCTGTGAATATGACAATGAAGACAGGGTAACTGTCTGAATAATGTAAATAATCGTAATACCTCATCTCAAAGATATAGACGCACTATATATTACATACACTTGAGGTTTATTAGTGATTTGAATCATTACCAGTGATTTTATTTTTGGCCCGTGCTTTCGTTTATTTCTCTTGCTTTTACACGAAGTTATCTTAATTTCTTAGATGAAGCCTTGTCAATTATTATTCATTTTTGACTAGTATTTCTTTCATCTTGTTTCTCTTGCTTTTACCCCAAGTAGTAATAGTCTTAAGATGTCTGACTTTCTTAGATGAAGCCATATCAATTATTATTCACTAGCAGCATGGCCCGGCGTTGCCCGTGCTTGATTCAAAAATCGTATGACTCGTACAGCAATCGCTATCACTTGACTTAAAATATTTTTGCCCTTCCTTGCCTTTAAAGGAGTGCCCTTTGCCATCCTGATGTTGCTACATGCCTTACTTCTTGCCTATCTCACAATGCGAATTTTTTCTAAGCTCTATACTTAATATTAAATCTGTTACAAAAAAAGAACTAAACAAAATGAACACAAAACGATCAGCTTTAAAAAAGGACTCGTAACTAGAAAAACCGAATGAAAAAAGAATGTTAACAACAAATACTTTTTCACACCCAACCCAGTTCTGCGGAATCAGAATCAACGTTGAGTTTAAGCAAGCAAATTAGCCCATTGGAGTAAAGTGCCATGCAGATTTAAATTTTTTCCACTTGTGATGAATGCAACTATCGATTTTTTTTTGCATGCTAGCATGCTAGTTAACATTCGTGTCAGTCAGCTGTTGGCTCTCACGCTGGCCAGTAGAATCTTCCTGCCTATTCGTGGCAACCAGCTATTGGCTCTCACTCTGGCCAGTACAAAATGGCCGCAAACTACATGAAAACTGTCGTAGAAGTATGAACAAATCGATTATTTCCACTATCAATAGGAGTTGGGAAATGCAAAGTCGGTCTTGGCCTTTCCTCTAACTTGGAGCATGTGAATGTAAATTTTGGTGCAAATCCGTCGAAAATTGCGGCCGTGCATTCGTTACACACACACACACACACACACACACACACACACCGTGCCTTTTATAGATAGAGATTTTAAGCATTTTCGCTTATAAATCAGCATTTAATTGGTTTTTGGTGATAGATAAATACTGATATATTATTAAATAATTATTTACTCTTTTCTCGCAATAAGATTAAAAAGGTTCACCTCTCGACGGTTAACCTTTTATAGATAGAGATTTCTGACTAGTATTTCTTTCATCTTATTTCTCTTGCTTTTACCCCAAGTAGTAATAGTCTTAAGATGTCTGACTTTCTTAGATGAAGCTTTGTCAATTAATATTGACATATAAAAATTATCAATTTTATATATTTTATGGAATAGCCTCCTGCCTTAGATGCAATACCGTCTTAATCACGTCAATTCATTATCAGATCATTTTACGTACATATCACCATTCATCATAAACATTTACTCAGGGGGATTCTGGAGTCCTGTAATGACTGATTAGAATTTTCCAAAAAAACTTTTTCTTCTTTTTTACGATTTTATAAATTTCAGCCGAAAGCTACACTGGTCTGCTCGGTCAATGAATGACAAATGTTTCCTTGTAGGGAAACGGCTAATATTACCATTACCATTAATAATTTATTTCTTATTTTCAGATTGCTTTTTTCGTTATCTTTTCTAACCCATACTCTCGACGGAGAATCGCCCGACTTTTCTCGTACCTCTTCTTCTTCTTCTTCTTCTTCTTCTTCTTCTTCTTCTTCTTCTTCGTATTATTATTATTATTATTATTATTATTATTATTATTATTATTATTATTATTATTCTCCTTTCCTCCTCCTTCTTCATTTTTATTATTATTATTTTTCTATTCCTCCTCTTCTTCCCCCTTCTTCTTCTTATTCTCCTGCTCCTCTTACTTCTTTTTCGTCTTCGTTTTCTCCGTTCTCTTCTTCTTAGTTTTCTCATTCTTCTTCTTCGTTTTCTCCTGCTTCTTCTTCTTCGTTTTCTTCTTCTTCTTCGTTTTCTTCTTCTTCTTCTTCTTCTTCTTCTTCTTATTATTATTATTATTATTATTATTATTATTATTATTATTCTCCTTTCCTCCTCCTTCTTCATTTTTATTATTATTATCCTCCTCCTCCTCTTCCACCCCTTTCTTCTTTTTATTCTCCTGCTCCTCTTACTTCTTTTTCGTCTTCGTTTTCTCCGTTCTCTTCTTCGTTTTCTCCGTTCTCTTCTTCGTTTTCTCATTCTTCTTCTTGGTTTTCTCCTGCTTCTTCTTGGTTTTCTTCTTCTTCTTCTTCGTTGTCTTCTTCTTCTGCGTCGTCTTCTTTTTCTTCTTCTTCTTCTTCTTCTTTTTCTTCTTCTTCTTCTTCTTCTTCTTCTTCTTCTTCTTCTTCTTCTTCTTATTATTATTATTATTATTATTATTATTCTCCTCTTCCTCATCCTCCTCCATTTTTATTATTATTATTCTCCTCCTTCTCTTCCTCCCCCTTCTTCTTATTATTCTCCTGCTCCTCTTACTTCTTTTTCGTCTTCGTTTTCTCCTTTCTCTTCTTCTTCGTCTCGTCCTTCTTCTTCATTTTCTCATTCTTCTTCTTCATTTTCTCCTGCTTATTCTTCTTGTTTTTCTCCTCCTCCTCCTTCTTCTTGTACGTCGTCGTCGTCTTCTACGTCGTCGTCTTTCACATTCTTCGTCTTCTTCTTCGTTTTCTCATTCTTCGTCTTCTTAGTCGTCTCCTTCCTGTCTTCTTCTTCTTCTCCTCCTCCTCTTCTTCTTCTTCCTTTGTTTTCACTACTTTATTCTTTATTATCCTCTTTTTACACAACGTCCGTTCTCTTTTTCTCTTCCTTATTCTATTTCTTTTCTTTTTTTTAGTAAACATTTCAATTTCTCTCTCCTTTCTTTCTCCTTTTTCTCATTTTCCTATTCCTTCGCCTCACTTTCTCCCACTTTCTCCCACTCTCCCATCTGTTTCTGTCTTCATTTCATCATTTCGTTTTTTTCACCTCTATCGCCACCTCCCCCTACTCCCCTCCTCTTCCTTCTCCTCTTCCTCCTCTTCCTTCTCCTCTTCCTTCTCCTCTTCCTCCTCTTCCTTCTTCTTCTATAAATATTCTTTGCTTGTTTGTATATTTTATCTCTTTTTCTTTACTTCTGAGCTCCTTTCTCTCTCTCATTCTTTTTTTCTTTATCTTTATTTCTATCAAGCCTCTTCCGTCTTTCTTTCTTCCTTTCTTTAAGGTCTCTCCTTTCTTTCTTTTTTTTTTCAAACCTCACCTTTTTTTTATTTTTCATTTTCATTCATTCTTTCTTTCTTCCTTAATTAATACTTTTTCTCATTTCTTTTTTCTTTCTTTCTTTCACGCCTCACCGTCACCTCGTTCCTTCTGTTTGTCGTTCTTTCTTTCGTTCTTTCTTTCAACCCTCATCCTCGCTTTTCTTTCCTTCTTTCTTTCTTTATTTCTTTCTTTCTTTCTTTCTTTCTTTCTTTCTTTCTTCAAACTCTGTCCTTCCTTTCCTTATTTCTTTTCTTTCTTTCTTTCACCTTTAATTATCTCTTCATTTTCTTTCTTTGTTAATTTTTTTAATTGTCCTCCTTTGTTTTTATAATTTCTTTTTCTTTCTTTCTTTCTTTCTTTCTTTCTTTCTTTCTTTCTTTCTTTCTTTCTTCAAACTCTGTCCTTCCTTTCCTTATTTCTTTTCTTTCTTTCTTTCACCTTTAATTATTTCTTCATTTTCTTTCTTTGTTAATTTTTTTAATTGTCCTCCTTTGTTTTTTTTAATTTCTTTTTCTTTCTTTATTTCTTTCTTTCTTTCTTTCTTTCTTTCTTTCTTTCTTTCTTTCTTTCTTTTGTTTCACCCTTAACTTCATTTCCTTTTTTTCTGACACTGTTTTTCATTCTCTTCTTCTTTTTTCTACCTCCCCTTCCGTGACCTTTCTCCTAGTCTTTCTCCCTCTCTCACTTTTTCTACAATTATTTCTCTGACCCAGCTTTCAATCTCTCTCTCTCCCCCATAAAAAAGGAAATAGAAAAAAGCGAGAAATTGACAAGAAATAGCAGGAAAAATTACAATGTATTGCAAACAAAAGGAATCGATCGTGCGATAACCTGAACTGATAGAACGTAATCGATACAACGCCTTCGAAAATATCTTTATTTGTTTTTTTTTTTAATAATGTGACGACAACAACGACAACAAACAGATTGAACAATGGCAGTTTCTTGTTGAAACGGAATCAGCCAAAGAAAATTAATTCTTTGATGAGAAATATGTTCCTCCCACATAATTTGCTTGTTCGTTACGTTTCAGGGTTTTTTTTTTTGTGAATGTTACGAAAAATGCACTGGTATAATCAAAATTGCGCCCAGTCACGCGCTCAGACATAGAAACATTAATAATATATAAGGTCCACTTGGGGAAATTCCATGGGTGTTGACAATCAAGTTATCATTATTCCTGGATATATATTTCTAAATTTAGTAACAGAATAATTAGTAAAAGTTTATGTATTTATTTATAGATATATGAGACTAGAAAGGTGTACTCTGATTTGATGTAATGGTTAGCAGGTTCGTCTCGTTAGATCGACTGAGTAGAGAATCCAATCCTGATTAGGTGCTCTCTACTTACAGCCTTGTGTCACATCTATGCTATGCTTAAAAAATGAATTATATGATGCTAGAAAGAAAGAAAGAAAGAAAGAGAGAAAGAAAGAAAGAAAGAAAGAGAGAAAGCAAGAAAGAAAGAGAGAAAGAAGGAGACAGAAGAAAATAGTAGATAATAAAAAAGAAAGAAATATGATGCATTAAGAAAGATATTTATCTATCTCAGTCTGTTCATATATATATATATATATTAGGTAGGTGCAGAAATAATGTCGGTTTTTGACGTTAAAAATAGATCAAAAACCGACATTAATATATATGTGTGTGTATAATGCAGTATGTTACTGTCTATCTATCTATCTATCTATCTATCTATCTATCTATCTCATCTATCTCAGTATTTCCTATCTATCTATCTATTTATCTATTAGGTTCGTGGAAAAATAATGACGTAATAATGTCGTTTTTTTGACGTATTTTTAACGTCAAAAACGACATTATTACATCATTATTTTTGCACCAAACTAATATCTATCTATCTATCTATCTATCTATCTATCTATCTATCTATCTATCTCACTATTTTCTATCTATCTATCCGTTTACCCATTACAGACTTTAACATTTCACTACTAGGAAGCCGATAAAGCTACTAAGACGCAGGGAGTGAAAGAAAATGAGGACACATTAGTAAGGAGAAAGGACAAAAAGGAACAAGTTTCAGTATGACAGAAGATGGCGATTGATGCTGCATGAAAATTAAGTATGTAAGAAAGAAAGAAAGAAAGAAAAGAAATATCTTAAGTAAGCGAAAAAAGGTTAAGTATTGTGGGTAGCTTTTAAGACTGGTGTGACACTATGACGACCAATATTTCTCTGGTATCGATTGAGCAACCTTTATCGAGTCCCGTCCTGTGTGCAAAAAGTCCACAGTGGCGCGCAGAAAGATACAGCGGAAACGTGAAACGTTTTGCCGCCAAGCTCAACTTTAAAGATTAACATACGGATATTCTCAATACCATAATATCACTTTAGGGCATCTCGAGTTGGTGTAATGGTTAGTAAGCTTGTCTTGCTAGAACAATTACGACTGAGTAGTGAGTTCGATCCTCACTGGGTGCCCTTTAATGTCGGTCTTGTGCCATATCTAAGCGACGCTTGGAAAATCGCCTAGGGCAACTCCAGGTGGTGTAATGGTTAACAAGCTTGTCTCGCTAGAACAATTACGACTGATTAGTGAGTTCGATCCTCACTGGGTGCTCCATACTTTCGGCCTTGTGCCATATCTAAGCAACGCTTGGAAATTAGGGCGCCTCGGCGTGGTGTAATGGTTGGCAAGCTGGTTTTGGTAAAACTATTACAACTGAATAGTGAGTTCGATCCTCACTGGGTGCCCCATTCTTTCGGCCACGTGCCACATCTAAGCCTAGCTTAGAATAACCAATACAATAATATCCCCTGGCGGGTAACGTCGGATGAATTTTGCAATCTTCCGTAATCTGGCCCAATCTTAAAAGAGTGATGATTTATCCTGTGTCAGGTAGCGCGTAAGTGTTATTTAAAAATTCTAAAAGTATTGTTTCGCGGTGAAAAAAAAAGTAACAGAAAAAAAAAAAAAAGAAATTATTGATAAGAAAAATTAATTCTTAGTTTATGGCGTCATAAATAGGAATTAAGCGTTTTTTTTTTTAATTTTTTTTTTTTATTAATCATTCTTCTTTTAATGACTTTCAGCCAACGCCTAATTAATCATCGAGGTGAAAATTAAGAAAAAACGTTCAATTAGTACATTAATTAGAAGTAAGATGAAGACGTACTTTCCTATCATTCTTTTTTTTTCTTTTTCTTTTTTTTTTGCTATCGCGTAGCGGCATCAGAATCAGTGGCTGACTTCGAAACCTCATCTGAAAGTATCCACCCCTCCTCTGCTTTCAAATTTTAAACGAAGCTAGAATTAATCAATGTACAAATTGGATGTCACCAATCTCAATTCGGTTAAGGTTACGGCAAATTAATTATGAATCAATAATAAAATGTGGAAACAGAAGGTCTCTATCCATGTGAATGATTTGCTTAAGCGCCCCACATAGTCAAGACGAAATTTACTGACGACAGCGTGCACACTTAGTTATTCACAAGAAAATGTTTGCTTGTTTGTTTAACGGCATGTCAACTCTTTATGGGTCATTTAATAACGAAATTCAATTTTCTTGTGAGCTTTGAAGTAATAAAAATATATGTTATTCTCCTTTCACAATTGAATACATGGTAGATGATACTCTGCTTTTATGCATATACATGTTTGTGTGGACATAATGACTAGACGTTATGTTCTATATGTTGTAGTTTTGTTGAAGTTATATTTTGGAATACAGTTTGATTTTTTCAAGAAATTGTAGGATTTTATATGGATCTATGCCATAAAAGGGTTCTTGCATGTTGATTGATGTAAATATCTAAACATATCGGAGGTTTGATTTGATTTGTTTAGCGGCATATCAACTCCTTATGAGTCATTTAATGTCGAACTTGAGTTTTCTTTGGAGCTTTGAAGTTATAAAAATATATGTTATTCTGTTTTTACAGTTGAGTACATGGTAGAAGAAACTCAGCTTTTATGCATATACATGTTTGGGTGGACATAATTGCTAGAGGCGATGATATATCTGTTTTATGTTGTAGTTTTGTTGAAGTTTTGGAATACATTTTGATTTCTTTAAGAAATTGTAGGATATTATATGGATTAATGGATTAGGGTATTATATGGATTAATGGATTAGGATATTATATGGATTAAAGTCATGAAAGTTTTCTTTCATGTTGGTTGATGTATTGTTGGAAATTTTATTATAAATAGGTATTGTTAGCAGTTTTACTTTAAATATGTATTTTTATAATTTCATAGAGTTTTTTTTTGGTTGGGGTTCTCTATTTGCCCATAGCTGGGAGCCTAACAGGTGCTACCACCCAGGGTCAGGGTTGACATGGGTAAAACATCAATTAAGAGATGGTTCTACATTCCTCAAAACCCCCAATCTCTAAATCAGAGGCCTTGCGACCGGGTGTAGTTTATCGTCGTGCCCAGGACTAGAAAGGTTTTGTAAGGAATCGTTAGATATATAAGGATATATAAAGATGTCAGGCGTTTGACTTGGTGGCAGTTCGCCCCTTTAAATAGGGTTGCAATGGGGCTGCCACATGAAAAGGGCTAAAGAATTATCGACCAGCATCTCAAAGAACTCAATTTAGAGAAAAAAAAATATGAACGGCTTCAAAGATAAATAAATTTCTATTCGAATCATGTCAGGATCTCTTGAAATTTCAACCTCTTTTCGTTACTTAAATATTTATTGTTCATCTTAGCTCTTCCTCGTCCTGGGTATGACGATAAACTACGTCCGCATCCTGGGTAAGACTTAAACTACGTCAGCGTCCTGGGTAAGACGATAAACTACGTCCGCATCCTGGGTAACACGATAAACTACGTCAGCGTCCTGGGTAAAACGATAAACTACGTCCGCGTCCTGGGTATGACGATAAACTACATCCAACAGCAAGGCCTGTGCTCAGGAGGTTTTGAGGAGCGTGCAACCACTTCTTAATTGCTGGTGTTCCCAGGTCCACCCTGACCCGGGGTGGTAGCACCTGTAAGGGTCCCAGCTATAGGCAAATAGTTAACACCCAACCTTGTGTAAAAATAGGTTTTAATACCAGAAATACTTTGTAATAAAAAAATCATTACCAGCAATAATTTTTGAAGGAAAAGTTATTATCAGCAATACTTTAAAAAAAATATTAGTGCAATATTGGTGCAAAAATAATGACGTAATAATGTCGTTTTTTGACGTTAAGAAATACGCCAAAAAACGACATTATTACGTCATTATTTTTGCACCAACCTAATACCAGCAATACAAACAGTTATACATTCTTTGAAAAAATATGACCAGCTTTAGATTTCTTCGAGGAAGAATTTTCCCGGAAATAGATTTTTGAAGAAAAACATATTACCAGCAATAATGATTTTGTCGGCGTTAAATAATCTATTGAGGTTGATATACCGTAAAACAAAACAAACCAAACTTACCTCTTCCTCCACACTTCCTCTTTTGGGAAAGCCTCAGGCGCCTGGCAATAAATACAGACCCCTTTCGAAGGAGAAGTACTGCCTGGAAGCTTGCGCTTAATATTAACTGAAACGATCCCAGATAGAAACGAACTTTTAGGTACTCAAACGGGACTTTGTTATAAATAAAATGAGGGAAAATACCCGATCTTGCTGATCGGGTATTTTCCCTCATTTTTTGCGACAATTCCCTTTCTGATCCTCTATGATAAGGTTACTTGGGGCTAACTCTCTTCAGCAAAACGTTTTATTGGATTACATGGTATCAGAAGCAAGCGACGACAATTTAACAATCAAACAAATGGATTACTTTTTACAATGTTATACTGTTCATATCAATCATAATTTATTGAAATATAACGATAGATCGATTGATTGATCAAAACAGTTTATTCATATCTATCTGTCTGAGTCTGCTCATATCTATCTATCTATCTATCTATCTATCTATCTATCTATCTGTCTGTCTGTCTGTTAATATGTGCAATATCTCTCTAGGTATCTATTAGCGTCATCAAATATATCGATCAAGAATCTAGCGTATGTTTGTCGAAAACAAACAGTATGTACGTAAAATATTTCCCTATTCAACAAGCGAAAAACCAACAAACATATTGTCTACTACACACACACACATACACACACACGCATATATATATATATATATATATATATATATATATATATATATATATATATATATAAAGGGAAAAAAATATTTTTACAATGAGAGAAATGTGTATAGTTTAATAAAAGAGAGAAACCGCAAACGTTTTTTGACTATAATGTGGATTTACTTTGCTGTATATATTATATTTAATTCTTCATAATTTTGCTGCACAGGTTTCGTGACCTTCTTCAGGCAAATTAAAGGAATCAGTTTCTAAAGGAATAAAATTTCTTTATGTATTTTAATATTTCATTGTTGATTTTCTGTATTTGTAGGAATCCTTGATCTCATGTTGGCAAAAGTGACATTTTGCTTAAGTGTTAAGGAAATCATTAGATTTGGTCTTAATGGTGGCGCTGACAGATGTACTAGAATTCATACTCTGGCTTCCATTCAAGAACCATCAAGAGAACGGTGAATAAGTTTAAAAAAGAGGGAACTGTAGAAAGGAAAACTGAATCAGGAGGTCACAACAGGAAGAGGGATCATCATTTCATCTTAGAGCTAAATACATTCTTTGTTTTCAAAGTAGAGCCCAATAGTGTTATAAAACCTGCAGAGAAATTGAGTAAAATATCTTTAAGCATTTCTAATGATAGAACGGTTTAAATCTGAATCTAGCAATTGGACTATTTTTTTAAAATCTGAATCTAGCAATTGGACTATTTGGACCGTTTCGCCCGGCATATATATATATATATATATATATATATATATATATATATATATATATATATATATATATATATATATATTGTCATCGACAGACTGACTGTTTCGCTGTATCACAGCTCCTCAGTGTGGCTAGACGTCCGGTTGCCTCTAGCTGAGATCGAAATCCGGCTGAATTAGGGGTAGTCAGAGATTCTACCACTAAGCCGTCGGCTCACGGCAGGGACGGAGATTAATTTTACTGTATTTATTTTTACATAAACACACCGTAACTGAGAGAACTCGATTCGCTTTACGGAAGAGTCTTGCTATAATAGCCGTAATAATTACAAACCTACACTTCCTCCCCGAGAGAGCTCAACCGAAATAAATTTTTCAGAAGCCTATTATATATATATATATATATATATATATATATATATATATATATATATATATATAGAGAGAGAGAGAGAGAGAGAGTGCGACAAAAGTATATATATATATATATATATATATATATATATATATATATATACAAACGTGTATACAAAACATTTTGAATGTAGAAAATAAGATTTTAGAAAACACTCAATGTTTGTATGCGTTTATATGTAATATTTATAATACATGGATGTTTACAAAGAATGATTAAAATTGATTTATTTACATGTGAGTTTTCATAAAAAAATAGCTTTTCAAAAAGGTTGTAGATGTATATATTCCCACACTTGTTGACGCTTATGCCTCTAATAAAAGAGAAAAGGCGTAACCTATTTATATGTCACTTATAGTAAGGAAAATATGATAGAATCTATTTGGGCATATAATTTTTGGATATATAATCTTTGGGTGTCAATCTGAGGACGGTGCAGAGGTTTCGGAAAGAGTTGGATGAGTCTAATGGTGATTACGAAGGTATTTTGAGTGATCATTAGTGATGCCAAGTTATGCCTCCATTCATTTGCACACAACATTCAACTGAACACGAAGGCCTACATTAAGTTCATGGGGGAGGTAGTACTGCCTGGGTCAAGACGGTAGCTGCTGGAAGACCCTATGTCTGGAAACAGGATTCTGCACCATGTCACAAAAGAAGAAGGAGCCAGTTGTATCTGTCAGTCGATTTCTGCGACCACATCACCCGTCACATCTGGCCATCTAGCTCAGACTGCAACCCTCTTGGTTATTATGTGTGGGGCTCAGTTGAGCGAGAAACCAATTAAACTCCTTGTAACATCAAACATAAAATGAAGGCAAGGATTATTTATGACATTATTCACGAAAATTAAACAAGGAGACCGACTATAAGATTCGCAGGAGATTCTGAAGTCGTCTGGAGGATGTGGTTGAAGTCAATGGCGATTTTATTGAATAAAATGACTCTTTAGTATTTCGATATATTTTTTGTGTAATTTTGGTAAATATATCTGTTAAAATAAGATGTTACTGTTATTTCCATGTTTTTTTTTATTATTTCGACGACAATTTATACATCGCAGCATTTGTATATGCGCGCCATCTTTTTTTTTTTTTTGCAATATTGCCAGAGAAAACAAAGGTTATTTTTTTTTATCTCTCTGTTCGCTCATCTGCTCGAGTTTTTGTCATATGGATGGGAGAGAGACATTGCGAAAGGTCTTGGACGAAAATAGAAGATGAAATTCTTCGTTTTCATTTCGACTCAACTATAAAGATATTGGCAACAAAACGGCGGAAATAGTCCTGGAACCATACCAAACTGTGTTCAAAAGGGGCACCTGCTTATAGCTGAGGCCATTGTTAGGGAGTTTTTTTTTTTTCTTTTCTTTTATTCATATAACTCGGATAAGTTGACCATGTGCCAATTCTACAGGATACCTACCAAAAATAAGGAAACATCTGTCGGAAAGAAACCATTTTTTTTCAGCATGTTGATCGCGCAAACAATTCTCACCGAAATTGATCTTAACGTAATGTTCACCCAATACAATGGTAAAGAGCCTATCAAGATAGAGCATTATCGAAGGGGTTGTTACCTGGGGTAAATCTAAGAGGTAAGAAGCGCACTTTATAAGGATTTGCGCGAAATATTGTAGTTAACGCTATATATATTTTTATTTTAAGACATTTTTATGTTTATACATTATTTTTATATCGATACACATATTTAAGTAAATGCTCTGTTTTATAATAATTTAATAATAAACATAAAATTTTCTTAAAATAATTGTCGGACTTTGTCCATTTCATAATGTGTGAGGTCATTTGTTTACATTTGGATACGCACTGAGCAGATATGAATGTACGTGAGAGAATCATGGCAGATTGTAGTTTAAAGACAGTAAAATCAACCTTGCTAACCGGACGCTCCTCTGTGGCTAAATCGGTAAAGGCACGTCAAGCTAAATGACGGCTCCGTATAGGATACAGGTTCGATTCCTGTCGGAGGACGCATATTTTCTATGACAATTTCTCGGACATTCAGGCCGGTAAATGTTGTTTAATACTGTTTATTATAAACATAGCATTTGCTTAAATATTTATATCTATAAAAAAAAGAATGTATAAACATAAAAAAGTTCAGAGCAGATAAGATTAGAAAGATTTTAGAGTCGCATGAAAATAATTGGATACAACGTCTAAAAACAAAATATCCAGCCGGGCTAAATCACAAATTTAACAATATATAGATATAACTCAACAAATAAAAAAAACTACCCACATTTCTCACCCACACAAGACAGACAGGCTTACGGAGGTGTGGGGGCCTCACACTTATACACTCACCCACACGAATATACACACTTACACACATCATACGCACTCACTCCCTAATGAGCTAAATGATAACACACACCCACAGCAATACACACGCTTACGCATATCATACTCACTCACTCCCTAAGAACCAAATAACACACACACAAACACTAAACAGAGACACATCCCCTCACCAAGTCCAATAAAACTGTAAAACTGACCAGAGAATTCATAGCAGCATCCAGCTCTTATCTCAAATAACAACTTAAAAGAGACTGTTTGACCAACACAAGGAATGTTAAAAGATTCATGTTAAAAAGATAAAAAAATAAAAAAACAAATGAAAACTACAGACAAAAGTTCATTTTCTCCATCAAGACATTTATTTCTGTAGTTTAGTGCTAGCTGCAAGCAGAAATATTTCTCCTCCCGATGATGGCCATTTCGGCCGAAACTAGTCGAGGAATCTAAATGGAATAATAATAAAAAAAACGAAAGAATATTAATCTACAACCCAGTGTGTCTGAGGATTTTAATTTTTTAATTTTTTTTATTGTTCAAAATATATATATATATATATATATATATATATATATATATATATATATGAGATCAATCTGGCAATATTGAAAAGAGGGATATCCTGGGAGTAAATAGCTGTAATCTAAGCTTTCTGCAACGATTGCATTTCTTACATGCTAGAGTTGTGGCAAGACAAATCGTGACTGCTTCACCACGATAATGCATCTGATCAGAAGGCCCTGAGCATCCGGCAGTTCCTGCCCGAGAAGGACATCACCGTACTGGAACAGCCACTCTTTTCACTTGATCTTGCTCCGTGTGACTACCTTTTTTTTCATCAAGCGGGCACATTTTGAAACTATGGAGGCCATCAAGTGGGACGTAACGACGGAGCCGCGGAGTATCCAGTAAGAATCCTTCCAGCAGTACACAGAAGAATAGCAGATAAGAATAGAAATCTGCATTAGACTCGAATGGGATTATTCTGAAGAAGAATATATTGTTTTGAATTGTTTGTTTCTGCAAATATATATATATATATATATATATATATATATATATATATATATATAATTTATATATATTGTCATACACAGACAGTTTCGCTGTATCACGTCAGTGTGACTAGACGACCTCTAGCCTCTAGCTAGGATCGAAACCCGACTGAAGTGGCGTCAGTCGGGGATTCTACCACAAAGCAGTTGGCGCACAGCAGGGGTGAAGGTGAATTCAAGCGTATTTATTTTTAGATAAACACACAGTGACTGAGAGAACTCGATTCGATTTACAGAAGAGTCTTACATTATTAGCCGTAATAGTTCCTGTTTACAAAACCATACTTCCTCCCCAGAGAGCTCAACCGAAATAAATTTTTCAGGAGGATATATATTGTCATCCACAGGCAGTATCTTTTGCTGTATCACAGCTCAACAGTGTGGCTAGACGTATACATGAATTGTGTTTACTGTGGTGAAACACATTTATGTTAGAAATCAATCTTCATGGTATGAAAATTGAATACAACAGACCGTCGCGGCTCTGTGTTCAATTCTCTCTCTTCTCCCCTCTCTCACTTTATATATATATATATATATATATATATATATACTTACTATATATATATATATATACATATATATATATACATATATATATATATATATATATATATATATATATATATATATATATATATTTATATGTATCAAGTCATCCCATAAGTTCTGTCCGAATTTTGACTTTTGGTTAAAATGAACGAAATTTAAAGAGCATTTTATAATGTCTAATGGAGCTGAACATTATTTTTATGTTTAGATGCTAAATGCATCTGATCAAACTTTATTTCAGTGAACAATAAAATTAAATTTTGTCTGATTAAAACCATGCTAACATGGAAGAACCCAAGAATCATAATGCTTTATGAGTTCAAGAAAGGAAACTCAGCAGCCGAAGTGGCTAGAAGCATTCACTCAGTTTATGGAGAGGAATGTGTGAATGAAAGAACTTGCAGAAGATGGTTTGCAAAATTCAGAGATGGAGATTTCACCATTGAAGATGAAGATCGAACAGGACGTCCAGTTGAGTTTGATGAAAAGCTTCTTGAAGCAGCCCTTGAATAAAATCCTGCTTTAACAGTTGAGGAATTGGCAGTGGTTCTCAGTTCAAACCATACAACTGTTCATCGTCATCTTCAACAACTTGGAAAAGTTCCTAAACTTGGAAAATGGGTGCCTCATGAATAGTCTGAAAACAACCTCAAATCTCGAGTTGACATCTGCTCTTCTCTCCATTCTAGCCAACTTGTTTCACCTTTTTTGGATAGACTTGTGACTGGCGACGAAAAATGGATCTTTTATTGAAATGTTAAGCGTCGTAGCCGAGAAGGGAACTTCATGGGCAAAAGTTTCTTATTTCAATCTGGTGGGATCGCCAAAGAAT
>OZ010612.1:29705418-29737918 GCA_963932145.1 Acanthosepion lycidas
GTAAGAAAGGGCATCACACGTTTCACGTACAATTTCATTTTCAATACATTTCTTTTAACTGCTTCATGGACTGTCATTGCTGAAACTCCTCACTCATATGCCAAACGTCTGATGGATTGAGTTGGATCTTTTCTAAATCTCTTTATCTCTAAGTTGAAATGATGATCCCCCTCCCTGTTGTGACCGCCTGATCTAGTTTTCCTCTCCACTCTTCCCTCTTTTTAAAACTTATTCACCATTCTCTTGATGGTTCTTGAATGGGCTCTGAAGATAGAAACCAGTGTATAAATATTGGTACCATTTCTGAAGGCCAGAACGATATTCTCTCACCATTGCTTAGTTAAGAAGACAAGTGGGAATGACTCAAAACGGTTTTAAACTGTTTTATTTCTAGCTGGGGTTTTCAGTGATTCTTATGACAAATTGTAACATGGTTTCTAATCGTAAAAGGAAGCTAATAAGTTCAGTGTTTTTTAGATATTAAACATTTTATGTTATGGACAATCATGCTGTAACAGGATTTGGATAATTTTACTGTTATTTTATTATTTTGTGTTTGTGTGTGTGCGTGGGTGAACAAAGACAAAACATCTTTGAAAAAACAGTCCTGCATTCACTACCATATAGAAGGATTGATATTACGTCACAGTTCAACAATATTTTCTTTGTTGCTTTGGCTTAAAGTATTTTCATCGTCTGTGAGGAAATTGTCCAGCATTCACTTCCATACAGAAGTAGAGATATTACATAGCAGTTCAGCACTCTTTTCTTCGTTTCTCTTGCTTCAAGTCTCCTCTTCATCTGTGAGGAAATTGTCCAGTATCCACTGCCATATAGGAGGATTGATATTACATAGCAGTTCAGCACTCTTTTCTTTGTTTCTCTTGCTTCAAGTCTCCTTTTCATCTGTGAGGAAATTGTCCAGCAGTCACTGCCATATAGGAGGATTGATATTACATAGCAGTTCAGCACTCTTTTCTTTGTTTCTCTTGCTTCAAGTCTCCTCTTCATCTGTGAGGAAATTGTCCAACATTCACTGCCATATAGAAGGATTGATATTACATAGCAGTTCAGCATTCTTTTCTTTGTTTCTCTTGCTTCAAGTTTCCTCTTCATCTGTGAGGAAATTGTCCAGCATTCACTGCCATATAGGAGGAATGATATTACATAGCAGTTCAGCACTCTTTTCTTTGTTTCTCTTGCTTCAAGTCTCCTCTTCATCTGTGAGGAAATTGTCCAACATTCACTGCCATATAGAAGGATTGATATTACATAGCAGTTCAGCATTCTTTTCTTTGTTTCTCTTGCTTCAAGTTTCCTCTTCATCTGTGAGGAAATTGTCCAGCATTCACTGCCATATAGCAGGATTGATATTACATAGCAGTTCACCACTCTTTTCTTTGTTTCTCTTGCTTCAAGTCTCCTCTTCATCTGTGAGGAAATTGTCCAACATTCACTGCCATATAGAAGGATTGATATTACATAGCAGTTCAGCATTCTTTTCTTTGTTTCTCTTGCTTCAAGTTTCCTCTTCATCTGTGAGGAAATTGTCCAGCATTCACTGCCATATAGGAGGAATGATATTACATAGCAGTTCAGCATTCTTTTCTTTGTTTCTCTTGTTTCAAGTTTCCTCTTCATCTGTGAGGAAATTGTCCAACATTCACCGCCATATAGAAGGATTGATATTACATAGCAGTTCAGCATTCTTTTCTTTGTTTCTCTTGCTTCAAGTTTCCTCTTCATCTGTGAGGAAATTGTCCAGCATTCACTGCCATATAGGAGGAATGATATTACATAGCAGTTCAGCATTCTTTTCTTTGTTTCTCTTGCTTCAAGTTTCCTCTTCATCTGTGAGGAAATTGTCCAGAATTCACTGCCATATAGGAGGATTGATATTACATAGCAGTTCAGCACTCTTTTCTTTGTTTCTCTTGCTTCAAGTCTCCTCTTCATCTGTGAGGAAATTGTCCGACATTCACTGCCATATAGGAGGATTGATATTACATAGCAGTTCAGCATTCTTTTCTTTGTTTCTCTTGCTTCAAGTTTCCTCTTCATCTGTGAGGAAATTGTCCAGCATTCACTGCCATATAGGAGGAATGATATTACATAGCAGTTCAGCATTCTTTTCTTTGTTTCTCTTGCTTCAAGTTTCCTCTTCATCTGTGAGGAAATTGTCCAGAATTCACTGCCATATAGGAGGATTGATATTACATAGCAGTTCAGCACTCTTTTCTTTGTTTCTCTTGCTTCAAGTCTCCTCTTCATCTGTGAGGAAATTGTCCGACATTCACTGCCATATAGGAGGATTGATATTACATAGCAGTTCAGCACTCTTTTCTTTCTTTCTTTTGCTTTAAGTCTCCTCTTCATCTGTGAGGAAATTGTCCAGCATTCACTGCCATATAGGAGGATTGATATTACATAGCAATTCAGCACTCTTTTATTTGTTTCTCTTGCTTCAAGTCTCCTCTTCATCTGTGAGGAAATTGTCCAGCATTCACTGCCATATAGGAGGATTGATATTACATAGCAGTTCAGCACTCTTTTCTTTGTTTCTCTTGCTTCAAGTCTCCTCTTCATCTGTGAGGAAATTGTCCGACATTCACTGCCATATAGGAGGATTGATATTACATAGCAGTTCAGCACTCTTTTATTTGTTTCTAATGATATTCGCCCCATTCTTCGTATTTTCTTTATTTTTTACCATGTATCTTTTCCTATTTCAATTTCTGTCTCACTTTTCCACCCAATCCTTATAAAAAAAAAAGATGTTACAAAACTAATTTTCGAAATAGGGGCAAGTGAGTACTTATTCCGTCATCAGCCCACGATATTTCTCAAAGCCATCACCGCGAATCATTTCCATGGAACTGACGTCACTGGCAGATGAAATCCGAACGAGGCTTATAGCGTTCAGGTAGCCATGAAGAAGAAAATTCAAGGAAAAATTAAAAGAAACTGTAAGAAAGAAAAATCGAACGAAAGAATAAAAAAAGAGAGAAAAAATAACAGAAAGTAAACCGGGGGGGAAAAAAAGAAGAAAAATGCCCCCCCCCCCAATATGAATAATAATAAAAATAACAAAGAAAAAAGAAAGCGTACTCTTTACTTGTCACCTCACGAATCAGTGGTTACGAATTTTAGGTGGGTAATCTCGAAAAAACGCACAGAAGCATTTTGCGTCGACACACGACATCTGTAATAAATCAATATTTTCTTTCTTCTCTCCACTGCGCCAGTTCGGAGCGAATCTGCAAAAAACACCAAATCTGGAAGAAAGAGACAAACGTAGAGGCGTCGAGAAAGTTATAGCTAGAAGGAACGACAGAATGATAGATAAACCAGAGAAAAGGAAAGAGAGGGTGTCATTAGCAGATACACAACAAAAAATTAAAATAGGTTTATAAAGTGGGGGATCAATTTGATATTACAATCAATATATAAACTGATCTCTCACTTTGTGTCCACCTTTAGTTTCTATACATTTATAATCCAAAGAATGTAAATAAATCACTGTGCACCTAATCAGTATTTGGTAGACAAACAAGAAATTATTAGGTTGGTGCAAAAATAATGACGGTTTTTGACGTTAGAAAATACGTCAAAAACCGTCATTATTTTTGCACCAACCAAATATAATGTGGATATAAAGTCGGGGATTAATTCTACATTACAATCAATGTATAAACTGATCTCTCACTTTGTGACCACCTTAGTTTCTATACATTTATAATCCAAAGAATGTAAATAAATGTAAGACATGACTGTATTTGATAGACAAACAAGAAATTATGTATATAAAGTCGGGGATCAATTTGATATTACAATCAATATATAAACTGATCACTCACTTTGTTACCACCTTATTTTCTATACATTTACAATCCAAAGAATGTAAATACATCTAAAAGATATGACTGTGTACCTAGTCAGTATTTGATAAACAAACAAGAAATTATAATGTGGATATAAAGTGGGGTATCAATTTGATATTACAATCAATATATAAATTGACCCCTCACTTTATGGTCACTTTAGTTCCAATGTAAATAAATCTAAAGACATGCCTGTGTAGATAATCAGTATTTCGTTGATTGTTCCGTATTTTACGGCTTATCAACGCTTTACATGTTATTTAAAGCCAGAGAATAATTTTAGATTGTAAGAATTTTTTTCTTTTTTTGGAGATAATGAAGTGATATAAGTTTAATAATTAACCTAGAGCTGGGAAGAAAAGCGGTAAATTCATACCTAATCAGAATTTGAAAAAACAAACAAGAAAGTATGATGTGGATATAAAGTGGGGGATCAATTCTATATTACAAGCAATATATAAAGTGATGTCTCACTTTGTGGCCAGAGTAGTTTCTATACATTTATATTCCAGAGAATATAACTAAATATAAAAGACATTCCTGTGTACCTCATCAGTATTTGATAAACAAACTAGAAATTCTAATGTGGATATAAAGTGGGGGATCAATTTGATATTACAATCAATATATAAATTGATCCTTCACTTTATGACCACTTTAGTTTCTCTACATTCATATTCCAATGTAACTAAATCTAAAAGACATGCCTGTGTAGCTAATCAGTATTTCATTGACTGGTTGATTCATTTTCTACGGCTTATCAACCCGTTACAGGTTATTTAAAGCCAGAGAATATTGTTTTTTATTAGCAACTTATACTCCTCTATGGGTTATTTGATGATGAAATCTGAGTATTTTGTACACAGTTTTATCTTTAAATTTTTCTGAGACAATAATGGTTTTAGTGATACAAGTCTTAGTAATTAACACATAGTAGGAGGAAGAAAAAGGTGAACTTCTACCTCATCTGAATTTGATAAACATACAAGAAATTAGAATATGAGAATGTAACTAAATCTAAAAATCTATCTATCGGGCGGCATTTAAGCTGGATTCTGCGGATGTCTGTTGAATGGGCCTTTGGCTTGTTCAAGTCTTTGCATATTCTCAGCACTGGAAGCTCTTCTGGCTGCCATTTCATCTGGGTTTTCATTTGCACGGGACTTTCTTTTCCTCAATGCAGTCTCGATTCTTTTCATTGCAATCTGGTCACAACATTCATCTAGAGGTTCGTGGGTTAATGTAATTTTAATAAATTTGTTTGCGAAGATGTATTCTCTCCATTTATATCATTAACCTCACTAATCTGTTTTTGTGTATGAATGATTCTTGTAATATATATATATATATACATATTTATTTATATATATATATATATATATATATATATATATATATATATATATGTAATGAAAAACCAACTACTTTAATGGTTTGTTTTTCATTACAACTAGCTCTGTCCTCACATTGAGCTCTCAGGATTTCATCCTCTTTGGATTTACCAATTCGGTTTACCAGGTTCCTTATAACTTAAATATATATATATATATATATATATATATATATATATATATATATAGATAGATAGATAATATTAGTGGTAAATATACATATATATGGAAAATGGATGTATGTTTACATGTGTATGTATATACGTGTATGTGCGTATTTACGATTCCAATGGAATAAATTATGACCATGGAATATTAGTGTTTAAGCTTTTCTATTATATATATATATATATATATATATATATATATATATATATATATATATATATATTGAATTCGGCCGCTAGCAATAGTCAACTGGTTAATACATCCGGGTCATATATATATATATATATATATATATATATATATATGTGTGTGTGTGTGTGTGTGTGTGCGTGTGTGTGTGTAAAATTCCAAATGAACAGTGCCGATCAGGACTAAAAATTCCATATGGCTTCAGACAATCATCGGCCCGTGAAAAACTCATGAAACAGTCGAGATCGGTTACTGTTCACTGGAAGATTCGTTAAAATATATTAATGCTTTTCCGGTTAATATAACATTGGGCTTTCTTTCCCCGGCTGGCCTTTATATCAAACTCTCTGAGGAGCGTCTTATTTTATTTATCTGCTCAGTGCGTATCCAAATGTAAACAAATGACGTTACACATTATGAAATGGACAAAGTCCGACAATTATTTTAAGACATTTTTATGCTTATACATTCATTGACATTTGACAGATATGAATGTACGTGAGAAAATCATGGAGAATTGTAGTTTAAAAACAGTAAAACCGACCTTGCCAGCTGAAACGCTCCTCTCTGGATCAATCGCTAAAACCACGCCGGGCTATATGACGGTTCCGTATAGGATACAGGTTCGATTCCTGTCGGAGGACGCTTATTTTCTATAAAAATTTCTCGGACATTCTGGCCGGTAAATGTCGTTAATACTGTTTATTATAAACAGAGCATTTACTTAAATATTTGTATCTATAAAAAAGAGTGTATAACACAAAAATGTCTTAAAATAATTGTCGGACTTATTCTATTTCATATATATATATATATATATATATATATATATATATGAATGAATACTCTTAGCGGACCTTTTGGCTCCTCTTAGGAACTTTATCATGGCAAAATGTAATCTTGATAAAGTCCCTTAGAGGATGAAACGCGTTGTCTAAGAATAGTTCTCTCTCTTGTCTTTTTATTCACTCTATTTGAAAATAATTTATGTATATATATATATATATATATATATATATATATATATATATTCCAAAACAAAACGACCCCTTTTGAGAAACCCAATGAACTAGAAAAATACATTTTCCTTCCAACCAATGCTATCACAATTACATTCGAAAAGAATGTATCAAAAACAACATAAAATTATTGAAAACAAGGTTCATAAACATTCATCGAGTGATTTATAGGTTAATGAAACGTTAAAATTTTGTTTACGAAAGAATTTCGCCATTTTATATCATTAACTTTACTAATCTACTAATTGTATGAATGATTTATTGTAATATATATATATATATATATATATATATATATATATATATATATATATATATCTTAAAACTTGCCATCTCGAGGTAAAGTGCTTAATTCCTGGATCAAGAAGATGAAAATAAAGAACATTTCCCAATTTATTCAAGATGATCTTCGCCCTCTCTAATCTTCTAATCTTCTGTCCTGGAGTAAGAAGGTACCTCACAGGTTTTACGTACGACTTTATTTTCAAGTCTTTTTCACTGCTCATTGGACTGTCGTGGGTGAATCTCCTTTCTCACGTGCCAAATGTCTTACGAATGGAGTTGGATCTTTTCTAATTGATCTCTTTAGTTCTAAGTAGAAATGATCACCCCTCCTCCTGTTGTGTCCTCCTGATCTGGTTTTCCTCTTTACTCTTCTTTCCGCTTTTTTAAAACTTGTTCACCGTTCTCTTGATGGTTCTTGAATGGACTTGGAAGATGGAAGCCAGCGTATGAATGTTGTTACCATTATACTCAAGGCCTGAATGATCTTTTTCCTCTCACCGTTGCTCATTTGGGACGAGTGGGTCTGACAGAAACCAATTTTAACCTGTTCTTTTTCTAGCTGTATAACTCAAAGTGTTTTTCAGTGGTTCTTACGATAAATGGTGTCAAGATGGCTAAACGCCTTATCTAAAAACCTGGAAAAAGAAAGTCAATTTGTTTAATTTTTTAGATGCTAGATATTTTGTGTTATTTCTGTTATACGATTCGGAGAATTTTGATGTTACATCGGATATACGCCAAAACAATGTACAATTGATGATGAAGTAAGTGTACTAGGAGGAAAAGTTATGTCTATGATAATCTTACATAAATGACCTTCCTGACGCCATAACTTCCCAAGTTGGCATCTACGCGGATGACACCACAATTTATTCCTGCCTCAAAAACAAATCTAGTCTCACTGACAAAACTCACCTGGCCGTGCGTCTCGAAAAGGACCTCCAATCGATTGTGAACTGGGGCAAGAATTGGCTGGTCAACTTCAACGCTTCTAAGACAAAACTGCTCTCTATTAATCACCACAGAGATTCTTCCCTTCCCTCCATTAGAATGTTTGACGCTCAACTTCTCGACAGCAACTCTCTGCGGCTTCTCGGTCTCACGTTGACTGCTAACCTGAGATGGAATAAATACATTGAGTCAATTGCTTCGTCCACCGCAAGGAAAGTTGGCTCCCTGAGCCGCGCCAGGAAGTTTTTCTCCCCGGAGTCGATCCTCCAGATCTACAAATCAACAATTCGCCCTTGCATGGAGTATTGCTGCCATATATGGTCTGGTGCCCCTTCTTTTTACCTCGGGGTTCTTGATGGCTCCAGAGGCGGATATGCAATGTAGTTGGCCCTGCTCTGTCGTCTCGTCTACAGTCACTTTCTCACAGACGCGGCGTCGCCTCCCTCTGTTTGTTCTACAAATACTTCCATGGAAATTGCTCCGAAGAGCTGCATTCGCTGGTTCCCAGACGTCATGAGTTCAAGCGCCATACGAGGCTGGCATCCCGCTCTCACCCCTTCACTGTCGAAACTTCTAAATGTAACCGTCTCTTCTACTCCAATAGCTTCATGTCTCGCACCTCTTGCCTGTGGAACTCCCTTCTCTATTCCAGTTTCCCTGTGAGCTATAATCTCTAGCTATTCAAGTGTAATGCCAATCGCATCTCCAGATCTATCCACTACCCTCATCCTTTCTTCTATCACTATCTGATCTTGCTCTAAATTTTCTGTAACCCCTTGCGTCCTAGTGGCTTCCCGCCTTGCTTGGGGTGAAATGCGTAAAAAAAAAAATATCTCTGTAATAACGAAGATGCGAATAACTGTTCGAAATAATTCAGATATATTCGGGAGTTTATGTTATATTTCTCTTCGTCGTAATATTCTACCTGACGACTGGTGTCATGTTTTGAATCCCTCGTTTTTTTCATTTAATGGCGTTCGTGTTTCTTTCATCCTTTTTTTTATTGTATTTTATTTCAAGAGATCGATTTGCCGCCTTTCTCTCTTCGATCTCCTCTCCTCCCGTGCGCCCAGCCTGATTCACTTATTGCGTGGGCAGATGCGTGTGTTTCCAAAGTTTAAATGCCTGTGTACATGGCAATCTGCACGAAACAGCGTCTACTGAAGTGAATGGGGTGATATTTTGATTTCGGCATCAGTCGATTGTGCAATTATTACCTGAGTAAATTGCCTGCGTCTCTACACGATAATTTTCCTGTTTACCCCGAAATGGTAATCAGTGTGTAAAGCTAAGTGAAAGCCTAAGCAACAGTGAAGGTGTTAGCTTTTCAGTTTCACTTTCACTTTCAATTTCACTAATGAGAATTGTGTCAATCAAAATTAAATAATCCCAAAGGAAATGGAAAAGTGCCAATAAAAACTGAACAAAAATATAATTAAAAAATGGACAGGATCAAGGAATGGTTTTTGTACTAAATTCTACGAGTTCGGTTTCTGTAAAAAAAAAAAAAAAAAGAGCCAAACATGAGTGGATTTATTGAGGTTTCAAATGACGGTGAAGGAGCGAAATTAATTTCGGTAACCACTCCAGGTTAAGTATCTCTTAGCTAGGTTACTGATTGGAGCATCCAGAACGAGGCTTTATTTTCGATTCCTTGCGAGATATTGAATCATTCTGTATTATTCAATTCACACTGTAACCATTCTATTTTAATTGGACGCCATTTTAATTGCTCCACTTCATTTTCTTCGGTATTGACACCATTCAATTTTAATTGGCAGGAATTCAATTTTAATTGGCAGCATTCAATTTTAATTGGCAGCATTCAGTTTTAATTAGCACTATTTTATTGTAATTAGTACTATTTTCATTTTAATTGGCTCCATTCCATTTTAATTCGGACTATTGAAATTTAACAGGAACCTTTTCATTTTGATATTGGTACTATCCCATTTTAATTGGTACAGTTCTATTTTATTTGTTTCTATTCCATTTTAATTGTCACCATTCTATATATATATATATATATATATATATATATATATATATATATATATTTTAAGTCTATTAATTTATAATATTAATGCCCTGTAAATTTACATTGAGCACTATTTTGTAAAAATAAAAATATCTATAAGAACACCGGATTATATATCTTACTGTTTTTTCTTTTTATTAATATACATACATATATATATATATATATATATATATATATATATATATGTGTGTGTGATATTTTTAGAAATACAAAATTGCCTGGGCAGATGCGTGCGTTTCCAAAGTTTAAATGCCTGTGTACATGGCAATCAGCACGAAACAGCGTCTGCTCAAGTGAATGGGTTAATATTTTGATTTCGGCATCAGTCGATTGTGCAATTATTACATGAGTAAATTGTCTGCGTCTCTACACGATAATCTGTTATTCCCAAACGGTCGCTCATCTAAACACAGACCAGGTTCGACGTTTCTTAAATTCGGTGATCCTACGGGAACAGGTGTTACAACGTGATGCAACTCAGGATTTGTGATGCAGATCAGGATTTGTATTGTGCTGTGGGTCATAGTGTCCTGGAGAGGTTTGAGGAATGTTGCAATGTGGAAGGTCGAGATTTTGGCTACCTTAACCAAACCTTTCGACAGTGTTAGTTTAGAAGAAGGGACAACATCGAATGCGCACAATTTGTCAGAATAATTCAGTTCCCAATATTTTCATTTAAAAAAAAAATCAACAAAGACAAGAAAATAAAAAAAAAAACACCTATTTTTCTTTTCATATATGTCTTAACGATTGTTTTTTTTAGAAAAATAATAACGAAACTATTTTTTTCTGCAATTCCAAATGCTCTTTGGAAAAGGTATGAATCGACTTTTTCTCTGGGGAGGGACAGAAGAAGTGGAATCTTACCTTTCCAAAGGGTATTTGCGCCTAAGTGAACACGAAGAACCGAACGGGAATTGGAACTCGGCTCTCCGATTAACAATTCCGAACGATTATCTATTGCACCACCCAATCTCGCACCATCTGTTATTCCCAAGCGGTTGCTCATCTAAGTACTGACCAGGTTTCTTAACTTCGGTGATCGTACGGGAACAGGTGCTACAACGTGATTTGGCCGTAAGCAGGGAGAAAGGAGGAAAGAAAGAAAGAAAAAAAGGAAAGAAGGGAAAACATTGAAAAAAAGAAAGAAAGAAAGAAAGGAATGGAAGATGAAAGAAAGAAAAGAAAGGAAAGGTAACAAGAAAGAAAGAAAGAAAGAAAGAAAGAAAGAAAGAAAGAAAGAAAGAAAGAATGAAAGAAAGAAAGAAAAGAAAAGAAACGTAACAAGAAAGAAAGTAAGAAAGAAAGAAAGAAAGAAAGAAAGAAAGAAAGAAA
This sequence comes from Acanthosepion lycidas, assembly GCA_963932145.1. Classification (NCBI taxonomy): domain Eukaryota; kingdom Metazoa; phylum Mollusca; class Cephalopoda; order Sepiida; family Sepiidae; genus Acanthosepion; species Acanthosepion lycidas. The sequence continues at coordinate 29,716,679 of OZ010612.1, forward strand.
TGAAAGAAGAAAGAAAGAAAGGAATGGAAGATGAAAGAAAGAAAAAAAGAAAATAAAGGAAAGGTAACAAGAAAGAAAGAAAGAAAGAAAGAAAGAAAGAAAGAAAGAAAAAATAAAGGAAGGAAGGAAGGAAGGAATGGAAGATGAAAGAAAGAAAGAAAGAAAAGGTAACAAGAAAGAAAGAAAGAAAGAAAGAAAGGAAGGAATGTAGGATGAAAGAAAGAAAGGAAAGGAAAGGAAAGGAAAGAAAAGGAAAGGAAAAGAAAGGTAACAAGAAAGAAAGAAAGAAAGAAAGAAAGAGAGAAAGAAAGAAAGTAAGATGAAAGAAAGAAAGGAAAGTAAAGGTAACAAGAAAGAAAGAAAGAAAGAAAGAAACGAAAAAGTAACAGCGAAGGAAAAGACGTTTTAAAAATCAATAACCACACCACATTTTTATTATTCATATTCCTTAGAATAATTCAGTTTCTAATGTTTTCATTAAAAAAAATCAACAAAGACAAGAAAATAAATAAAAAAAAACGCCTATTTTTCTTTTCATATATGTCTTAACGATTGTTTTTAGAAAAATAATAACGAAACATTTTTTTTTCCTGCAATTTCTTTTTCTACCCGTTCACTGATACAACTTGAAAGATAACCTTTCACTCTTTATTGTTTTTTCTCTCTTCTAACCAATTCTAAATAATTGGGGAAACAAATTCTGGTTAATAATTAGGTAGAAAAACAAAAACAAAGAATTGAATTGAACAAAAACAATGAGAAGAGAAATCCGAACGCATTCAAAGAGAAATATATCCCATATAACCGAATATCTCTGCGTGGGAAAACGCCGAAGAACTTAGTCATGCAAATCATTAATATATACAGATTGGGCCACAAGTAGGTTTACTGTTTTTTCACTATTTGTTTCACAATCAGAGCTAAATTCTCTGAACTGTTCTTTCAACAAGATGGAGCACCTAACCATTATACTTTGGCAGTTAGGGACTACTACCTTAACCAAAACTTTTCCACAGCGTTGGTTTGCTAAAAGGGAGAACATCGAATGGCCACCATGTTCACTTGATCTAACACCGACGGATTTCTTTTTTTACGATGTAAAGAACGGGGTTTATGAGAGAAATCATCACAAAATGGACGAATTAAAAGGATTCATCTCAGATTATTTATTGAAATTGCTGCAGATCAGTATTTGTGCCGTGCTGTGTGTCATAGTAATCTGGAGAGATTCAAGGAATGTTGCAAAGGGGAAGGAGGAGATTTTGGCTACCTTAACCAAATCTTTCTAAAGTGTTGGTTTGGAAGAAGGTGCAGCATCGAATGGCGACCATGTTCACTTGATCTAACACTTGACTTCAAGTTTAAATTAACGAGTAGTAGTAAGGAACGAGGTTTATGAGAGAAATCTTCAAAGAGTAAAGGAATTAAAAGATTATCTCTCAGAAATATTTATTGAAATTGATGCAGATAAGTTGCCAAATCATTTCCTCAATTTTAAAAAGTCATCTATACCTTTATATCTAGGGTTTTATTTACAAATCTAAACTTTAAACCAGGGTGGGCCAAAAGTAGATTTACAGTTTTTTTTTTTCACTATTTGCATCACGTTTTCACAGCTCAGAACCAATGATAACTTCACTGAACTATTCTTTCATCAAGATGGAGCACTTTACCATTATGCTACGGCTGTTAGGGACTACCTTAAAAAACCTTTCCACAGAGTTGGTTCGGAAGAAGAGCTAGCATCGAATAGCCACCGCGTTCACCTTACCTAACTGTTATGGGAACTTACCCATAATAATAATAATAATGGACTATTCCTGACATTATAAATACTGCGCCTCTCAAGAGGTGTCAGGAGATTGTAAGACGAGGAGAGATAATTGAGAGCATATTGTAAGGTCATTGGAATAGTGATACTTGTCGAGACATCATAGTTCACTCTAACCAAATCTGATAGTCATTACTAATACTTCTACTTATTTGTATTATATTTCCGTTGTAATATATCTTTGTATTCCATACCTGTGTTATTCTTTCAGTGGTTCTAACCATTGGACCATCACCGTGGTACAAGGAACTTGGACCATAACACTAACACCAATGGATTTCTTGTTTTTGGGGAGAACTATTAAAGAACAAGGCTTATGAGTGAAATCCTCACACAGTGGATAAATTAAAAGATTACATGACGAAATTATTTATTGAAATTGATGCAGATCCGGATTTGTGCCGTGCTATGTGTCATAGTGTTCTGGAGACATTCAAGGAACGTTGCAATGTGTAAGAAGGACATTTTGATCATTTAAGAGATTAAACTGTGCTAAAACAATGTAAGTAAAGTGTTAAACAAATGTACATAAACAGCTTTGGACAAATATGATTGTAAGAAATTAATATAAATGTAATAAAATGTTTTTAAAAAATGTAAAGTGCACAGCTACTAAGTGTAAGCCTATTTTGGGCCCATGACGTCACTGATAAAAAAGGGGCCTGTTCACCATATAAATACAGTGTCGAATCGATTTCCCACTTTTAAAAAAGGGATCTATACTTTGGTATTATTTACAAATGTCAAGTTTAAACCAGGGTCGGCTAAAAGTAGATTTACAATTGTTTCACGATTTTTTTTCACGTTTCCACAGCTCAGAACTAATAACGTCGTTGAACTGTTCTTTCAGAAAGATGGAACAACTGCCCATTATACTTTGGCACTAAGGGACTTACCTTAACCAAACCTTTCTACACTGTTGGTTTGGGAGAAGGGACAACATCCAATGGCCACCATTTTCACTTGACCTAACACAAACGGATTTCTTTTCTTTTTTTTTTTGGACGTGCGGTGTAATAAATAACAAGGTTTATAAGAGAAATTCCCACACAGTAGACGAATTAAAAGATTACATCACAGAATTATTTATTGAAATTGATCTGGATTTGTGTCGTGCTGTGTGTCATAGTGTTCTGGAGACATTCAAGGAACGTTGCAATGTGTAAGAAGGACATTTTGATAATTTAAGAGATTAAACTGTGCGAAAACAATGTAAGTAAAGTGTTAAACAAATGTACGTAAACAGTTTTGGACAAATGTGATTGTAAAAAATAAATATAATAAAAAAAAAATTTAAATTGCGTTCCTACTAAATGTAAGCCTACTTTTGGCCCAACCTTTAGAAAGAGTTTTTTTTTTCATATAATATATAATAAAAAAAAATTAGCGTTCATACTAAATGTAAGGCTACTTTTGGCCCAACCTTTAGAAAGAGTTTTTTTTTTTCATATAATATATAATAAAAAAAAAATTAGCGTTCCTACTAAATGTAAGGCTACTTTTGGCCCAACCTTTAGAAAGAGTTTTTTTTTTTCATATAATATATAATAAAAAAAAAAAAAAATTAAATTGCGTTCCTACTAAATGTAAGCCTACTTTTGGACCAAACTTTAGAAAGAGTTTTTTTTTCATATAATATATAATAAAAAAAAATTAGTGTTCCTACTAAATGTAAGGCTACTTTTGGCCCAACCTTTAGAAAAAGGTTTTTTTTTCATATAATATATAATAAAAAAAAAAAATTAAATTGCGTTCCTACTAAATATAAGCCTAATTTTGGCCCAAACTTTAGAAAGAGTTTTTTTTTTCATATAATATATAATAAAAAAAAAATTAGCGTTCCTACTAAATGTAAGGCTACTTTTGGCCCAAACTTTAGAAAGAGTTTTTTTTTCATATAATATATAATAAAAAAAAAATTAGCGTTCCTACTAAATGTAAGGCTACTTTTGGCCCAACCTTTAGAAAGAGTTTTTTTTTTCATATAATATATAATAAAAAAAAAATTAAATTGCGTTCCTACTAAATGTAAGCCTACTTTTGGCCCAACCTTTAGAAAGAGTTTTTTTTTTCATATAATATATAATGAAAAAAAATTAGCGTTCCTACTAAATGTAAGGCTACTTTTGGCCCAACCTTTAGAAAGAGTTTTTTTTTTCATATAATATATAATAAAAAAAAAATTAGCGTTCCTACTAAATGCAAGGCTACTTTTGGCCCAAAATTTAGAAAGAGTTTTTTTTTCATATAATATATAATAAAAAAAAAAAATTAAATTGCGTTCCTACTAAATGTAAGCCTACTTTTGGCCCAAACTTTAGAAAGAGTTTTTTTTTTCATATAATATATAATAAAAAAAAAAATTAGCGTTCCTACTAAATGTAAGCCTACTTTTGGCCCAACCTTTAGAAAAAGGTTTTTTTTTCATCTAATATATAATAAAAAAAAAAATTAAATTGCGTTCCTACTAAATATAAGCCTACTTTTGGCCCAAACTTTAGAAAGAGTTTTTTTTTTCATATAATATATAATAAAAAAAAAAATTAGCGTTCCTACTAAATGTAAGGCTACTTTTGGCCCAAACTTTAGAAAGAGTTTTTTTTTTTCATATAATATATAATAAAAAAAAAATTAGCGTTCCTACTAAATGTAAGGCTACTTTTGGCCCAACCTTTAGAAAGAGTTTTTTTTTTCATATAATATATAATAAAAAAAAAAATTAAATTGCGTTCCTACTAAATGTAAGCCTACTTTTGGCCCAAACTTTAGAAAGAGTTTTTTTTTTCATATAATATATAATAAAAAAAAAATTAGCGTTCCTACTAAATGTAAGCCTACTTTTGGCCCAACCTTTAGAAAGAGTTTTTTTTTTCATATAATATATAATAAAAAAAAAAAAAATTAAATTGCGTTCCTACTAAATATAAGCCTACTTTTGGCCCAAACTTTAGAAAGAGTTTTTTTTTTCATATAATATATAATAAAAAAAAAAATTAGCGTTCCTACTAAATGTAAGGCTACTTTTGGCCCAACCTTTAGAAAGAGTTTTTTTTTTCATATAATATATAATAAAAAAAAAATTAGCGTTCCTACTAAATGTAAGGCTACTTTTGGCCCAAAATTTAGAAAGAGTTTTTTTTTCATATAATATATAATAAAAAAAAAAAAATTAAATTGCGTTCCTACTAAATGTAAGCCTACTTTTGGCCCAAACTTTAGAAAGAGTTTTTTTTTTCATATAATATATAATAAAAAAAAAATTAGCGTTCCTACTAAATGTAAGCCTACTTTTGGCCCAACCTTTAGAAAAAGGTTTTTTTTTCATATAATATATAATAAAAAAAAAAATTAAATTACGTTCCTACTAAATATAAGCCTACTTTTGGCCCAAACTTTAGAAAGAGTTTTTTTTTTCATATAATATATAATGAAAAAAAATTAGCGTTCCTACTAAATGTAAGGCTACTTTTGGCCCAACCTTTAGAAAGAGTTTTTTTTTTCATATAATATATAATAAAAAAAAAATTAGCGTTCCTACTAAATGCAAGGCTACTTTTGGCCCAAAATTTAGAAAGAGTTTTTTTTTCATATAATATATAATAAAAAAAAAAAATTAAATTGCGTTCCTACTAAATGTAAGCCTACTTTTGGCCCAAACTTTAGAAAGAGTTTTTTTTTTCATATAATATATAATAAAAAAAAAAATTAGCGTTCCTACTAAATGTAAGCCTACTTTTGGTCCAACCTTTAGAAAAAGGTTTTTTTTTCATATAATATATAATAAAAAAAAAAATTAAATTGCGTTCCTACTAAATGTAAGCCTACTTTTGGCCCAAACTTTAGAAAGAGTTTTTTTTTTCATATAATATATAATAAAAAAAAAATTAGCGTTCCTACTAAATGTAAGCCTACTTTTGGCCCAACCTTTAGAAAGAGTTTTTTTTTTCATATAATATATAATAAAAAAAAAAAAATTAAATTGCGTTCCTACTAAATATAAGCCTACTTTTGGCCCAAACTTTAGAAAGAGTTTTTTTTTTCATATAATATATAATAAAAAAAAAAATTAGCGTTCCTACTAAATGTAAGGCTACTTTTGGCCCAACCTTTAGAAAGAGTTTTTTTTTTCATATAATATATAATAAAAAAAAAATTAGCGTTCCTACTAAATGTAAGGCTACTTTTGGCCCAAAATTTAGAAAGAGTTTTTTTTTCATATAATATATAATAAAAAAAAAAAAATTAAATTGCGTTCCTACTAAATGTAAGCCTACTTTTGGCCCAAACTTTAGAAAGAGTTTTTTTTTTCATATAATATATAATAAAAAAAAAATTAGCGTTCCTACTAAATGTAAGCCTACTTTTGGCCCAACCTTTAGAAAAAGGTTTTTTTTTCATATAATATATAATAAAAAAAAAAATTAAATTGCGTTCCTACTAAATATAAGCCTACTTTTGGCCCAAACTTTAGAAAGAGTTTTTTTTTTCATATAATATATAATAAAAAAAAAATTAAATTGCGTTCCTACTAAATGTAAGCCTACTTTTGGCCCAAACTTTAGAAAGAGTTTTTTTTTTCATATAATATATAATAAAAAAAAAATTAGCGTTCCTACTAAATGTAAGCCTACTTTTGGCCCAACCTTTAGAAAGAGTTTTTTTTTTCATATAATATATAATAAAAAAAAAAAATTAAATTGCGTTCCTACTAAATATAAGCCCACTTTTGGCCCAAACTTTAGAAAGAGTTTTTTTTTTCATATAATATATAATAAAAAAAAAATTAGCGTTCCTACTAAATGTAAGACTACTTTTGGCCCAGCCTTTAGAAAGAGTTTTTTTTTTCATATAATATATAATAAAAAAAAAAATTTAAATTGCGTTCCTACTAAATGTAAGCCTACTTTTGGCCCAACCTTTAGAAAGTGTTGATATTTGACTTTATATTTGACAACCCCAGTGTGTGCATACGATCAGCTGATATTTGACTTTATATTTGACAACCCCAGTGTGTGCATACGATCAGCTGATATTTGACTTTATATTTGACAACCCCAGTGTGAGCATACGATCATCTGATATTTGACTTTATATTTGACAACCCCAGTGTGAGCATACGATCAGCTGATATTTGACTTTATATTTGACAACCCCAGTGTGAGCATACGATCAGCTGATATTTGACTTTATATTTGACAACCCCAGTGTGAGCACACGATCAGCTGATATTTGACTTTATATTTGACAACCCCAGTGTGAGCATACGATCAGCTGATATTTGACTTTATATTTGACAACCTCAGTGTGAGCATACGATCAGCTGATATTTGACTTTATATTTGACAACCCCAGTGTGAACATACGATCAGTAAAGTGCTAATTGTATATAAACATTTCTAATCAAAAGTGATTGTAACAAATACATATGAATGTAACAAAATGTTTTTTAAAATGTGCATAGCTATTCATTAAAAGTCTATTTTGAGCCCATGACGTCACTGATAAAAGAGGAGCATATTCACCATATAAATACAGTGTCAAATCGCTCCCTGAGTTTTAAAGTGTCATCTATACTTTGGTATTATTTACAAATGTCAAGTTTAAACCAGGATAGGCCAAAAGAACATACCTACTAACTGTAATCGTACTTTTCCGCTACCCTGTACATATACATAAGGGCGAAGCGAAACTTTCTAAAACAACTACGACCATTTAAGCAAAAAACAAAAAAACAAAAAAAAAAACTGACAGTTAACATCAAAAAGAAAAAATTATTCACTTTGGCTTCCATTATTTCCAATAACAGCCTGACTGTGTCCTCGAAGCGAAAGCAATTCTTAAACACTAGTTCATGGCTCACTCCTATTTTATACCAGTCTTTAGGGAACTGATGCCAGATTAGAAGCTTTTGCTGAAATTCTAAATCAAAACGCCAGGGCATGGCTTAGGTATCGGGTATCGGCTGGTAGAGATTTTCAGAAAAACCGGTGGTCAGAACTAAATAAATATTTGCAAAATTTCTGCATTGTTAATTGTGTATATCGACCTGGGTGCACACGTGCAGCTTTCCTCGGGGATAACGCATCACGAATTTACGACCCGCGGCATCAATTCCACGACCGTTATGGTTGCATAGCAGAATATCATCTTTGATGGTGAATATGATTGTTGAAATGTCCATATAACCACTCTGAAGCTGACTCATGTGAGCCGAAAGCTTAGATGGAGGAACAGCATAATAAAAAATATCCATATATATATATATATATATATTAAAGAAATTTTTATGTTTAACGTTCTTTTTATAGGTACACGTATTTAAGTAAATGCTCTGTTTATAATAAACAGTATTAAATAACATTTACCGGCCTGAATGTCCGTATAGGATGCAGGTTCGAATCCTGTCAAAGGACGAATATTTTCTATGAAAATTTCTCGGACATTCAGGCCGGTAAATGTTATTTAATACTGTTTATTATAAACAGAGCATTTACTTAAATATTTGTATCTATAAAAAGAACGTTAAACATAAACATGTCTTTAATAAATAAATTGTCGGACTTTGTCCATTTCTTTATATATATATATATATATATATATATATATATATATATATATATATATATATATATATATATATATATATATATATATATATATATATATGAATAAAAGTGAACATAGAAGTCAACACTTAGAGGTGACAGTCTTTTTCATGCTAGATGCAATCGTCAGAGCACTCGTGGCCTGACGATTGCATCTAGCATGAAACAGACTCTAAGTGTTGACTTCTAGGTTCACTTTTATATTTACACACGCTCTATCTCTGATATTGAGCACTTTATCCCATAAATATAGCACATCTTAAGACTATATTTCTTCATATATATATATATATATATATATATATATGTGTGTGTGTGTGTGTGTGTGTGAAAAGTGTGTGTATATAAATATAAGCATATATATATATATATATATATATATATATATATATATATATATATGTAATATATTATATATATAATTATTTATATATTATATGCGCGGTACTTATTAGAAAGCGCTCAATATTAGAGATAGAGCTAACATATTTGGTTGGATTGATGTGAGTTTGTGACCCTGGGTTTCACGCTTTAGCGATCGTCAGACAATCGCAAAAGCGTGAAACCCAGGATCACAAACTCACATCCAATCATATATATATATATATATATATATATATATATATATAGGTTGAAACCCAACTTAAACAAAATCAATTATGTTATCTCTACAGATATTCTTAAATGTCTATAATTGGTAACAGAAGCCATTGGCTTATACCAATGGATTTCCATACTTCATACTTCTCCAATTCACTCTCGTGTGGTCATGTGTGACTTCATGAGATGCGGTGCGATTTTCGCTTCTAGCGTCTTATATGCGCGTGTTTAATGTTGCTTAGAAATCTTCTATGTAAACATTGACAGACTATCATCACTGTCTTGTCCGTATATTGCTTAATATGTTGTAATTGACATCTTTGATAATGGCTTATGTAAGCCAGAAGCTTAAATTGTATTTAAAAAAATATATGGAACAATATTGTGAATTTCTTTCTTCGTTCAACGATAATGTTATTGAACTTATCAGACGTTACGAAAAAAATTTACATAAAATAGACAACACTAGTCTATATTATTTAATGAAACCTGTATGAATGAAAAGATGCTGCCTAAATACACACAATATATATATATATATATATATATATATATATACACCACCCTCAGATGCACATATCATTTCGACATTTCTTGTACGTACACAAGAAAATATAATAAAAAGCTTAATCACAGTGCCTTTTCATTCATCTTCAACGAGACCTATGTAAAAGATAAACTCTTCCATAACACAAATACACTATATATATATATATATATATATATATATATATATATATATATATATATATTAGGTTGGTGCAAAAATAATGACGTAATAATGTCGTTTTTTGACGTTAAAAATACGTCAAAAAACGACATTATTATGTCATGATTTTTGCACCAACCTAATATATATATATATATATATATATATATATTGGGAAATTTATGACTTTTTTCATGTCACACACGTGATTTGAGATTTATAATTTAATCGGATTAAAGTGATGTTTATTTTTCCAAAAAATGTTCCTGATATATATAAAATTGTAGATAGTTTTCATATATATATATATATATATTTGCATGTGTGTCTGTGTGGGTGTAAGACAAAAAGGAAAATCTTTAATCGTGGCGCGTTTCATCTATTCATCGGACTGAGTTTATTGACGCCGTTCTTGCTACACACCAATGGTAGTTTCAAAATCTTGTCAAAAAAATTCATTCACACAACGAGTATTCGTTGACATTGCAAAGGTGGCAACGAGGATTCGTTAATCTCTGTACTATTCATTATACTAAATGTCTATACTGATCACTATACGAATTACTATTCTCTATACTATTCATTATACTATTCCTCTATAATGATCACTATACGGATCCCTATTCTCTATATTATTCATTATACTATTTTCTATAATGATCAGCATACGAATCACTATTCTCTATACTATTCATTATACTATTTCTCTATACTGATCACTATACGGATCACTATTCTCTATACGATTCATTATATTATTTTTCTATACTGATCACTATACGGATCACTATTCTCTAAACTATTCATTATACTATTTCTCTATACTGATCACTATACGGATCACTATTCTCTAAACTATTCATTATACTATTTCTCTATACAGATGACTTTATACGGATCACTATTCTCTATACTATTCACTAAAATACTTCTCTATACTGATCACTATAGCGATCACTATTCTCTATAGTATTCACTATACTATTTTTCTATAGTGATCACTATACGTATCACTATTCTATATACTATTTACTATACTATTTCTCTATAGTCATCACTATACGGATCACTATTCTCTATACTATTTACTATAGTATCTCTCTATACTGATCACTGCACGTATCACTATTTTCTATACTATTCGCTATACTATTTCTTTATACTGATCGCAATCCTGATCACTATTCGATGGTTACTGTTCGAGCGAGTATTTTCGAGAAAGTACTATTAGTGTGAGTGATATTCGAAGGCAATTGAGTGGCCATCACGATCACCAGACCTTTTTTGAATAAGATTTTATTACTGTAGAATATTGGTTAGCTTGCCAGTGGTCTGACACACAAATAGGCAAGTGTAGCCAAAGCTAAAACTGACTTGAGTCCTTTCGTGGAGAAATATATCGGTGAATAAAGACCACCCATTCAAATGTATTGGGCAGGTCCATTCTAGCAAAATGGATTAACCTAACTGGTGTATTAGGCAAAATGAGGTAAAATCAGGAGACAGAAGAAGGCAGATAAGTCACTTGACTTCTACAATTACACTTTATTTTTTTTAATTATATACAGGGTGCGGCAAAAGTATCGTGCTGAACTTCTCACAATATTTAGTATTGTTGAAGTTAACGCTAACATTTTTTGTCAAGATTTACAAACTATACGTTTCGTTCAATTTCTGAAACCAATCGATGAAATTTGAATAAGCTGATAAATTTGGAAAAATACTTTGACGAAAACCCCACTTCGTGGTTTAGTAATCTTTTAAATTTAATTTTATAGGACTTTATGGTAAACAGTTTTAATATTTTTTTTCCTTTTTATCAACGAAAAATAAATTCTTAGGATTTCTAACTCTTGTGCATGCAACATACAACTGACCACGTGTAAATATTTTCTTCTGGAGCTTTTTGAAACGATTGGCCTTGTGATTCATTTATACTTCTTGCAAACGCAGGTCACACTGGTTTCTTTCTATAATAAAATAAAAAAAAACGTTTAGAAAAGATATGCAAAAAAACAATACTGCATTTTTATTAAATAAGTATTTGTTATTTTAATCCTTAAATTGTTTTTAAAATAGTGGGATTATTTTGTATGTTAAATAATAAACCTTTTAATTTTCCCCCAAAACGAATTAAAATTTATTGCACAAAGCTACCCTAATAAAACCAAATGTACTGTGTACCCCCGTACCTGTTTGCACTTCTTCGTAAACATTAGTATCGATCGATCAGTGTATGGCTATTTTAGAGGCTGTGGCGAACGGACGGACTAACGAAAGTCTCATAATTTTGTATATAGACTAGACTGCCCGTCACCCGTTGGTCACAGACAGTTCAGGTTATAAAACACTGAAGTCGACATCAACATTAAATAAAAACGTATGATTGAAGAAAGATGAAGGAAAATACTGTATGAACGACTCGTGTTTTTAAGTCATATTCCTTTAAAATATATTTTAAATGAGATTAATTTAAAAATGTTTTTTAAAATCTTTAAAATATTGTTTACTTTACAAACAACTGGATGAATAAGCAACGCGGAATCTCTTTATGTCTTTAACTTTAAAATATTTTAATTAAAAAAAAGTCTGTTTAAAGAAAGTTGAAATACTTACTGTATAAACGACCCGTATTTTAAAATTTTATTCACTTTTTTTTTTAAAATCTGATTAACTTAAAAACATTTTTAATATGCCAAAAATATTTTTACATATTTAAAATATTCTTTGTTTAAAGAAAGCTGAAATATAAATAATTACTTCACAATCATCTGGACGAAACAGTAAAGCGGCATCGCTTTGTGGCTGTCTTTAAATTAAAATATTCTAATTAAAAATTGTTGGTTTGAAGAAAGTTAAACTAAAAAAAAAAAACTTACTATATATAGAACTCGTATTTTTAAATCTTATTCATTCAATTTATTTATTTAAATCAGATTAATATTTTTTAAAGCTTTAAAATATTGTTTGTTAAATAAATAATACTTTAGAAGCAACTGGATGAAACAGCAAAGTGGGATTTCGTTGTGTCTGTCTTTAACTTTAAAATATTTTAATTAAAAAAAAATGTCTTTGAAAAAAGTTGAAAAGAAATGCGTACTGTATAAATAAGTCGTGAATCATTATGCGCGCGACGGACACACCACAAAATCACAGAATATTTAGTATTATATAGATTTTAATAGGATTATACGAATAACAAATGAATTCCGTAAGTGCACAAAAACAGAAAGGGGCGTAAAACAAGATGTGTCTTCACACCGGACTTGTTTAAACTTAAGAGTGTTTCTAATTCTTCCACACTCTGCAAACCCTTGTATCTTAGTGGCTTCATTGCCATGCTTGTAGAACTCCCTTCTGATTCCATGCTTTCCAGTCAACTATAATCAGCAAAAATTTAAATGCAATGTCAATAGCTATCTACTCTCCTCCTCATTACTCTTTTCTCTTCTCGATCATTATTAATGTTTCTGTTCCTAATTCTTCCACACCCTGTAAACCCTTGTATCTTAGTGGCTTTAATACCTTGCTTGTAGAACTCGCTTCTGACTCCATGCTTTCTTGCCAAATTTAATCTGCAAAAATTTAAATGCAATGTCAATCGCTATCTACTCTCCTCCTCATTACTCTTTTCTCTTCTCGATCATTATTAATGTTTCTGTTCCTAATTCTTCCACACCCTGTAAACCCTTGTATCTTAGTGGCTTTAATACCTTGCTTGTAGAACTCGCTTCTGACTCCATGCTTTCTTGCCAACTTTAATCTGCAAAAATTTAAATGCAATGTCAATCGCTATCTACTCTCCTCCTCATTACTCTTTTCTCTTCTCGATCATTATTAATGTTTCTGTTCCTAATTCTTCCACACCCTGTAAACCCTTGTATCTTAGTGGCTTTAATACCTTGCTTGTAGAACTCGCTTCTGACTCCATGCTTTCTTGCCAACTTTAATCTGCAAAAATTTAAATGCAATGTCAATCGCTATCTACTCTCCTCCTCATTACTCTTTTCTCTTCTCGATCATTATTAATGTTTCTGTTCCTAATTCTTCCACACCCTGTAAACCCTTGTATCTTAGTGGCTTTAATACCTTGCTTGTAGAACTCGCTTCTGACTCCATGCTTTCTTGCCAAATTTAATCTGCAAAAATTTAAATGCAATGTCAATCGCTATCTACTCTCCTCCTCATTACTCTTTTCTCTTCTCGATCATTATTAATGTTTCTGTTCCTAATTCTTCCACACCCTGTAAACCCTTGTATCTTAGTGGCTTTAATACCTTGCTTGTAGAACTCGCTTCTGACTCCATGCTTTCTTGCCAAATTTAATCTGCAAACATTTAAATGCAATGTCAATCGCTATCTACTCTCCTCCTCATTACTCTTTTCCCTTCTCGTTCATTATTGATGTTTCTGTTCCTAATTCTTCCACAACCCGTAATCCCTTGTGTCTTAGTGGCTTTAAAGCCTTGCATGGGGTGATACACCTTTCTTAAAAGAACACGAGAAATGTTTACAGATATCGGTCATGAAATAATTCATTGTTCTTTTGTGAATTATTTTCATGTATTGGCGGCGTTTTTTTATTTGTTTTCTCTTGTTTTGTTTGATTCGTTAAATCTTCCAGGTTCGCAAGAAAATAGTCTTTTTTTTTTCTCCTTTTTTTCTTTGGTTTTTCTGTATTGAATCCAATCCAATAGCCAAAAATATTTTTGCTGCAGCTTTCTATTCTACGTCCGTTCTTTTGTCTATTTTAATTCCACTGTTCTTTATCGGAATTCTGACTGTGGTTTCTTCCATTGCTTTGCATATAACTCGCATTCTGTCTATTTGAATCCCAAATTCCATTTCAAACTTGGCTGAAGATTCCAACCAGTTAGATTAATACTGTCAATTCAGTTTTATTTTGGGGAAATAGCTTGAAACTGTCTTCGTACACCAAATGAGTGGGGCTAATTTCGGTTGCATTATTATTGTTATTATTATTATTATTATTATCATTATTATTATTACTATTATTATTATTATTATTATTATTATTATTATTATTATTACAACACCTAGATTAGAATCCGATTTAAGAAAAAAAAGAAAGAAAAGAAAAAGAAAAACAGTGTTATGAATAATCAAGAGTGATCTCCCCTTGTTTTGTTACTTTCCTCTTTGAGAGAGCTATTTCTGTTTACTGGGACTATAAAAGGACACTATACGCCAACTTTGTATTCTCAGTCGAATAGAGCTTTCTTAAAGATTACACCTGCGTGCTTTTGTCATTACAATAACAACAACAAAGATGAGGACAATTGTTCTAATGTAAAGAGTGTAAATACTGTTTTCTTTTTTGTTATATTTTATTATTATTATTATTATTATTATTATTATTATTACAACACTTAGATTAGAACGCGATTTAGGAAAAGAAAAATAAAAACAAAAGAAAAACAAAAAACAGTGTGTTATGAATAATCAAGAGTGGTCTCCCCTTGTTTTGTTACTTTCCTCTTTGAGAGAGCTATTTCTGTTTACTGAGACTATAAAAGGACATAATACAGGAACCTTGTATTTTCAGTCGAATAACGCTTTCTTAAAGCTTGCACCTGCGTGTTTTTGTCATTACAATAACAAAAACAAAGATGAGGACAACAGTTCTAATGTAAAGAGTGTAAATAATGTTTTCTTTTTTGTTATATTTTATTATTATTATTATTATTATTATTATTATTACAACACATAGATTAGAACGCGATTTAGGAAAAGAAAAAGTAAAGAAAAAGAAAATACAGTGTGTTATGTATAATCAAGAGTGGTCTCCCATTGTTTTGTTACTGTCCTCATTGAGAGAGCTATTTCTGTTGGCTGGTACTATAAAAGGACACTATACGCGAACCTTGTATTCTCAGTTGAATAAAGCTTTCTTACAGCCGACACCTACGTACTTTTGTCATTATACAGTGTTTAACAATAGTTCAACAGTAATGCCTGCTTTCTTTAAGTTTTGTTTAAAAATTGCGTAAAAGCAGGAAATATATAAAAAAGAAAATACAAACCTTTGTACAAAAGTCGCTTGTCTTGAGAAAAGCGGTTGTACTAATAGGATATGTTGATTTTTCACTTTTCGCAAACAAAATTGCACTCGCCGTAAAAGCTGGGGTTTGCTGTCATAAGACCTGACACCAAACCTTAAATTCATAGCTCTTACTAAGTTTTAAGCATTTACTTTTAAAGATCGCCTGGAAAAAGTGCACGGATTTACATAATTTCTGCGAGGTTTTGCTTACAAAATAAATTCAAAACTTTACTATTTCAAGAATAAATCCAAATAAAGATGTTATATTTTCTATTATATACATTGCATGGAAAATATTCGAACCAGAATTCTAATTATGATAACAAAAAGGTTCCTCAGTGAAAAGGTTTATTAGATCATTTTTAGATCATAATTAATCAAAAACAAAAATATATAAACGTGTATATAACACCATAATACTGCTGGGACCACTTTATGGGAGGGAATGTTTTAAATTTACATTTTTTTATTCGAAATTGCGCTAAAACTACTGCACTGCATAATATATTACATCATAAAATCTTCTTTCAAGTTCTATATTTTCGTAAATCGCGAGCGAGAGGCTGGTAAATAATAATATTTTGTTTTATTTCCCCTTTAAAGTTTGCGGTGCCGTTTCAAGTGTGCCATCAATAATGGATAGAAAATCAGCTTACAAGTTCTATATTTTTTGTAACTTGCGGACGAGGTCCTGGTATCTGTTGCGGATTCCGTGAATGGAATCCTGCACAAATAATTAAACAACGCCAGTAATTGAGATAGAAAAATAAGTGCATTAAACGTAAGAATACAGACTTGAAGTGAAGATTAGTAGTCCAGGAATGCGGGTTAGTAGAAAGTATATGTACAAGTCTCTGTAAGTAAAGCCGTAATCATCTCTCTTTCTCTCTGGACTCTTGTATAACTCTCTGAGAACACCCCGTGTCTGTCTCCGTATCTCTCAACCTGTCGCAACGTATCTCAACGTATCTCAACACAGCAGGTATTCTCTCTGTCAGTAAAGTATATTTTGAACGAGTCCATCTTATGTAAAAAGGGGAGAGCCCCACAACATGTCCTATCCATTTTAGTTGCAGCTGTTGACAGTCTTCAAGTGATATTTTTTTTCTTTTCAGTTGTCAGCTGATATCTTGTTAAGGAGATATCTACACGATCTCTCAACCTGTTTCAACGTATCTCAACGTATCTCAATATTTAAAAATTCCACCCACGAGGAATGTATGTGGCACAAGGCCGAGTTTAAAGTGGTTTCTCCGAGCCCGTAGGCTCAACCAAAAAATATCCCCTTTGAAAAAAAAATACCCCATTTGAACCCGCATAAGCGGGTTTGGGAACTGTCTACCTTCCCGGACGAAACTTTGCCCATCTTATGTAAAAAGGGGAGACCCCCCACAACAGTATGTACATTTTGGTTTTATTATTCTTCAACTTCGACTCGTTTCCCATATCCAAGATAGGGTGTATCTTCTTTTCCTTATTAAAAAATCCGTCTAATCAGGTCTCCTTGCTTAGTCGATTTGAATCCTATATTTTCGGTGGGTTTGACAATAGTTTTTCTTTTGTTAACTCTGTTTTGTTTTTCATTTTTGTTATTGGTAATTCCATGACATCAGGAAGAGGCAGCAGAGGTTTCTGGGACGCATAATGAGGAAGGAGGGCTTGGAGAATCTGATACTCAAAGGTCGAATAGAGGAAAAGAGAAACAAA
Source organism: Acanthosepion lycidas (assembly GCA_963932145.1). Taxonomy (NCBI): domain Eukaryota; kingdom Metazoa; phylum Mollusca; class Cephalopoda; order Sepiida; family Sepiidae; genus Acanthosepion; species Acanthosepion lycidas. The sequence goes on from OZ010612.1 coordinate 29,734,195, forward strand.
GGAAAACAACGCGTGACATTCCTGGTGGACTTAAGCAAGTAGTTCACAGGACGGAGTCTGGGGGAGAAAACAGAGAGAAGGATCTACAAGGGATAGGAAGAAGTGGAGAGCCATGATCGCCTACGTCCTGAAAGGACATGGCACATAAAAAGAAAAAGAAGAATTCCATGAGAAAACTAGAAAAAAAAAATTTTATCAAACACCTCCGCACATTTTTTCATTTTTGTCCCACTCTTTACCACATTTTATCCATCCAAAATTATGCAAATAGTTTGTCTTTTTTTTTTTCGCATTTAAAAACATCCATAATTAATCAGACAAGATTACTTATTTTTTATCTTATTTCTCTATTGAAAGAATTCCAAATCACTCCCTCAAAGCTCATCTTTTGTCATATGAGAATGTCGTCTGCATTGTGTATAGAAAATAATAAAGGCGAAAAATAGTGTTTTTTTTTTTAGAGACACGCTACGAATGTACATTATAGACAGACATAGAAAACATTCTCTCTTCTTTCTTTATTTGTGTGGGTTTCTCAAAATAGTTTCGTTCGCCTTGAAACACTCTAGATATATAAAAATGTCATTGGATTCCTAGAGCCTCTCTTAGCGTTAGAAAAGCGAAATATGCTTTCCAAAAACTAACTATCTATCTATCTATCTATCTATCTATCTATCTATCTATCTATCTATCTACTGCAACCTTTTCATATCTATCTATCTATTTATTTCTTTGAGTACAAATCTTCGTCAGTTCACATCTATCTATCTATCTATCTATCTATCTATCTATCTATCTATCTGAATACAAATCTTCATCAGTGCGTATCTATCTATCTATCTATCTATCTATCTATCTATCTATCTATCTATCTGAATACAAATCTTCATCAGTGCGTATCTATCTATCTATCTATCTATCTATCTATCTGAATACAAATCTTCATCAGTGCGTATCTATCTATCTATCTATCTATCTATCTATCTAAGTACAAATCTTCTTCAGTTCATATCTATCTATCTATCTATCTATCTATCTATCTATCTAATTTTGTTTATATCTTAGGTCTTTTTCGTCGATCCGAAAACAACCAAGGCACGGTTTTTAACAACAATGGCCTCAGTAGTAGAAGTCTGTGGAATCAACCAGACTAGGATATTTGCCTCTTTGTCTAGTCTCGATGGCGCCCTGGACGTTATTCTCTTTATAGTTCGAGATTTACCATGAACACTCAGACAGATTGTGACACAAGGTCGATTTTTTATCTCTGGGGATACGAGAGTTTCCACTCGGGCCGCTGGTTTAAGCTGGTCTTAGCTTGTCTAAAGCTACTCATAGCCGGTCATACCACAGCTACGGAACAGATGTTACACAACTGCGGGTGGGAGTCGGGGACGCAATGGAGGAGAGAAGACCCCCAGTGCGGAACAGCAACAGCAGCATCTACTCCGACAGGAAAACAATCCCTTTTCCTCCCCTGCCAATCCGTTCGGGGGAGGCCCTATTCTCTTGATAGCTCTTTGCTCCCGCGAAACCGGAACTCTCCGCCTTAATCGAACCCAGGCAACCGTAACCCAGTTCGTAACATTGATAGACAATTCCATCATGGAAGTTTTACCCTGGTCCTAGATGCGAAGCTTGGTTTGGATAAAAATCTAAGACAAGTATTAAGAAACAGGAAAATTTCGTTAGAAACAAAGTAAAAAGTGCTGTATGGCAGTCAATACTGGACAATTTCCTCACGGATGAAGAGGAGACTTGAAGCAAGAGAAACAGAAAAAAGTGCTGAACTGCTATGTAATATCAATCCTCCTATATGGCAGTGAATGCTGGACAATTTCTTCACAGATGAAGAGGAGACTTGAAGCAATAGAAACAAAGAAAAGAGTGCTGAACTGCTATGTAATATCAATCTTCCTATATAGCAGTGAATGCTGGACAATTTCCTCGCAGATGAAAAGGAGACTTGAAGCAAGAGAAACAAAGAAAAGAGTGCTGAACTGCTATGTAATATCAATCCTCCTATATGGCAGTGAATACTGGACAATTTCCTCACAGATGAAGAGGAGGCTTAAAGCAAGGGAAACAAAGAAAAGAGTGCTGAACTGCTATGTAATATCAATCCTCCTATATGGCAGTGGATACTGGACAATTTCCTCACAGATGAAGAGGAGACTTGAAGCAAGAGAAACAAAGAAAAGAGTGCTGAACTGCTATGTAATATCAATCCTCCTATATAGCAGTGAATGGTGGACAATTTCCTCACAGATGAAGAGGAGGCTTAAAGCAAGAGAAACAAAGAAAAGAGTGCTGAACTGCTATGTAATATCAATCCTCCTATATGGCAGTGGATACTGGACAATTTCCTCACAGATGAAGAGGAGACTTGAAGCAAGAGAAACAAAGAAAAGAGTGCTGAACTGCTATGTAATATCAATCCTCCTATATAGCAGTGAATGGTGGACAATTTCCTCACAGATGAAGAGGAGGCTTAAAGCAAGAGAAACAAAGAAAAGAGTGCTGAACTGCTATGTAATATCAATCCTCCTATTTGGCAGTGGATACTGGACAATTTCCTCACAGATGAAGAGGAGACTTGAAGCAAGAGAAACAAAGAAAAGAGTGCTGAACTGCTATGTAATATCAATCCTCCTATATAGCAGTGAATGTTGGACAATTTCCTCACAGATGAAGAAGAGACTTGAAGCAAGAGAAACAAAGAAAAGAGTGCTGAACTGCTATGTAATATCAATCCTCCTGTTTGGCAGTGAATGCTGGACAATTATATCAACGCAACCGAAAGTTATCGCAAGAAAAAATATTAATGAAACAAACATATTTTACAAATATATAATTTGATTTTATTGCATATAATTTAATTGAAAAAAGTATAAATATTAAACGTGGTTAAATTAATATAATGAATATTATCAATGATAACATTTTTAATCTGCATAATAGCCTTTTAAATAATGACAATAGGTATATAAAACTTACACTAAAATCTAAGCTAATAGGAGTTACCAGGTAACTAATTTCGCTCGACTGTCGCGAATTTTAAACCTACGTATAGTATAGAAGACGCAGGGGAAATTTAAAATATATTTTTATTAAAAGAAAGTGAACATTATATGCCGTGACATACGATAGTTATTTTAATTTTTATTATGATATCTTTTTTATTTATTTGTCTTTTCATTTTGGAATTTATAACTATTTATAATTTCATTTTATAAATTAACTGATGTTTTTCGCCTTGAAAGTGTTATTTGAAATAGGACGTTTTAAAGGAAATGGGGAAAAGAAAATGGATTCTGGAATTAAGTTTATCCTTGAAATCTGAAAGAAATACTCGAAATATCTGTGACGTAGTACGAGAAAAGAAGGCTTGTAAAATTTAACACTCACTGAACTTTGAAAGCGAGAAAAAAAAGGAAGAAAGACAAGGGACCAATTTAAAGAGATTGTGCAAATGGAGTGGGGGATAAAAATGCATTTTAAAGAGTCAAAGTTTGGTTAGCACTATAGGCGACTGGAAGCTGTGAAGAGCCATGTTCACTACCATCATGAAAGGACAGGCGACATGAAGAAAATATTTGAAATAAAATTTTATTTCATGAGTTATTATCTTGTTGATGGGTGAAGTTCTGAAATTGCCACTCACAATGCGGCATGAATTGCTTTCTTCACGGAATCTACACACACACACGCGCGCGTGCGCGCG
>OZ010612.1:29742918-29822918 GCA_963932145.1 Acanthosepion lycidas
AAGTCTACCATTCATCCATGCTTTGATTATTGCTGCCACATATGGCCCGGGGTGCTCCTGTAAAATATTTAGAGCTTCTTGATAAAATACAAAGAAGAATCAGCAATATTATTGGTCCTGGCCTGGCATCTAGGTTGCAGCCCCTTTCTCGCCAGCTTTAAAGTGGCTTCCCTTAGGTTTTTGTCATTACCATAGTCTTATGGCAATTGTTCGGATAAGCGCATTGGGGTTAGTTTATAAATTGTTATTTTATTCTCCCCCCCCCCCACCAGACAACGAATAGTACATATGGGGACTAGTTAGGACTTTGATAGAGACAAAGAGGTATTATGGTGAAGGTAATAAGAAAGGTAAGTAAGAATGTGTTGTTTTGGTTTTAGGAATATTGTGGTATGTTTGGGTCAGTTAAAGTTAAGACAGATGGAGACTGTACTTTTCCCATTCCCCTATTTTTGGCCTTATTTCTATATATACTCTTCACTATTGGGGTTTAGATTTTTAAATTCTTATTTCATTCCCCTCTCTCAGACAATGAATTGTACATATATGGACTAGTTAGGACTTTCATAGAGACAATGAGGTATTATGGTGGATGTAGTAAGAATATTTTTAGGAATATTGTGGTATGTTTGGGTCAGTGTTTGTGCCTAGCTAATTTTAAAGTTAAGACGGATGAAGACTTTCTTTTTCCCATTCCCCTATTTTTGGCCTTGTCCCACATTTCTATATATACTCTTCACTATTGGGGTTTAGATTTTTAAATTCTTATTTCATTCCCCTCTCTCAGACAATGAATTGTACATATATGGACTAGTTAGGACTTTCATAGAGACAATGAGGTATTATGGTGGATGTAGTAAGAATATTTTTAGGAATATTGTGGTATGTTTGGGTCAGTGTTTGTGCCTAGCTAATTTTAAAGTTAAGACGGATGAAGACTTTCTTTTTCCCATTCCCCTATTTTTGGCCTTGTCCCACATTTCTATATATACTCTTCACTATTGGGGTTTAGATTTTTAAATTCTTATTTCATTCCCCTCTCTCAGACAATGAATTGTACATATATGGACTAGTTAGGACTTTCATAGAGACAATGAGGTATTATGGTGGATGTAGTAAGAATATTTTTAGGAATATTGTGGTATGTTTGGGTCAATGTTTGTGGTTAGCTAAGTTTAGCTAAGTTTAGATAGTTAAGACCGTCCTTTTCCCCCAACCTCCATTTTGGCCTTGTTTCACATTTTCAGTACATAACAGAAATAAATATCGCTCTTCGCTATGACGCTAACCTTTGTGAATTTCAGCGCAGTACTAGATTGGCAGCTAGGTCTCATAATTTTGCAGTTGAGCTGGCTAGACGTAAGCGTAAGCCATATGATAACAGTTTCTCTGTTCTCACTACTCCCTTGTGGAAATGCATTCCGGCTGCATGCTTTCCAGCCAACTTTAATCTTCAAAAATTTAAATGTAATGTCAATCGTTATCTAATGTCTTCCTGTTTACTCTTCTATTATTTTCGCACCTTATATAATGTTTCCCTTCTTTGTTATTCGTTCACATTAGGCAAACTTTTGTGTCTTAGTGGCTTTACTGCCTTACATGGGGTGATAGGATTAAAAATAAATAAATAATTGACGGTTGTAAGTTATAGCTATGCTGGGTTTGCTTGATGTGTTTTACGGCATATAAAAGTATATTGAATCTTTAGGTAAACATTGGTTGGATTTGCAGTTGAGCATATAGACAAACAGCCATCGAGTTTAAACTTGATTCAAGAGGTGGACATTCATTGTGAATATAGGTTTATAGTCAGCTATATACTTCCTTAATTGCTTCGTTTGGTTTGGTTTATTTTATGGCATATCAACCACTATGGGCTGTTTAATCACGACAAGTTCTTCGAGGGCACCTCCCTGCGGTTGGTCGGTCTCACATTGACTGCTGACCTGAGATGGAAAAAATACATTGAGTCAATTACTTCGTCCACCGCAGGGAAAGTTGGCTTCCTGTGTCGCGTCAGGAAAAATTTCCCCCCAGAATCGATCCTTCAAATCTACAAATCAACCATTCGCCCTTGCATGGAGTATTGCTGCCATATATGATCTGGAGCCCCTTCTGTTTACCCTTGGGGTTCTTGATAAGATCCAGAGACGGATATGAAATGTAATTGGCCCTGATCTGGCATCTCGTCTACAGTAGCTCTTTCACAGACGCGCCGCCCCCTCTCTCTGTCTTTTTTTTTTACAAATACTATCATGGCAATTGCTCCTATGAGCTGCATTCGCTGGTTCCCAGACTTCATGAATTCAAGCGCCCTACGAGGCTGCCATCCCGCTCTCACTTTTCACTCCTAAATGTAGCCGTCTCTTCTACTCCAATAGCTTCATATCTCGCACCTCTCGCTTGTGGAACTCCCTTTCCTATTCCTGTTTCCCTGAGAGCTATAATCTTCAACTATTCAAATGTAATGTCAATCGACATCTCCAGTTGCCTTGATCTATCCACTATCCTTCTCCTCATCCTTTCTTCTATCATTCTTATCTGCTCTCGCTCCAAATCCTCTATAGCCCCTTGCGTGTTACTGGCTTCCCGCCTTGCTTGGGGTTTTTATTGCTGGTAATAGTTTTTTTTTTTTTCAAATGATTTTTTTTTCCGAAAAATGTATTGCTGGTAATATATGTTTTTAAAATGTATTGCTGGTAATAATTTTTTTCTTCAAAAATTCATTGCTGGTAATAACCGTTTCCAAAAATGTATTTTTGGTAATAAAAGCTATTTTTACACTTTCATACTGCTTTACATTTTGCGAATCTGCTTATAAATAAGGAAGTTGCGTCAAAATGATAAAACGTTAAACATTTTTTCTCTCTTTCCTTTCTGTCTATCTGTCTCTCTATCTGATAGTGATGTAATGAATATGCACACACCTGGGTTCCCCCTCACAGTAATATGATTGGCTGGTGTCAGCCATAAATACAGACTGATGTGGAGGTACAGGAGGACGCCTATTGCCTACGCCTCTTGCCTACGCCTCTTGCCTACCACTACGACGAGGACCAGTCCATTAGGGTTATCAGCTAGATTGGCCTACTCGCTTACACTATTCAACAACCACTTTGCTATCAGGTTGCTTCAAAAATAATGACGTAATAATGTCGTTTTTTGTCGTATTTTTTAACGTCAAAAAACGATATTATTACGTCATTATTTTTGCACCAACCTAATTCTTTGAACAAATATGTCCCTTTCCGAGACATATCAGATAGATAGATAGATAGATAGATAGATAGTGTTAATTATCTATCTATCTATCTATCTATCTATCTATCTATCTATCTATCTGTGTTGATAACTGTCTATCGATCTGTATACCAGTGTTGATTATCTATATAACTATTGCTTTTATGTACATCGATAATTTTGTTTTAATAAAGTACACATGCGCCCTTTCAAGATATTCAGCCCGGCCATAACGTGAAGTTTGCAATCGTGGATCTTATTTGAATTCAGTCTATGTTCGTAATGACTCATTTAATCGAAATCCAGCCGATGTAAGCCAGTACATGTGACAGTTTGGGTGTTAAATATTTGCCCATACCTGTACGCCAATTATTGAGATAATGATTCGTTTTAAAGATACAATTCTTACTAATTAACCCATAGATGGGGGAAGATGTGAGTTTCGTACCTTTCCCAAAGGTTATTTGCGCGGAAGTGAACATGACGAACCGTTAACCATTGTATTAGCCGCATAACCAAATTTACAGTACTTGGTATTCCCAAGTGGTCACCCATCTAGGTTTGACCAGGTTCGAAGTTTCCTTGGAGGTCGTATGGGAACCGGTGTTTCAACATGATGTGGCCGTACGGCGTATATACTTGAGTCTATATAAAAACATTGGTAGAGCTTATACTTAGTATAGATTTAAAATTGGTTATCTTTATACGTTATACTATAGGTAAACCTTGTTCATGTTTGTACTTAAAACTATAAGTAAGCATTGTTCCAGGTTATATCTGAATCCATTGGAACCCATTGGTTGCCTTTATACGTTGTTCTATAAGCAAACATTGGCTTTCAGTATCTGTCTATATTTCGCCACCCTAAAATTTTATTGTACGGCGAGCTCCCCACTGGCTATCGTGACAGAAGGGTACCAAAAAGATTGCCTGAAAAAAATCCTTTGTTGCCTGTCACATCGACCACTGTCAATGATCAACCCTAGCTGGGAAATGTGAACACCAAGCATACTTTCTCCTTATTTGAAAATACACGCAGGGAGGCTCTCAGGGGAGGACAAGAGGCAGAGGAGGAAGTACTACAACGCTATGCCATCGAGCCCAGGTTGGGCTTTCAGCTGCAACTACTGCGACCGTGTATGTCTGTCCCGCATTGTTGGACTTATCAGTCACAAACTGCAGGAGAGGTGTACAGACTCCCTCGTGATCTTCGTTTAGCGAAGCCAGGGCATGGGGATGATAGATAATAGATATTTGTGTATAACTAAAGAGTCTGGTGAAAATTTCACGGTTCTCTTATTTTAATATTCAGATTTAATCTTAATTCTTAAGTTAATGATTGAAGAAACTCATGGTGAGTTCTATGACAATAAAATATCCATAGAAATTCCCCTGTCACATCGTTAAATATCTGAGATTAACAACTTTAACGAAATATTGCAATAGCAATTATAAATATGAATGCTCGTCGTTGTTTTAAGAAGTAAGGGGGTACAAATGGAAAGATTTGAAATTGACGACTTTTTGTTTTTTACATTTTTTTCACTGAAAAAGATATTAAACACTTCTATATTCCCGTTTTTCTTTCCTACAATCTTTTTTTTTTCATTTTCTCGCTAAAACTTAGCAGCGTCTCTGATATGCGTTTTGTTTATCAAAATGGAGTTTGGCAGGAGACGTTAAACACTTCTATCTTCACATCTTTCTTTTTTCTTCCTTTCTTTCTTTTTTTCTTTCTTTCTTTCTTTCATTCATTCATTCTTTCCTTCTTTCTTTCTTTCAATCTTCCTTTCTTTCACTTAATCTAAATAGAGTATCTTCTATGTCTTTTGCGTCTTTTCAGGCGATCAAACCGGTATTGCCCATTATTTATGAGCTATTCGGAAGAGACATTCTTTCTTTCTTTCATTCTTTCTTTCATTCTTTCTTTCCTTTTTCTTTCTTTCATTCTTTCTTTCTTTTTTCTTTCTTTCATTCTTTCTTCCTTTCTTTCTTTCTTTCTTCCACTTAATCTTACTAGAGTAGCTGCTATGTCTTTTCCGTCTTTTCACGCGATCAAAGAGGAATACTTCATAATTCATGAGATATTGTTAGGTCATAACGGTCGCGCGAAATAACGAAGGCGGAGGGGGGACAAACACAGGCATAATAGGATTATCCGTAAGTTTAATGTCAAGCAGTGATTGGGATATATTTAAGCATATCGTTAATCACTAATCTGGTTTATATTTAATCTATTGGTAAGCAATTGTCTTCTTTATACTTTAGTCAATAAGGAAACATTGTAATGTAATTACCGACCTATCTTCGATTTTATTCTTTAATTTATTTCAAATTCGATCGGTTCACTATAATAACGTTTGAAGTAATATATATATATATATATATATATATATATATATATATATATACACCTGGATATATGTGTGTGTGTGTGTATATGTATATATAAATATGTATATAAATATGTATATATATATGTGTGTGTATATATATGTGTGTATATATATATACACATATATATGTGTGTATATATATATATATATATATATACACATAAACAATGTCGTTTTCTCACATATGTTACTATGTGAGAAAACGACATTATTTTTGCACCAACCTAATATATATATATATATATATATATATATATATATATGGTGGCTGCACTTTTTTGAGTAAACATCACATGATTTTTGAACAGTCAAAATTAATGTCTAGTCTTTCACTCTCTAGGCTGTTATACATTAATTTCACTGTTTCAAAACTAAGAATATCTACTCGAACAGAAAAAAATAACATCTAAATGTTAAATATCTCCTGAAGCGAAATTTTTTTTGGAATAACTTATTAAAACACGTAAATTTCAGAAATAAGTTATTCAAACAAAAAAAAAAAAAAATTTCGCTTGAAGATGGAACAGAGCTTACTTTAATTCAATTTAATTCAAATAATTATATTGAAGTTTTCGGCTCTTGTTTTGAAACATGAGAACTCTTATGTAGCGTGTTGGAATCATATTTTTAAATAAATAATTATATTTATGCTCTACTTTTGTATCGAGCACTATTTTTTTAAAATAATAACAAAAATATTAAAGATCTTTGCATTATTTACCTAACCAGTTCTTTCCTATTTTCTATATATTTTCACATATATATATATGTGTGTGCGTGTGTGTGTGTGTGTGTGTGTTTGTGTGTGTGTGTGTGTGTGTGTGTTTGTGTGTAAGGGTGTTTCTATACGTGTGCCTGTGTTTGCATTTATATATGTGGTTTTGTGTGTTTGCGTGCGTTTATATATGTGTCTCTGTGCGCGGGTGTGTTTATATATGAGTCACTGTGTGTGTTTATATATGTGTTTCTGTGTGTATGTCTGTTTATATATGTTCCTCTTTGTGTGCGTGTATGTTTATATATGTGCCTGTGTGTGTGCGTGTGCTTATATATATGTCTCTGTGTGTACTAATATATATGTGCATATATATGTGTATGTATATGCCCCTCTATTTGTGTATGGGTGTGTGTGCCTGTATATGTATGTCTATGTGCCTCTGTATTTCTGAGTGTGTGTGTGCGTGTGTGCGTGCGTGCGCGCGTGCTACAAATATCTGCGATTTGTATCACAGAAAAAAAGTAACACCTGCCATGCGTTCATTTGTAAACCAAGACGGGCCTAAGGGTTAGCGCTTCGAAATGAGGAATCAGCGTGCAGTGTTCGAATCCGTTCGAGTTCGTTACATTGACTTTCTCTTTCACACAAATATCCCCACAGAGACGAATATGTAATGTCATCTCGACTGCAGTCACTTTCTCACTTACAGGGTTGTGTCTTCCCTCTGTCTTTTCTACAACTATTTTCATGGCAACTGCTTTGACGAGCCACTTGCACTGGTACCCAAAACTGCATGAAGTTAAAACTGCTATTAGGTTGGCATCTCGGTCCCACCCTTTCACTGTCGAAACGGTTAAATGTAGCCGTCTGTTTTAATCCAGCAGCTTCTTAGCTCGCACTTCCCGACAGTGAAACTCCCTTCCTCTTACTTGCTTCCCTGATAGCTATAATCTTCAAATATTCAAATGTAATGCCTTGATCTTCATCCCCGTTTTTCTCTATATCATTTCCTAGTTACTCTTTACTTTTTCTGTCACTCTCTGTAACCCGTTGCGTGCTAGTGGCACTCCTGACTTGCTTGGGGTGAAATGCTTAAAAAAAAGCTACGTTATTGGCAGCAAGACTGGCTTTCACTTATTTGTTTTGAACTGACACACAATCTAAGTAAAAGATAAACTCTCCGAATTATATATATATATATAAAACACACACACACACGCGTAGACTATCTTGCCATTTGGCAACACGACAGTTGCTACAACTGCAGTACATTCAGTGCCTAAGCAAGCCAAAAAGAGTTAAGGCATTTGCGAGAAGAGGTAATCCACTTGCATTTAAATGCATTCCACTACAAAAACTGCAGTCTAGGTCAGTGGCTCCCAACCAATTTTGGGCCATGCCCCACTTTAGTATTTCTAAAATTCTGGTGTCACTCGCTCTCGTTATATTTCATTCTTACACACGCAACATCTTACTGAAATTCAAGCGAAGGAAGATTAAAAGACCATTAACTTGGTCTCTAAACAAGCCTCCAAAGACCATGGGAAAAATTTAAAAATACAAAAAGTTAGTTAAATACATATATAGTTTCAAAATATATAATTGTTGTGGATTCCGGGATAAAATCCGATCTCAAATGAATGACAAACGCAGGAATGAAATATAGCAAATAAATGTATTGACGTAATAATACAATTGGTAATACGGTTAGTAGATCCAGAAATGTGGTTAGTAGCAATAATAATTTATATACCAACTGGGAAATTCAGTATCGAAGTAGGGCTTCCTTCTGAGTCTACGTGCTTGTAACTATGATTCTTACAAAGCAGTTACCTCACACTCTCACTGCATCACTCCCGGGTATTCACCGGCAGCAGTACAAGTACACACTAGGGGAGTCCACTTGTATAAAAAATGGGGTGGACCCCTTAACAATAATAGTGAACGGAAATGCAGAGATATAAAATATTTGAATGAAAGCTCATTGTGTAATATACTTTGATCATTTTAATCATTAAATAATAATGCAAAATGATATTTGAGCTCATCACAAAATGACTGTTAGTGTGATGTGTCATGCCTGCTACAGATAGATTTTATATTAGGCAGCAATTTAGTCAGCTTAAGCCTCAAGTCTCCTCGTTTAGTGATATCCAGTCGATTTTCTTTGCTTCAATAACAAATCATTTACAGCGCTAAAGCCAAATTCAACTAAATATGAAGATGGTAACAACAAACTTTTTGCATCGGTGGTTGATTTGTTTGTTTGTTTGCGTTTTATGGCATATCAACCACTGTGGGTTATTTAATGCCAAATCCAGTTTATATGAATTTTAAATGCCTATTTTGTATGGAATAAAAAACGTATAGCTGGCAACATTATTGTTTCAAAAACGTACAGCTGGCAACATTATTTTTTTACAAAAAACGTATAGCTGGCAACATTATGGTTTCAAAAATGCATAGCTGGCAACATTATGGTTTCAAAAATACTTAGCTGGTAACATTATGGTTTCAAAAATGCATAGCTGGCAACATTATGGTTTCAAAAATACTTAGCTGGTAACATTATGGTTTCAAAAATGCATAGCTGGCAACATTATGGTTTCAAAAATACTTAGCTGGTAACATTATGGTTTCAAAAATGCATAGCTGGCAACATTATGGTTTCAAAAACGCATAGCTGACATTATTTTTAACAAAAAACGTATAGCTGACAACATTATTGTTTCAAAAAAGTATAGCTGGCAACATTATTGTTTCAAAAAAGTATAGCTGGCATCATTACTTTTCAGAAGACATTGCTGTTGGATGTAGTTTATCGCCATACCCAGGACGCGGATGTAGTTTATCGTCATACCCAGGACATAACGGTGGTTGAATTTGGGTATTTAGTTAGTGTCTCATCACAAAGCCATGAGATCACATCTTTTATATTAACGTTGGATCATTGCATATCAACTCAACTAAATTTTGGAAGTTCCTATGGGCATCATCTCAGATATTTATATGACATTCTAGTATATGGTACCCCCTATAAGTATATGGTACCCCCTATAAGAAAGAAAAACGAAAAAAATAAAATTTTGCCGTTCTTTTTTTGTTTAGTTATCTACTAGCTTACTGATTATTTACATTAATCCGAGGATTTAAAACAAATTCTGTCCTAAATAAAGGATGGAATGGCCCAAATAAGGCGAAAGAAATTGTTACAAATATATTTTGTGTTTTTGCATAATTTAATACGTTGGTGCAAAAATAATGACGTAATAATGTCGTTTTTTGACCTATTTTTCAACGTCAAAAAACGACATTATTACGTCATTATTTTGCACCAACCTAATAGATACACATAGGGAAATATATTAGGTTGGTGCAAAAATAATGTCGTTTTCTCACATATTTTACTATGTGAGAAAACGACATTATTTTTGCACCAACCTAATAGAAACAAGTATACTAAAATAGACTTTATCCAGCTCTTAATTAAAAAAAAAAAATACACAAACAAAACGAAAACGCACCTGTTTCAGATGTTATTAATGTAAATAGTGTAAATCATTAATTTTTTAAATGAATCGTTTCGAAAAAATTTTCAACATTCTCCTGGCGAATAGATAGATAGATAGATAGATAGATAGATAGTTCGTGAAGAGACTGATATATAGATATTAGGTTGGTGGAAAAATAATGACGTAATAATGTCGTTTTTGACCTATTTTTTAACGTCAAAAAACGACATTATTACGTCATTATTTTTCCACCAACCTAATAGATCAGAGGTTCCCAACCGATTTTAGGCGATGCCCCACTTTAGTATTTTTAAAATTCTGGTAACACGCCCCCACCACACACACACACACACACTGTAATATTTAATTCTTACATATTGAAAATTTTACTGAAATTCTCGTGAAGGTAACTTAAAAGGTCTTGCTCTCTAAACGAGACTCCAAAGAAGAAAAAAAAAATCAAAAAACAATTAAATAAAGTTTTAAAATATAAAGAACTGAAAGGTATACATATAAAATATTTAAATAAAAGCTTATTCTGTAATATACTTTGACCATTTTAATCGTGAAATAATAATGCAAAATGAAATTTGAGCTCATCCCAAAATGACTGTTAGTGGGATCCTTGCGCGTCATGAATTAGGTTTTATAATAGGCATCAATTTAATCAGTTAAGCCTGAAGTCTCCTCGTTTAGTGATATCCAGTCGATATTTTTTCTTCAATAACAAATCATTTACAGCACTAAAGCTACCTTCAACTAAATATGAAGATGGAAATGGTAACAAATTCCTTGCAACGGTGGTCGAATTTTTATGTCTGCATTCTGCATATACATCGTATGTATTAACACGGATTAAGATTAACCCTCTCACTAAGACTCACTAGAAAACAATTCACTGTTAATAACTCATTCTCTAATTCTGTTTGTATAGTAAGCCGAAGGTTGCACATCCTACGCATAGCCCACAAAAATATTACCCTGCCCCACCGGTGGGGCATGTGGCCCACGTTGGGAATCATTGGTCGAGATAAACAACAAACTGTCAAACAAATTCAAACTCTCGATCTACACTCTTGAATTTAATTAAAATTTAAATTAATTTAAACAAAACGAATAATTCCGTTATTATTGACGTTTTCCGTATTTTTCCGATGACACATGACCCAGTGTACATGTTATTACATCGTATGTCCATTCCACGAATCGTTCCTTGCAGACAGACCACAGATTCTCGATTGGATTTAAATCAGGACAGCTTCCGGGCTACTCTATAGTACTTTGATTTGCTCACTGGTAACGCTTGCCGTGTTTTCGTGCAGCGTTACAATTTTCCTACGCTTCTTTGGAGTAACGTCTATCGCAGAAAATGGCCGTAGGACAACTAATCGACAGTCGAGACAATAGTGTCCGGACGTGATGATATCACGGATGACGCAGTATTTTTCAAGGTCAAACAAATTTCATCATACGCCACAAAAATTGATTCATATTACTGCACACCACTGTAAATGACCTAATCTGAAGAAAAAATAGAAATCGATTACACCCTGTCACTCTAGTGGGTCTAAAACTGACCCTATGGTGAAAGAAAGGAAACTTAAGCGGTTCTTTCATTTAATTTGCACAAGGGTGTATGACCTCGTCCTACATAACTAACGAACACTTGCATTGTAAACATATGATTATCTTTTGCGCTATTCATAAATTTTGCAGAAAATCTGAGATAAGAATTCAACTTCATAGACATTTAATTTTTGGCTTCATTCTCTCTGTCCAAATTTCTAAACTGAATCGTTTATTTTTTAACAATGGCGCATTGATTCACTGAAAAGGCTTTTACTCATTCTTGTTATCGTGAAAATATTTCGGCCGATCTACTTTCAAGCGTTCTTTTATATTTGCACTGTATTGTAGCCGTGAGAAAATAGGTAACAAAAATCCACTCTAGCTCAGATCGACAATCTACGGCACGCGTGCCACACTTGGCACGCTAAGCAATTTCTAATGGCACGCAGCCGCAAATGACATCACGAAATCCTAAAGATATTAGGTTGGTGCAAAAATAATGACGTAATAATGTCGTTTTTTGACATATTTTTTAACGTCAAAAAACGACATTATTACGTCATTATTTTTGCACCAACCTAATATTTAGCTGTTTCAATGTAAATATATACTAAAGTATATAGCGAGTCAGGTTCACAGTTCAGTGGTTCGCTGGAAGAAGCTGTTTGAGTGGACTTACAAAGTACGTTTTATGGCGGGTCTTGGACGTGAAGATTATGACTGGTGGAACTAAAGAGTTTCCCGCCTGTGAAAAAGGGGTTCCAGAGTGGAAAATCATTCATCACCCCCAAAGACACGGAGTCGATTTTGGACTCTACTGAGAGTGGAAAGTGAAACCCTTGAAGGTCCTGCCTATGCAGGGTGCGATGAATATATTGTCGTCTAAATGATCCAGAAATGAAAATAACACTGACATCTCATTTTAACAGATATATTTACCAAAATTACACAAAAATATCTTGAGATACGAAAGAATACATTTATTCAATAAAATCGTCATCGGCTTCCACCACTGCGTCTAGACGACTTCAGAATCTCCTGCAACTCTTCTGGGCGGTCTCCTAGTTTAAGTTGGTGAATGCCGCCATAATCCTTGCCTTCAGTTCATCTTTGTTGTTACAAGAAGTTTTGCTTGTCTCTCGTTCAACTGCGCCCCACGCATAATAATCAAGGGCGTTGCAGTCTTGGGAGATCGGTGGTCAGATATAAGCGCCGCTGTGGTTGCAGAAATTGTCTGACAGCCGTGACTGGGTTCTCCTGCTTGTGTGGCGTGGTGAAGAGCCCTGTCGCCAGACACAGTCTTCGAGCAGCCACCATATTGACCCAAGGCTGCACTAGCTCCTGAAGGTACTTGATATGGGCCTCCGTGTTGTGTTTGAGACCCTGTAAGAAGATGATTAGAGGTATAACGTCGCTATCACTAGTGATCAATCCAAACACCTTGATTTTGACTGGATATATCATCCAACTTTTTCCAAATCCTCAACAATCTCCTCAGATTGACGCGCAAACACAATGAAATGTTCATATTGCAGCTTCCGGTGTGAATGCTAAGTAGTACAGAATGCCATTTCTCAATTTCTGGCAGACTAAATTGCGTCATGATGGTCTTTTTCTCACAGACAGGGGCCCAACCGACCCTACTATACTGTGCAGTCGATAAAATAACAAACAAACAACACGCATGCGCGAAATTAAAAAATTAAAATGGCGACAATTTACCCAATGCAGATTGTATATGGCAGCAGTAATCCCTTTTCGGTACAGGTAAGCGGACATTTTTCCAGCGTTTTTGTTGATAGGAGCTCCACTTGAGGTTTGGGTTGAGTTTACGTCCTAACTTTATTAATTAAAAATTATACTTTATTTTCGTCTCTTGGATTGAATATTCGAGAAATCTTATTAAAAAAAAATATGCTTATATGCTTAATCTTATTAAAGAAAAATAAATTAATATTATTAATTTAATAATAAAAAAAAAAAAACATAATTTCTTTAGAAATTGCTTCGTCTACGTTTGGATATAGAAATGAAGCGAACTTTCAAAAATCTTGGTAGGATTTGCGTTTATAAATCATTATTCGGCTTTGCTCGATCGACAACGCAGTCAGTGGATGTAAAGATTTTCCAAGCGTAGCTTAGATGTGGCACAAGGCCAAAAGCATGGGGCATCCAGTGAGGATCGAACCTACTTTTCAGTAGTAAGTGACCTAGCAAGACAAGTTTGCTACCCATTACACCCCGCCGAGGTGCCCAAGTCTGCCGAGAGTAATCGAAATCTAACGAGGGTCTTTCCCGCATGAGGCTTGGTTAGGAGGGGGGGACAAGTTTCTATCATGATGGGGAGCGCATATTTTTCTGTGGAAAATGAATGAGGGAGGTAAAGGATGAAAAAAAGGAAGAACAAAGATAATGAAGGAAACAAAAAAGAAAGAAAGAAAGAAAGAAAGAAAAAAAGAAAGAAAGAAAGAAACGATAGAAGGAAATGAATGAAGACAAAGAAATAAGTAAAGAACGAAAAACGAAATAAAGAAAATGAAGGAAAAACGAAAAAAATGATAGAAAGAAAAAAAGGAAAGAAATACAAAAAAAGAAAGAAAAATACAAAAAATGAAGAAAGAAAGAAAGAAAGAATGAAACAAAGAAACGGTGGGAAGAAAAGGGATAAGGTAATAACTTTAAAAAAAAGTAGGAAGGAAAAAATGAAAGAAATGAAAGAAAAACGAAAAATGGGGACATAAGGAAAGAAAGACATGGAAAACTGAAAAATGAAGAAAAGAAAGACATTGAAAAAGAAAGAAAGAAACAAAGAAACGATGAGAAAAAAGGAATGAGATGGGTGAAGAATGAAGAAAATAAGAAAAAAAGAAATGAATGAAAAACTAAAAATGATGAAAAAACATGGAACGAGTAATAAAGAATAAAAGAAAGAAGGAAACGATTGAAAGAAAATGTGAGAAGAGGATAAAGAATGAAAAAAGTAAGAGTAAAAGAAAATGATGGTAAAACGGAAAAGAATGAAAAAAGAGAAAAAGGAAAAGAAGAAAGAAAAATAAAGAAAAGAATGAAAAATTAGAAAAAAAAGAAGAAAGAAAAATAAAGAAAAGAATGAAAAAGAGAAAAAGGAAAAGAAGAAAGAAATAATGAAACAAAAAAATGGTGGGAAGAAAAGGAATGAGGGTAGAGAATGAAAAAAAAGTAACAAAGAAAAATGAATGAAATGAAAGAAATACAAAGAATAAAGAAAAGAAAGATCTGAAAAAAGAAAGAAAGAAAGAAAGGAAGGAAGGAAGGAAGGAAGGAAGAAAGAAAGAAAGAAAGAAAGAAAGAAAGAAACAGACGACGGGAAGAAATGGAATTTTTTTTTTTTTTTTTTTTTTTTTCATCCCAAGCAAGGCGGGAAGCCGCTAGGACGCAAGGGATTACAGAAAATTTAGAACAAGATCAGATAGGAGTGATAGAAAAAAGGATAAGGATAGTGGATAGCTGAATGCAACTGGAGATGTCGATTGACATTACACTTGAATAGCTGGAGATTATAGATCACAGGGAAACTGGAATAGGGAAGGGAGTTCCACAGTCGAGAAGTGCGAGACATGAAGCTATTGGAGCAGAAGAGACGGCTACATTTAGGAGTTTCGACAGTGAAGGGGTGAGAGCGGGATGCCAGCTTCGTAGGGCGCTTGAACTCATGACGTCTGGGAACCAGCGAATGCAGCTCCTCGGAGCAATTGCCATGAAAGTATTTGTAGAACAGACAGAGAGAGGCGACGGCGCGTCTGTGAGAATGTGGCTGTAGACGAGATGCCAGAGCAGGGCCATTGCATATCCGCCTCTGGAGCCTATCAAGAACCCCGAGGTAAAAAGAAGGTGGATAATGAATAAAAAATAGTATGAAAAAAGAAAGCGAAGGAAAACCGAAAATGAAGGAAAGAATAACATCGAAAAAGAAAGAAAAAAAGAAAGAAAGAAACGATGAGAAAAAAAAAAGAATGAGATGGATAAAGAATGAAAAAAATAATAAAAAAACAAGAATGAAAGAGAAGCTAAAAATGAAGGAAAAATGGAACGAGTAATAAAGAATAAAAGAAAGAAGGAAACGACGGAAGGAAAATGAATGAGAAGGATAAAGAGTGAAAAAGAAAGAGAAAAAGGAAATGAAGGAAACAATGAAAAATGATGGAAAGGAAGACAAAAAAGAAAAAGAAGCAAATATACGAAAAAAAAAAGAAAGGAAAAGAGAAAGAATGAAACAAAGAAACGATGAAAAGAAAAAGATGGAGGGTAGAGAATGAAAAAAGTAAGAAAAAAGAATATAAAAAAAAAATGAAAAATGAAGAAAAAAAAAGCCTGGAAAGAGAAAGAAACAAACAAACAAAGAAACGATGGAAAGAAATTGAATGAGGTGGGTAAGAATGAAAAATAGTATGAAAGAAAACGATGAAAAATGAAGAAAAAAATGACATAGAAAATGAAAGAAACTAACAAACGGTAAGAATAAAAAGAATGAGATAAGAAAAGGAAAAACGTAAGAAAGAAAGAAAGAAAGAAAGAAAATGAAAGAATTGAAAGTAAAACGAAAAATGAAAAAAAGAAAGACTTGGAAAGAGAAAGAAAGAAAGAAAGAAAGAAAGTATGCAAGCCTAAGAAAGAAAGAAAGAAAGAAAGAAAGAAAGAAAGAAAGAAAGAAAATGAAAGAATTGAAAGTAAAACGAAAAATGAAAAAAAGAAAGACTTGGAAAGAGAAAGAAAGAAAGAAAGAAAGAAAGAAAGAAAGTATGCAAGCCTAAGAAAGAAAGAAAGAAAGAAAGAAAGAAAGAAAGAAAGAAAGAAAGAAAGAAAGAAAGAAAGAAAATGAAAGAATTGAAAGTAAAACGAAAAATGAAAAAAAGAAAGACTTGGAAAGAGAAAGAAAGAAAGAAAGAAAGAAAGAAAGAAAGAAAGTATGCAAGCCTAAGAAAGAAAGAAAGAAAGAAAGAAAGAAAGAAAGAAAGAAAATGAAAGAATTGAAAGTAAAACGAAAAATGAAAAAAAGAAAGACTTGGAAAGAGAAAGAAAGAAAGAAAGAAAGTATGCAAGCCTAAGAAAGAAAGAAAGAAAGAAAGAAAGAAAGAAAGAAAGAAAGAAAGAAAGAAAGAAAGAAAATGGAAGAATTGAAAGTAAACGAAAAATGAAAAAAAGAAAGACTTGGAAAGAGAAAGAAAGAAAGAAAGAAAGAAAGAAAGAAAGAAAGTATGCAAGCCTAAGAAAGAAAAAAAGAAAGAAAGAAAGAAAGAAAGAAAGAAAATGAAAGAATTGAAAGTAAAACGAAAAATGAAAAAAAGAAAGACTTGGAAAGAGAAAGAAAGAAAGAAAGAAAGTATGCAAGCCTAAGAAAGAAAGAAAGAAAGAAAGAAAGAAAGAAAGAAAGAAAGAAAATGGAAGAATTGAAAGTAAAACGAAAAATGAAAAAAAGAAAGACTTGGAAAGAGAAAGAAAGAAAGAAAGAAAGTATGCAAGCCTAAGAAAGAAAGAAAGAAAGAAAGAAAGAAAGAAAGAAAGAAAGAAAGAAAGAAAGAAAGAAAGAAAATGAAAGAATTGAAAGTAAAACGAAAAATGAAAAAAAGAAAGACTTGGAAAGAGAAAGAAAGAAAGAAAGAAAGAAAGTATGCAAGCCTAAGAAAGAAAGAAAGAAAGAAAGAAAGAAAATGAAAGAATTGAAAGTAAAACGAAAAATGAAAAAAAGAAAGACTTGGAAAGAGAAAGAAAGAAAGAAAGAAAGAAAGTATGCAAGCCTAAGAAAGAAAGAAAGAAAGAAAGAAAGAAAGAAAGAAAGAAAGAAAGAAAGAAAGAAAATGGAAGAATTGAAAGTAAAACGAAAAATGAAAAAAAGAAAGACTTGGAAAGAGAAAGAAAGAAAGAAAGTATGCAAGCCTAAGAAAGAAAGAAAGAAAGAAAGAAAGAAAGAAAGAAAGTAAATGAAAGAATTGAAAGTAAAACGAAAAATGAAAAAAGAAAGACTTGGAAAGTCAAAGAAAGAAAGAAAGAAAGAAAGAAAGAAAGAAAGAAAGAAAGAAAAAAAAAAAAAAGGAAAAAAATAAGTGAGGAAAAAAACTAAAAAAAAGAAGTGAAATTCAAATCAAAAGTACTTCCGGTATAAGCAACTAACAAGATCTAACTACTGAAGCCAAATTGATTGCAACCTTGTCAATCATGACCGGACGACCCTTGGAATATCCTCCATAGGAAACAAACGGCGAAACAGTTCTATGCGCGTGTATGTTTGAGTGCGTTTGTACTTGTGCAAGAGTATGTATGAACGCGTGTAATTACTGATAACACATGAGGAATCTGACATTTCAAGTTACATTGCAAGGATCATAGATTTCACACAAAGGAAGTACTGTCGTGCGCATGCGCGTTTCTCATTACATGACAGCGTTTGCTATCAAAGCGCATCAAGAGCAGTTCCTTTCCTTTGTTGTATTAAGAAAAAAGAAAAAAAAAAGACGACGCTAATGTAAAACATATTCGTCCAAAGAGAGAGATAAGAAAAAGAAGATACGTAGATTTACATATAGAAAAAAAAAAAAAACGCAAGAAGAAAATTCAAAAAAAAAAACTGAACAAAACGAGAGAAAAAGATAAATTACGCATTTGAAAGTTAGCGGTTTCTTGATGCGGATGCAAATCGATTTTGAGTGAGATTATAAAGAATGATTTTTCCTTACGATGTTGCAAAACGAATGAGTGGCCAATCGGCTCGTTCCCCGACCGATAGTACCATAACGCATTCGGTAGGTGAATTGGGATGCCTAGCATTATAGGCGGGGCGGGGTACAGAGAAAGGACCTGGTAGAAAGAGAGAGAGAGAGAGAGAGAGAACGAAACAAGAAATAATACACTAAATCACGTATCGATGAAGCTTACCATTAAGATGGAATAAATTGATAGAGTGACAATAAAAAGCGCAATTACATAACAGGTATATATATATATATATATATATATATATATATATATATATATATATATATATATAACGATGAAATATATGTATTAATTTCATAACAGGTATATATGTATATATATATATATATAACGATCAAATATATGTATTAATTTCATAACAGGTATATATATATATATATATATATATATATATATATAACGATTAAATATATGTATTAATTTCATAACAGGTATATATATATATATATATATATATATATATATATATATATATATATATATAACGATGAAATATATGTATTAATTTCATAACAGGTATATATATATATATATATATATATATAACGATTAAATATATGTATTAATTTCATAACAGGTATATATATATATATATATATATATATATATATATATATATATAACGATGAAATATATGTATTAATTTCATAACAGGTATATATATATATATATATATATATATAACGATGAAATATATGTATTAATTTCATAACAGGTATATATATATATATATATGTAACGATGAAATCTATATATCAATTACATAACAGGTATATATATATATATATATATATATATATATATATATAAGGAAATGGACAAAGTCCAATAATTATTTTGAGACATTTTTATACGTTCTTTTTATAGATAGTATTTATCAATCCACCCACGAGGATTGAATGTGGCACAAGGCCTTTTTAATGTGGGTATCTCCGAGCCGTAGGCCCAGCCAAAAATAAATAACCATCCAAACCCCCCGAGGGGGGCCAGTTCCGTCAACCAACTCCAACGAAACTCTACACTTCGGCGGAGCTTCGTCAAAGTTCCTCCCTGCAAGCAGGGAGTTCGACAGACACCCAACCCGGCAGCTCACAAAGCACAGATACTACACTTTGATCCTAGCCACCGGGCCGGGCGGGTATTTTTTTTATAGATACAAATATTTAAGTAAATACTCTGTTTATAATAAACAATATAAACAACATTTACCGGCCTGAATGTTCGAGAAATTGTAACAGAAAATATTCGTCTCTTTCCGACAGGATTCGAACCTGTTTCCTATACGGAACTGTCATTTAGCTTGACGTGCCTTTACCGATTTGGCCACAGAGGCGCGTTCGGCCAGCAAGGTGGAATTTACTGTATTTAAACTTCAATCTTCCATGAATCTCGTACATTCATATCTGCTCATGGCGTATCAAATGTAAACAAATGACGTTTATGAAATGGACAAAGTCCGACAATTATTTTAAGACATTTTTATGTTTAACATTCTTTTTGTAGAAACAAATATTTAAGTAAATACTCTCTTTTTAATAAACAGTATTAAACAACATTTATCGGCCTGAATGTCCGAGAAATTTTCACAGATACGGAGAGAAGAGATAATATAAATTTGAACAGACTGAGACATATATATATATATATATATATATATATATATAGATAGATAGATAGATAGATAGAGAGGCTGACAGACGATAGATCGATAAATAGATAGATAGACAGACAGCTAGATAGATAGATAGATAGATAGATAGATAGATAGATAGATAGTCATCCACTGTCGTGAATCAAATTTCGTCTTTTCCATTCTTATTATTCTTATTCTCATTGACATCTTATACCCCACTGCGTACTTGTGGCATGCGTGCAGTGGAATGGTTTAAAATATATGTAAAAAATAAATATTGAATTGAGATAGATAGATAGATAGATAGATAGATAGATAGATAGATCGATCGATCGATAGATAGATAGATATTCTGAACCCTTTCAAGACGAAGGTTATATATCAAGAAAAACAGAAAAAGTTGAAAAGAAATAACATTCTTAATATAACTGGAAATGACCCCTGGGTCAAAAGCTGCCCGTATGTTGAAACAAACCAAAAAATACTTTTTTTTTACTGATAGACTTCGTCATAGCCATCAAACGTCCACACTTTAGTATGTATCTGCCTATATTTCTGAGATGAAGTATTATGTACACTATTTACATTATTCGGACTATTGTCCTCCTCTTTGTCGCCATGTTTATCGCATTCATGGGACAGTGGATAAAGGCGTTACTTAGATCCAGTGACAGGACCCAAAAGAGTGTGAGTTCAATACCTAGTTAAGGCAATGGAGAACTTTCAGAGGGGAATTAACAGGAGATAACTGATAACTGACATCCATTAGACATGGTACGTGGAACTAGAACAGTCTACGCCATCGAGCTAAATAAAGGGTTCAGTTCGACATTCCAACTAACTAAAGAAGTACGGAGCGTACAACGGCCACAAAGATGAAGACAATAGTCCGAATAATGTAAATATTTTAGTTTGTTGCAGCACACTTGTTAGGGGAGGGACAATGTCCACATGGCGCGACGAAGATCGAATAAAATCAACATACATATGGAGTTAGATCACTTAACCGTCGGCCAAGTTTTCTTTACAGAATGCATATCCAAATCTTTGTTAATATGCCGAAACAGTGATGTGGACTTCTGTCTTTTTTTTTTTACCAAATAAACGGATGGTAAAACACCTACTGTCACAGACAGAGAGTTTCAAACGATGGACTACCGGCGCATCCGAAAATAAATCTTTTCTTTGCATCAAATTTAATAACAATTTATTCGTCCTAAGGATGCAAAACACGCAACCGGGAGATTAAGTCGCCCACACGTCTTTACCGTTCTCGCATGTAATGAGAATTCATTTCTGTGTAGGTTTTATACTAAGATGGCGTCATTGTCGTTGTGAAAAACGGGGAGATCTAATTTATTTTCCTTTCCTTGAAACATAGACTTCTGATTTTAGAGTCGTAGAAATACACTGGTATATACAGAACAGGAAACTATCTATCTATCTATCTATCTATCTATCTATCTATCTATCTATCTATCTATCTATCTATCTATCTATCATTTTAAATCTATCTATCTATCTATCTATCTATCTATCTATCTATCTATCTACTGATATTGTGGTGCGATGGGTAAATTGTCGCCATTTTATAATTTTTAATTTTGCGCATGCGTTTTATTTATTTCGTCGACTGCACAGTATAGCAGGGTCAGTTGGACTCCGTCTGTGAGAAAAAGTACCCCGTGACGCAATTCATCTATATATCTATCTAAACATGTCATCTATCTATCTATCTATCTATCTATCTATCTATCTATCTATCTATCTATCTATCTATTTATCTATCTATCTATCTATCTATCTATCTATCTAAACATGTTATCTATCTATCTATCTATCTATCTATCTAAACATGTTATCTATCTATCTATCTATCTATCTATCTATCTATCTATCTATCTATCTATCTATCTATCTATCTAAACACGTTCTCTATCTATCTATCTATCTATCTATCTATCTATCTATATATCTACTGATATTGTGGTGCGATGGGTAAATTGTCGCCATTTTATAAGTTTTAATTTTACGCATGCGTTTTATTTATTTTGATTTTGTCGACTGCACAGTATAGTAGGGTCAGTTGGGCTCCGTCTGTGAGAAAAAGTACCCCGTGACGCAATTCACTTTGCCAGAAATTTGAAAACGGCATGTTGTATTGCTTGGCATTCACAGCCGGAAGCTCCAATACGAAGATTCCTGAGTGTTTGTATATCAATCTGGAGATTCGTGAAGAGTTGAATGAGTCTAATAGTGATTACGAAGATGTTTAGAGTGATCACTAGTGATGGCGACGTTATTCCTCTATTCATCTTCTTACGGGGCCACATACTCGACCCGGAGGTATATATCAAGTGCCTTGAGGTGGTAGTGTTAGCCTAGGGCAAGAAGGTGGCTGCTGGAAGACATAATGTCGGACAAAAGGTCTCTGCCCCATGCCATACAAGCAGGAGATCTGTTAGCCGATATGAACCGACAGAAATAGATAGATAGATAGAAAGATTAGAAAAGACTTAGATAGATAGATAGATAGATAGATAGATAGATAGATAGATAGATATGAAAAGATTTACATACAATAGATAGATAGATAGATAGATAGATAGATAGATAGATATGAAAAGATTTACATACAATAGATAGATAGATAGATAGATATGAAAAGATTTACATACAATAGATAGATAGATAGATAGATAGATAGATAGATAGATAGATATAAAAAGATTTACATACAATAGATAGATAGATAGATAGATAGATATGAAAAGATTTACATACAATAGATAGATAGATAGATAGATAGATAGATAGATAGATAGATAGATAGATAGATCAAAACAGACTGAAATAGATAGCTTGCTAACTAGATAGATATTAACTGACTGAAATAGATAGATAGATAGATAGATAGATAGATAGATAGATAGATAGATAGATATCTGTGTGTGGTAGAGAGCATTTAATATTTAGTACTTGCCATGGAAAAATACGTTTTCTACTAAATGAACTCACGAAAGTTTCTGGGCAGAATATTCTTTGAAACAGTTTTCTGCTACATTTCCATTTTCTCTAATACTGTAGTTGTTCACATGTTCGGTCCATAATATTCTGTTACTTCGAGTCTCTTCTTCATTTGTGATGGGATTGTTCAGCATGAACTGCCATATATATATATATATATATATATATATATATATATATATATATATATATATATATATATATATATATTGAAAAATGGTCAGAACTGTGTAACGAAAAAAACATATTTTAAATCAATTTATTTATAATATTAATGCTCTGTAAATTTACATTTTATATATATCTATAACACCAGGTTATATATATTACTGTTCTTTCTTTCTTATATATATATATATATATATATATATATATATATATATATATATATATATATATATAGATAGATAGATAGATAGATAGATAGATAGATAGATATTGCCAAATAGTTCAATACTCTTTTCTTTTTTTTTTCTCACGAATATTTTGAACGAAATGTGTTTAACAACATAAGATATATAGATGACACATTGTTGATAGCAGAGGCAAAAAGGAAACTTGAAGAACTCCTTCAGAAGATTGTGAAATGATACGAACAGTAAGGGGACTCAACAGCAATGCAAGAAGATGGAATACATGGTTGTTAGCAAAGGGAACAACTCAAAATGCAAATTAGAATTTGCAGATAACGAAATCAAACAATAAATAAATTAAATATCTGGGAAATGTTTTAAAAGAACGGAAAGTGCGACACTGAAATCCAAAGGCGCATTGGGATAACAAAAATATCTTTCTTTCTTTCTTTCTTTCTTTCTTTCTTTCTTTATCACTCTCTTTCTTTCATTCTTCCTTTCTTTCTCTCTTTTTTTTCTTTCTTTCTTTCGTTCTTTCATTCTTCCTTTCTTTCTCTCTTTCTTTCTTCCTTTCCTTCTCTCTTTCGTTCTTTCTTTCATTCTTCCTTTCTTTCTTTCTTTCTTTCTTTCTCTCACTCTTACATTCTTCCTTTCTTTCTCTCTTTCTTTCATTCGTTTTTTCTTACTCACTTTCTTTCTCTTATTCTCTCTTTCTTTCATTCTTTTTCTTTCTTTTTTCTTTCTTTCTTTCTTTCTTCCTTCCTTTCTCTCTCTCTTTCTTTCTTTCTCTCTTTCATTCTTTCAGTCATCCTTTCTTTCTAGGTTTCTTTCTTTTTCTTTCTTTCTTTCTTTCTTTCTTTCTTTCTTTCTTTCTTTCTTTCTTTCTTTACTTAATTATTTATTTATTTACTATGGTTCCTCTAGCGCCTAGGTATGGAGTAATGTTTAGTGATTCTCGTCTGGTTGACCCTTATTACTGAGTAGTGAGTTCAATCCTCGTACCCAGAACAAAATTCAACTTCAAATCCACCAACTGAGATTGACATGATGTAAAATCAACCAACTTAACTTGACCTTAAATAACTGCAATAAAAAGGCTGCACTAATATAGTCACCACCACTACTATGACAATAAAGTCCCACCCTTTTTTCCTTTATATATTGGGTGCAGCGGCATGGGTAAAGACTAGAGAGGCTAGTAGAATTGAGAATTACTACTGAGTATTGAGTTTGATCCTAACTAGGCGTCTCATACAAAATTTGACATTACATCGCCAGGTTCACACTCCTCCCCGGTCTTTTGAACAGGAGTAGAGGTTTATCCCTTGTTTCCTCTTTAGGATTAGGTCTCAAGTTGCTTTTAAAGATCTAGTTCAGCTCTATAATTCTAATATCTCCGCTTAAACAATGAAATTTTATTTTCTACAGTAGAATCCCTGACAACCGCACTAAGAAGGCCTCGCATAGATGAGGAATTGGTTATAAATTCTGGATATGGGGGATTAATTAGATTAAAATAAAAGAACTGAAATCAGGTTTAACATTTATTTTCAATGTTTTATAATAAACAAAATAAGCTAATGGTCAGTGAAATATAACGGAATTGATTTTAAGGAAAAAGAAATCAATTATGTAATGTTAATGAAAATTCATTCAATTAAGTCTGCCACGTATGCAAAACAAATAACAAGTAACGAGGATTTTTGAATCACTGTTGCATGATGATTCTTTTTCTACTAATGTCCATTTTTAACTTTTTCCATATTTCGTTTTGCTTTTGTTCTTGAAATTTTTTAACCGAAAGACACTTTTTAACTCTGCGTGCGTTATTGCAATCATCATAGCTGAATGCTGGCTTTCTTTCCATAAAACTGACAACCTTTTCAATAGCTTTTTCAATTTCAATCCAGATTTCATCACAATCATGTTTTTTTGTATTTTCTTGTTCATAGTGACAGTGTGAATGCTGGAGAATAGTTTCTTTGAAAGATTTTTTTATCATCCAATGTTGACTTTCCTATGTTGAATCCAGCCATTAGTTACAATGAACTTTCATCACGGTCTAATCTGTTTAAAATTTCCACTTTTTGCGATAACTCAAAAGTTTTTCTTTTCCTCTTATTCCCATCATCTTTTGCACCAATACAAGCCATTAGGGTGAAATAAGCATAAGTAATTATCCAAAGTAAATTTCCTGAAAAAACGAAATTTCAAATCACATATCACCCAAATAGTTCAAATTTACACATCAAAATCATGTCCGGATATGCGGGATTCAAGATATGAGGTACTCTGGATAGGAGGGATTCCTGATATGAGTCACTCCGGATATGAGGGATTCCGGATATGAGGCACTCCGGATATGAGGGATTCCGGATATGAGGTACTCTGGATATGAGGGATTCCTGATATGAGTCACTCCGGATATGAGGGATTCCGGATATGAGGCACTCCGGATATGAGGGATTCCGGATATGAGGTACTCTGGATATGAGGGATTCCTGATATGAGTCACTCCGGATATGAGGGATTCCGGATATGAGGCACTCCGGATATGAGGGATTGCGGATATGAGGTACTCTGGATATGAGGGATTCCTGATATGAGTCACTCCGGATATGAGGGATTCCGGATATGAGGCACTCCGGATATGAGGGATTGCGGATATGAGGTACTCTGGATATGAGGGATTCCTGATATGAGTCACTCCGGATATGAGGGATTCCGGATATGACGCACTCCGGATATGAGGGATTCTGGATATGAGGTACTCTGGATATGAGGGATTCCTGATATGAGCCACTCCGGATATGAGGGATTCCGGATATGACGCACTCCGGATATGAGGGATTCTGGATATGAGGTACTCTGGATATGAGGGATTCCTGATATGAGCCACTCCGGATATGAGGGATTCCGGATATGAGGCACTCCGGATATGAGGGATTCCGGATATGAGGTACTCTGGATATGAGGGATTCCTGATATGAGTCACTCCGGATATGAGGGATTCCGGATATGACGCACTCCGGATATGAGGGATTCTGGATATGAGGTACTCTGGATATGAGGGATTCCTGATATGAGCCACTCCGGATATGAGGGATTCCGGATATGAGGCACTCCGGATATGAGGGATTCCGGATATGAGGTACTCTGGATATGTGGGATTCCTGATATGAGCCACTCCGGATATGAGGGATTCCGGATATGAGGCACTCCGGATATGAGGCACTCCGGATATGAGGTACTCTGGATATGAGGGATTCCTGATATGAGCCACTCCGGATATGAGGGATTCCGGATATGAGGTACTCTGGATATGAGGGATTCCTGATATGAGGGATTCTACTGTATTAAGAAACAGAGATAAGAATAACTGTTTTAAAATTAAACTTTCTTAGCTCGCCGCAATTTTGGAAAGCATTCGACGACATTTTATATTTTGCATTAACCACCGACTTGCGTTTCTTACGAGAAAGCTCATTGGTGCTAAAACTAAAAAAAAATATAAACAAATAAAAATAAAGCTGATTCGTCTAGATTAAAGTTATAAGGAATGTAGTTCTGTCTTCTTTTCATACGACAGATATTTGATGGAATCAGTTGATTCAAATTTACTATGCGTTTATCTATCAATTCATTCAACTGGTATTTCCGACCTTATTTTAATCTGGGCAATATTTGATCAAAATAGTTTATCCAAATTTACAATGTATTTCTAATAATCCATTCAACTCATAAGTTTCCTCTCTCCGGCTTTCGTTTAAGCCAAACAACATTTGATCAAAACGGTTTATTTAAACACTATTTACATTATTTGGACTATTGTCGTCATCTTTATCGCCATATTTATTACAACGTTTCAGCCGTTGTACGCTCCGTTCTTCTTCAGGTGGTTGGAATGTCAAACTGAACCCTTTATTTCGTCCACTGGGGTAGACTGTTCTAGTTCCACATGCCATATCTAATGGATGTCAGTTATCAGTTATCTCCTGTTAATTCCCCTCTCCAAGTTCTCCACCGCCTTAACCAAGTATTGAACTCACACTCTTTGGGTCCTGTAACTAACGCCTTTATTCACTGTACCATGTGTCATTAAGGACACACGGCATAGTGTATACGTATAGACAGATACGGTTCATTTAAATTTACTATTTATTTGCGCTTCTGTAAAATCGTTCTACAGACTTATTGGAGTCACGTATGTATTGGCAGCAGCCAATCTTGGAGAAGAAATACTCTGCATTCAAAAGCATGGAGAAAATTCTCTTTTCCCTCCAAGAATTCATAGCAATTCACGTTTAATAAAGAAAGAAGAAAAAAAAAAAAAAACGTTGCGCAGTCATCATCGCCTACATTCTGAAGTGACGTGATTTAAAAACAAAAGACGCAATAAGGAGTCATTTAGATACGTTGCTGTTCTTAATTTTTAATTAGTTTATATCGAACCTCGTCCAATTTGTTCAGAATTTCCTCTGGCAGCTGAAAGTGGAGGAAAATTTAATAGGAGCCTTTCAAAATTTGCTAAAAAAGAATTATTTTACCTTTCGTAATTCTCTTTGATGGACCTTATAATTCTTTAACCAAATTCCATTTAGAATTCTCTCATCTTTGTAATGAAATTTCAGAGAACCATCATTCTTCGTTCGTTTACCCTTACTGAGATAACAAATGGCTCTGATTTCTAAACTTTTCTTTTACTAATGTTCGACCTAAGAGACACTCAAGATAGAGTCTTATCTAAGGAATAGATTCATACACATGGCTCTTCAGCATACATACACCCTTGTGCAAATTAATTAAAACGATTTTAGTTTCCTTTCTTTTACCATACGGTCAATTTTAGACCCACTGGAGTGACAGGGTGTAATTTCTATTTTTTCTTTAGATTAGGTCATTAGTGGCAAGAGTAGTGATTTTCCAAGCGTAGCTTAGATGTGGCACAAGGCCGAAAGTATGGGGCACCCAGTGAGGATCGAACTCACTACTCAGTCGTAACTGTTTTAGCGAGACAAGCTTGCTAACCATTACACCTCGAGGCAAGGTTAAGAGGGTAGAAGTACATTCTGTAAGAACATGTGGGTAAGATAACGGTTAACCTTATAATTGATCAGGTTAAGATTCTATTGAAAGCATCCACTTGGGAGTCGATCCACCAAAGTGGAACTTATTATCACTTTTTAGTAATGTTCCCTTCAAGTAGAGGGTTAGTGAATGAGGTTGTTGTGTAGGTGGTAAGAATAAGCGGTAAGAATTATTTTATCTTTCGTAAATGTTTTTGATGAACATTATAATTCTTTAACCGGATCTCATTTAGAATTCTCTCGTCTTGGTAATGAAATTTCAGAGAACCATCGTTCTTCGTTCGTTTACCCTTAGTAAGATAAAAAATGGCTCTGATTTCTAAACTTTTCTTTTACTAATGTTCGACCTAAGAGACACTCAAGATAGAGGCTTATCGACAGCGGTTGTTTTGGGAGTAGAAAGAATAGGAGGCGTTGTTTATTTGTATAACTTGAACAGTTTAAGATTGTATTGGAAGAATCTACTTGGTAGTCGATTCAGCAAAGTAGCGGTTCGTGTAAAAAGCCGTTCGACTGAGACTTATTCTCATCATTGGAATACAGAGGGAGATTATGGTGCTTTGCTACAGTCTACGTGTCATGGTGGGTCCTAGCTGTGAAATTATATATATGATGAATATGGCAATAAAGATGAAGACAACAGTCCAAACAATGTAAATAGTGTAAAAACTTATTACTCTTATTTTTTATTCTCATTATTATTATCATTATTATATTTTTCATTATCGTAATCATTATTATCACTATTTATTATTAACATTATTATGATTATAATTATCATTTTTATTATCATTATTTATTATCATTAATATTATTATTATCAATATCATTATTTTATGATTATTATGTTTTATCTTCATTATTTAAAAAACCTTCAATTAAAATGGAGCAAAAACAGCATCATGTTTAAATATAACAGAGTCTATTTTTTTCAATTACTTTAAAGTACTTTCATTAAAAAACATTTTGAATTAATGCAATTATTTATATAACAGAAGTAGTCTATATTTATTCAATCAAAGTTAGCCGAGGACATGAAGGGGTAAAACAGGCAACATGAAGACCCACTTCAGACCACAATTATTTTGGAGGTTTTGAAATTCAATTTTTTAGTGTGCTACCAGGGATGTAAAAGAGGATACATTTATAAAGCAATTATTAAGTTTGATGAAAATTTGTTGAAAGAACAACGAAAAATAAGAAAGAAACCAGTAAAAATCGCCATTTTTTTCGCTATTTACGCGGGTTTTCACTATATGGTTGGATTCAATTATCAAGTCAAATGAACGTTAAACAATCAACTTATTGTTAGCTACAATTGCCTGAAGTTTTATTAGATTTCTTGAAAATTGAGTGAGTTTTTAGTTTAAAATTAGTGTTAAAATCAATTTTCTGTTTTTCGCGTTTTTTTTGCTAAACGCGGTGGCGCAGAAATAAAAATGCCGTATCGTTGAGCTCGTCATGATGTAAGTAACCTACATACAGAGTTTGAACGAAGTCGGAGGAAAAAAGTTGAATATATCAATTTTGGTTGGCTTGATCGATTACTGATTTTGAAAAAAAATATCAATTTTTACGCTAAAAACCTATCTCTTACACTGTACAATGTATTTGCCAAATTTGGTCAAAATCGATTGGTTGGATCTCGAGTGAAATGGCATCACTCAGGCAGACAGACAAACTCACAGACAACCTCTGTTTTATATATATAAATATACTAGCAGCCTGGCCCGGCGTTGTCCGTGCTTGAATCAAAAATCGTACGACTCATACAGCAATCGCTATCACTTGACTTAAAATATTTTTGCCCTTCCTTGCCTTTAAAGGAGTGCCCTTTGCCGTGCTGATGTTGCTACATGCCTTACTTCTTGCCTATCTCACACTGCAAATTTTTTCTAAGCTCTATACTAAACATTAAATCTGTTACGAAAAAAGAACTAAACAAAATGAACACAAAACGACCAGCTTTAAAAAAGGACTCGTAACTGGAAAAACCGAATGAAAAAAGAATGTTAACAACAAATACTTTTTCACACCCAACCCAGTTCTGCGGAATCAGAATCAACGTTGAGTTTAAGCAAGCGAATGAGCCAATTGGAGTAAAGTGCCATGCAGATTTAAATTTTTTCCACTTGTGACGAATGCAGCTATCGATCTTTTTTGCATGCTAGGATGCTAGTTAACATTCGTGTCAGTCAGCTATTGGCTCTCATGCTGGCCAATAGAATCTTTCTGCCTGATCGTGGTAGCCAGCTATAGGCTCTCACTCTGGTCAGTAGAAAATGGCCGCAAACTACATGAAAACTGCCGTAGAAGCATGAAAAAAACGATTATTTCGACTATCGATGAGAGTTGGGAAATGCAAAGTCGGTCTTGGCTTTTACGCTAACTTGGAGCATGTGCATGTAAATGTTGGTTCAAATCCGTCGAAAATTGCGACCGTGAATTCGTTACACACACACACGCACATCCTGCTTTTATAGATAGATATTATCCCTGTTACTTTCAGTTTTATACGTTCCCTTATTGACCCCTTACCCAAGGCAAACAAATGACTACACGCATTATGTTGTTATAGATACCGACGTCATGATATATAAACTATGTATGTCTATAAACACGTTCCATTGATAATCATCCCCTTTGCCATAAAAATCGGTGTCCTCAGTATAATAAATAAAATGTACAGATAAGCACATTGAAAAAAAAATCCTTGATTACCCAGTGCTTGCAAGAGAATTCCAAAAATTGCCCTCTGTAGAACTGCTCATGAAGTCATAAGATTATTATCAACGCAAAGAAAATAAAAACTCTGTACATGTATCACCTAACATCAGAATCTGTGCAAAGAGACATTACCCCCCAGGTTTTCGAAAAAGGGAGTGTACTGAATAGAAAATAAAAGAAAATAATAATAATCCGTCAATTAAATGCCACACGTGATACACGCATGGCTGATCATGTATCTTTCGATACCTGACTGACGCGGCAGAAGATTTTCCCCGCAGTAGTTTGCCATTTCTTTCTGCGGTTACGGTTACCAACCAAAGCTAAAGAAAGCAGTCTGTCCTGCTATTTAACCCATAACTGGGAGGGGGAAGAAGAGATAACTTTCCCAAATATATTTGTGCGTGTTGTAACCTAGGAAAGGTTACTAAATGAGGAATAACTAAAATTGACGTTGCAAATGAAATAGCAATGTTTATAACATCAACAAAATACAATACTCGCCAGCTGCGTGAAGTAGGTAAACCACTGCTAGTGATGCACTACCTTGACAGCATATTACCTTCACTTACAATAGTGTCCAACGTATTTATCAAGATTGGGACATAGCCATTAGCGTTGATAAGTACGGTATATAACAATTAAAATTTTAGATTAAAAATTATTTCTTAAATTCTTTAGGAACTACTTACATTATAAAATATAAATATAAAATATAGAAAATTTAATTTGATTTTACGGTTTATCAACCCTTTTTAGGTTATTCAAAAGCATTTATTTGCTTATTTCAAAACAACCGGTTTGACAAAAAGCGCAGGGATCAGTGGTGTGAAGTAGGTAAACCAATACTAGTGGTGGACTAGTTGGACAGCATATTACGTCCCCTCCACTTAGAATACTGTCCGACGTATTTATGAGGATTCGGATATACCCATTAGTTTTCATAGGTATCGTATATAACACACCGCTTTTTTAGATTTACTCTGCCCAGAGTCATTATCTCTTCCTCGTCGCCAAAATATATCCTAGGAAGGGTTACTTAATGAGAAATAAACAAAAGTGGAATTTGGAAATGAAATGGTAATCTTTATAACATCAACAAAATACAATACTCGCCAGCGGCGTGGAGTAGGTAAACCACTGCTAGTGATGCACTATTTAGATATCATATCACAGGTACGGTATATAAGAGTGTGTAAGTGAATATAATGAACTCGAATTCGAACACTGCTATCCAAGGGCTCATTCCGAGACGATATTCATTAAAGCACAACGCACATCCTATAATAATAATAATAATAATAATAATAATAATAATAATAATAATAATAATAACAACAACAACTAGAGGGACCTGT
The DNA here is from genome assembly GCA_963932145.1 of Acanthosepion lycidas. Lineage (NCBI taxonomy): Eukaryota > Metazoa > Mollusca > Cephalopoda > Sepiida > Sepiidae > Acanthosepion > Acanthosepion lycidas. The sequence goes on from OZ010612.1 coordinate 29,775,289, forward strand.
GAAAATTTCACTGTTTTCCTATTTGAATTTCCTGATTAATCTTAATTCTTCAGTTAATGACTGAGTAAGCTCATGGAGAGTTCTATGGCAATTAAATATCCGTAGAAATTCTCCTGTCGCATCATTAAATATTTGAGATTAACAGCTTTAAAAAAAAATATTGCAATAATAATTCGTAAATATGAATGCGGGTTGTTATTTTAAGAAGTAAGGGGGTACAAATAAAAAGATTTGAAATTGATAACTTTTTTCTATTTCGCTGAAACAAGCGTTAAATACACCTATCTTCCTTTCTTTCTTTCTTTCTTTCTTTCTCATCATGCCTTTTTTTATAGTTATCTTACTTAGCATCTTTCTTTCTTTTTCTTTCCTTTATTCTTTACTCTATTCCTTCCTTGCTAATTGTTCTGTTTCTTTCTTTCTTTCTTTCTTTGTTTCTTTGTTTCTTTCTTTCTTTCTTTCTCGCTGAATGTAAGTATTGTCTCTTATATGTCTTTTGTTTTTCCGCTGAAACAAAACGGCCTATATCATTATGAGTTATTGACAGTAAAAGTGAAACTCTATCTATCTATCTATCTATCTATCTATCTATCTATCTATCTATCTATCTATCTCAGTCTTTTCATATCTATCTATCTATCTATCTATCTATCTATCTATCTATCTATCTATCTATCTTCGTCTATTCTTATCTATCTATCTATCTATCTATCTATCTATCTATCTTCGTCTATTCTCATCTATCTATCTATCTATCTATCTATCTATCTATCTATCTTCGTCTATTCTCATCTATCTATCTATCTATCTATCTATCTATCTATCTATCTATCTATCTTCGTCTATTCTCATCTATCTATCTATCTATCTATCTATCTATCTATCTTCGTCTATTCTCATCTATCTATCTATCTTTATTCCTTTCTTTCTTTCTTTTTCGCCCCGAAACCAAGTAGTAACTTTCTCCTCTTTTCACACGATCAAGATGGAAGACTCCATTTTTATGAGGTTTTGGCAGGGCGTAACGGTCGTGAAAACTAACTCGGGAAATTACGAAAGGTGGTATAAGCACAATAAAAAAAAAAAAAAAAAAAATAATAATAATAATAATAATAATAATGTCGCACCTACAAAACCGTTCCTGTTGTAGTTGGAGCTGTAGGTCATATAAAAGAAGTAACTGAAGAACAAATCAACAAAATCCCAGTAGATAGATAGATAGATAGATAGATAAATAGATAGATAGATAGAAGACTTTAGAGAGCTAGCTAGCTAGCTAGCTAGCTAGATAGATAGAAGACTTTAGACAGACAGATAGATAGATAGATAGATAGATAGAAGACTTTAGATAGATAGATATATAGATAGAAGACTTTAGATAGATAGATAGATAGATAGATAGATAGATAGATATTTATATTTACAGTGTATACGGCCACTTTACCAGAATTCCATATGATATACATGCTACGGTAAGCAAACCTGCGAATCCTAATCTAAAAACAAACTATTTTAACGATATTCAGCACGAAATCACGCATCACGTGGGTCCAAGTAGGTTTAGTGAAGCCAAGTGATTGCAGATATGTTTTTGCCAGTACATTCGTGATACTATGCATCTTTCTTTCATGTTAATCACAAAATATTATAGTCAGACATGTCAGATTAGCAATTACATTCCCTTAAAAAAAAAAAATCAAGACCAAAATTTAACAACATTTAAAAACTTTCATTTACTTGGTACGAAATTGTATCACTTAGAATGTTCCATAATTTACCCACACTTTCAGTTCGCCCGAAGTCTACAGGGTGTCCGTAAAGTTCGTGTGCACTTTAAAAAATTATAACTTTATTTGTATTTGCGATAGAAATAATCTGTAAAAAATGTTATAAAGTTTAATGAACCTAGTTGTCAGTATAGCTAAAAGATGTGATTTCAGGCATTACTGTAAATCAGTTGGCAAATGTTTTCCGTGAACTGCAAAATCGTATTACCCTTTGTATTGCTAATGATGGAGGACATGTGGAAACTTAAATAAAATTTCAATAAAACCTTAAAAAATATAGATTTATTTTTTTCGAATCCTTTTTACAAATTATTTCTATCGCAAATACAAATAAAGATAAAAAATTTTTAAGTGCACACGAACTTTATGGACACCCTATGTATATATATATATATATATATATATATATATATATATATATATATATATATATATATATATAGGTACCTATACTCGTTTCGAAAAACCTTCGAATTTTTGATTTGCCAATGATCAAATCAATCACGAAGGAAAAAAAAAAGTTTTAAAAAAAGAAAGAGCTAGAAACATGAAAGTCTGTCGAAAAAAATTGCACAGATACAGGTTTAAAGCCCCAAAAAACCCCGACAAGTGTGTACATATATATATATATATATATATATATATATATATATATACACGCACACACAGGGTGTCCATAAAGTTTGTGTGCGCTTTAAAAATTTATAACTTTATTTGTATTTGCGATAAAATAATCTGTAAAAAATGTTATAAAGTTTAATGTACCTAGTTTTAAGTATACCTAAAAGATGTGATTTCAGGCATTACTGTGAATCAGTTGGCAAATGTTTTCCGTGAACTGCAAAATCGTATTACCTTTTGTATTGCTAATGATGGAGGACATGTGGAAACTTAAATGAAATTTCAATAAAACATTAAAAAATATAGATTTACTTCTTTCTGATCCTTTTCACAAGTTATTTCTATCGCAAACACAAATAAAGTTATAAAGTGAACACGGACTTTATGGACACCCTGTATTTATGTGGTGGTGTAATGCTTAGCAGCTTGTCTCGCTAGAATAATTACGACTGTGTAGTGAGTTCGAGCCTCACTGGGTGCTCCATAAGTTCGGCCTTGTGCCACATCTGTGCTACGCTTAGAAAATCACTACTTAAACTGAAAGAAAATTGGATTTTTACTTCTGTTTATGAATACTTCTTGCAAAATAAAATCTTTGCATTTGCCTCGGTGAGGTCCATCAGAGGACGAAATACGTCAACAAAGAAAAGTTTGCCTTTTGTCTTTATTCATATAATAATAGCTGGACACTCGCATTCGAGGACACCCGTCTACTAAGGCGGCAAGCCAATCCCTATTGCAGAGGCTTCCTCGGGCACATATGTGTTTGCTCAACAGTCACCGAGCACGCATATGGTTTATATTGCAGCTATGCTGAGCAGTAACAGTTTCTGGGGAAAAGTGTGTTATCTAGCATGATCAACAATTTGAACAAGGCACAGCTATCGACGGCCCTCAAGAGTTCCGTCTACCCAATTTAACTCACAAGGCTTGTGTCAGCCCGTGGTATTGTAAAACATTTGAACAGTTTTTGCACACCCTTTGTCCAGAAAAGAAAGCTCTTGTTCGAACACAAGAAAAATTAAATGAAAAGTTTAACCGTTGTACGTCTGTCGTTTTTAATAAAACATATATATATATATATATATATATATATATATATATATATATATAAGAGAAAACTAGAACGTTCGAGAATTCAAAATTAAAAACGATAATCGTGGAAATAAATAGCAACAAACAGAAAATAGGAAAAGAAGAATAAAGGTTAAGGAATAAAATGTAAAAAGGAGGAAACTGTTTTAGTTAGTCTTGCATTGATCAAATTTATTTGGCAACCCACTGAGGAGAAACAAATGTTAGCAATCTTTCCATCGACGGTCTTATCTTCTAAGTCCACTTGTGGCTCAAGCGCACTGGTTTTCAAATGGGATTGGCAAAATAGTATATCTATCTATCTATCTATCTATCTATCTATCTATCTGTTAAATATATAGCATCATCTACATTCAAAAAAATGCTAAAAATAATGGAAGCTTTATTAATAAAAGCAAAAAACCAACACTTAATATCTTATACCGTATTTTGAAAAATGAAAAAATTACATAAATACATACGTGCAACAAACTATTTCTTATTTAACAGTTAAAATATTGCATCCTTGAAAATGGGTAAATGTATAGCCGAAAGCGCTTGGAATAAAATAACATTCGGACAGTTTTTATATAATTTATCATTTGAAAAAAAATATTAGATCGCATGAGAAAGTGCATAAAAAACTAAATAAAAGCACCTTGTCTGTCGTATTCAATGAAATGTGCATGAAAGAAGGATTGCTGCCTAAATATACAAACACATACACACACACACACACATATATATATATATATATATACAGTGTAACCCGGATATAAGAGACCCGGATATAAGATAAACCCGGATATAAGAGTGATTTTATCTGGTCCCAAATTAGAGCCTGTGTTAATGTAAACAAAATAGACCAAACCCGGATATAAGAGAAACCCGGATATAAGAGACTTCGTCTCCAGTCCCGACGACTCTCTTATATCCGGGTTACACTGTATATATATTCTCGACATGGGAAATAAAAGCACAAATACACACACACACAAGCGCGCGCGCGGACACACACACACACACACACACACACACACTTAGAAAATACAAGCAGTTACTAATTCCCACAGAAACAGGTTTTCATTGCCTTGATTAATTACCTCAGAGGACGAAACGCGTTGGCTAAATATAGTTTTGTCGCTTTTTATTCATATATATATATATATATATATATATATATATATATATATATATATATATGTGTGTGTGTGTGTGTGTGTGTGTGTGTGTGTTTTATTCATACATATATATATACATATATATATATGTGTGTGTGTGTGTGTGTGTGCTTTAAATAAATAATTATACCCCCAACCGGCCAATAAAGCCACTAAGACGCAAGAGAGGATATTGAATGGGAAAGAATCTGAGAAAAAAGGAAAATATTATTTAGGAGAGGGAACAATAAAAGAACAGAAATTATGGAGACCTAACTTAACGATTGACATTGTATTTAAATGTTTGAACAATGTTGACTGGGAAGAAAGAAGCCGGAAGAGAGTTCCACAAGTGACAAGTGCGGGAGAAGAAACGGCTAACATAGAACTTATGGTTACAACTAGTAATATATATATATATATATATATATATGTGTGTGTGTGTGTATCCAGGGTGTCCATAAAGTTCGTGTGCACTTTAAATAATTTATAACTTTACGTTGCCCACGAACTTTATAGACACTCTGCACACACACACACACACACACACACACACACACACACACACACACACACACACACACAAACACATATTTCATGATCAATGTGTGTATGCAGGGTGTCCATAAAGTTCATGTGCACTTTAAATAATTTATAACTTCAAGTTGCACACGAACTTTATGGACACCCTGCACACACCGACACACACACACACACACACACACACACACACACACACACATATATATATTCCAAGATCAATTCCAAGATCAACCAATTCTACGCGTCCTCATAATCTGCACGTTTTGCTCCCTTTTTCACACTTCCTTATAAAAACATCGTTCATAACCCCCTACCTTGAGTGGTTCTTGTGCCTTCTATTTTGTGATTCACCAGTATAAGAAAAACTGTTACTTACAAGAGAAAGTATTTATAAGAGAGGAATATCCCCTGTTTGCAATAACGAAATATCGCAAGAGAAACCAAAGTCGAAAGCCTTACATAAAAAGCAAGCTACCAATACAGTTGAACATAGACGAAGGTGTCTCTTTCTTCGTTAAATGGTTTCGTTGTTAGTTTAATCATTTCATCCAAAGCCAATGAGATTAACGTCGTTTCTGAGTGTTAGAGAACATGAGAGGCCAAAGATAAAGAAGACAGAACAATAAAAGAACAAGTATTAAGAAAACAGAAGATAACGATTGACATTACATTTAAATTTCTGAGGATCAAATTTGACTGGAAAGCAAGAAGCCGGAAGAGAGTTGCATAAGTGGGAATTGTGGGAGAAGAAATTCTTAGCATAGAAATTACAGTTACATCTAACCAGTTCAACTATAAAATGATGAAGTCTAGCTGCCAATCTCGTAATGCTTTGAAATTCATTAAGTCCAGATACCAAAATATCACAAAATAGAAGGCACAAGAACCACTCAAGGTAGGGGGTTATGAACGATGTTTTTATAAGGAAGTGTGAAAAAGGGAGCAAAACGTGCAGATTATGAGGACGCGTAGAATTGGTTGATCTTGGAACAATTATAATGAAAATATTTAGAGAAAATACTAAGGGATACTATTTTACGGCGCTGAAGCCAAGATACCAGGTCAGAACCAATAACATTGCAGATTCTTCTTTCGATGTTATCAAGGGTCTCTAAATATATAGTAGGAACATCAATACGTATGTGGCAGCAATATTGAGGACATGGATGAATGGTAAACTTGCGAATATGTAAGATAAATTCTGGAGAGAAAAAAAAATGTCTGGCACGACACAGTGAACCAACTTTCTCAAGAGTCGACCTTAGCCATGGATTCAATATAATCTTTCCTCGTCATGTCGCACTGCTGAAGTTTAGGATCATCCACGCCGATGGAAGGCAAAAAGTGTTCGATCAGACGATTTAATGGGATCGATTTCGTTTTGGAGGTGTTAAAAATTACAAACTGTATTTCTCAGACTGTTCATTATCTATCTATCTATCTATCTATCTATCTATCTATCTATCTATCTATCTATCTATCTCAGTCTCTTCATATGTATAAATATGTATATATATATATATATATATATATATATATATATATATATATATATATATATATTTCTGCTGATATTTCTCTACGTAACTATGTTAGTATCTATCTATCTATCTATCACAGTCTGTTCATATCTATCTATCTATCTATCTATCTATCTATCTATCTATCTATCTATCTATCTATCTCAGTCTCTTCATATGTATAAATATGTATATATATATATATATATATATATATATATATATTTCTGCTGATATTTCTCTACGTAACTATGTTAGTATCTATCTATCTATCTATCTATCTATCACAGTCTGTTCATATCTATCTATCTATCTATCTATCTATCTATCTATCACAGTCTGTTCATTATCTATCTATCTATCTATCTCAGTCTCTTCATATGTATAAATATGTATATATATATATATATATATATATATATATATATATATATTTCTGCTGATATTTCTCTACGTAACTATGTTAGTATCTATCTATCTATCTATCTATCTATCTATCTATCTATCTATCTATCTATCACAGTCTGTTCATATCTATCTATTTATCTATCTATCTATCTATCTATCTATCTATCTATCTATCTATCTATCTATCTATCTTCCTTCCTTTCTTTGTTTCTTTGTTTCTTTTTCTATCTTTCTTTCTTTGTTTCTTTTTCTTTGTTACTTTTTTCGTTTGTTTGTTTGTTTGTTTCTTTCTTTCTTTCTTTCTTTCTACATTTGTTCATTATCTATCTATCTATCTATCTATCTATCTCAATTTGGTCATATTTATGTATCTATCTATTGCAATTTTTCATTATCTATCTATTAGGTTGGTGCAAAAACAATGACGTAATAATGTCGTTTTTTTACGTATTTTTTAACGTCAAAAACGACATTATTACGTCATCATTTTTGCACGAGCCTAATATCTATCTATCTATCTATCTATCTATCTATCTATCTATCTATCTATCTCAGTCTGTTCTGATCTATCTATCTATCTATCTATCTATCTATCTATCTATCTATCTATCTATCTATCTATCTCAGCCAGTTAATATCTATCTCTATCTATTTCAGTCGGTTCATATCGGATAATAGATATCCTGCATGCATGGCATGGGGTAGAGGCCTTTTGACCGACATAAGGTCTTCCAGCAGCTACCTTTGTTTAAACCGAATATATGTATTAGGTTGGTGCAAAATAATGACGTAATAATGTCGTTTTTTGACGTATTTTTAACGTCATAAAACGACATTATTACGTCATTATTTTTGCGCCAACCTAAAAGATACAGCTGGTGCCTGTGATTGTTATTCGTTACGTCACTCGCCGTCTTTTGTTCTTGAAACCAGTCTTTGTTTCAGTGAAGGCCACTCAATCCTGGCTTTGTGATCAACTCGAGCGAAGTTATTAAATATCGAAATCTCTCTCTCTCTCTCCTTTTCTCAATCTCCAACCCCACATCTATCAATAGAAGAAAGCATATTATAAGTATGTTCTTAGACAATGAACTGCACTTTGATTTTATTTTTTAACCCTAGTCTGTTTGTACTGAGTTAGAACATGAAACGAACAAAAGTAATTTCGAATATCTAAGACGAACGACTGCAGAGACCCACTTCTGCGCATGCTCAGGATAAAAAGATGATCCGGTAACAGGTGACATTGCTCATAGGTGAAGCGGGGTTTTTTATTTCATCTAAAAGGGGAAAATATAATTTTTCCCTGTACGATACTATGAATGGATTGGTTCTGTGATGTTTTGGAATGTCTGCAGACTATTTACCGCTTTTTTTTTATTTTGGATGTTCGATACTCGAAAAGAAAAGAAAAAAACAACAACATCAACAAAAAAATCAACCTAACAATAGCGTCGGGAATCGAAAATGGAGACGAAGGAAAGTGGGGACAGAGACTTGGGGAAATAAGTCGGTTTGTAAAGCACAGAAAAGTTTATTTTCATACAATCGTGGATTAAGAGAGAAAAAGAAAGAGAAGGAAGCAAGAAAAAAGAAAGAAAAAAAAGAAGAAAAAAAACGAACGAAAAATAGAAAGAAAGAAAGAATAGAATCAATGATAAACAGAAAGAAGGAACGAGAAAAACTAAAGAAAGAAAGAAAGAAAGAAAGAAAGAAAGAAAGAAAGAAAGACCAAAAGGAGAAAAGAAAACATACAAAGTGTGGAAAGAAAGCAGGACATGCACAGCGTAGAAAGAAAGAAAGAAAGAAAGAAAGAAAGAAAGAAAGAAAGAAATGCAAAGCGTAGAAAGAAAGAAAGAAAGAAAGAAAGACCAAAAGGAGAAAAGAAAACATACAAAGTGTGGAAAGAAAGCAGGACATGCACAGCGTAGAAAGAAAGAAAGAAAGAAAGAAAGAAAGAAAGAAAGAAAGAAAGAAAGAAAGAAAGAGAGATAGAATCAGATTAAAAGCTGATAAAAATAAGCGGGTTAAGACATTACTTACTTTCTGTGAGAAAATGAAAGAAAGAAAGAAAGAAAGAGAGATAGATAGAAACAGATTAAAAGCTGATAAAAATAAGCGGTTTAAGACATTACTTAGTTTCTGTGAGAAAATGAAAGAAAGAAAGAAAGAAAGAAAATACGAATGAAAAATCGAAAGAAAGAAACGATAGAACCAAAAGCAGAAATAAAGAAAGAAAGAAAAAAACAAAAAAAAAAAAAACACGAACACACACGAAAAAACAAGGAAAGAAAGAATGAAAGATGAGGTGTATTTATATAATAAAGAAAAGATAAAGGAAGAAAAAAAAGGAATGATGAAAATAGAAACAAATAAAAAAAGGAAAGAAATAGAAAGAAAAAATTGAAAGAAGGAAAAAAAAAGAACGAAAGAAGTATTAAAGAAATAAATGAAGAAAAGTTAAATAAAGAAAAGCAAACTAGAGCCATGAAATAAAGAAGGAAAAAGACATGAGAAAACAAAAGAAAGAGAGGAAAAAGAAAGAAAGTGTAACAAAGAAAGAAAGGCAAACTAGAGCTATAAGATCGACGAAAGAAAGACAAAAAGAAAAAAGAACGAAATAAAGAAAGAAAAAAGAAAGAGAGGAAAACAGAAGGAAATATTAAAAATGAAAGAAAGGCAAACGAGAGATATAAGATCGAAAAAGAACGAAAGCCGAAACAAAGAAAGCAGAAAGAAAGAAAAGAGGGAAAAAGAAAGATTAAAAAAGCAAAAATGCAAACGAGAATTATAAGACAGAAAAAAGAAAGGAAAAAGAAAGATAGAAAGAAAAAAGAACGAGAGTAAAAAAGAAAGAAAGATGAAAAAAGAAAGAAAGACAAACAAAAGCTATATGAGAGAAGGAAATAAAGAAAGAAATGAAGGAAAACAGAAGAAAAATTAAAAACGAAAAGTGAACGAGAGGTATAAGATAGAAGAAAGAAAGGAAAAATAAAAGAAAAAAAGAAAGACAAGAGGTATATGAAAATAAAATTTAAACAATAATTATGAAAAATTAAAGAAAGAAAAAAATAATGGACGCTAGCAGACATGCAAGAAAGGAAAGAAAGATTAAAAAAAAGGAAGAAAAAGTCAAAGCAAGAATGGCAGACAAAAGCTGTGAGAAAGAATGAAGGAAAGAAAAAAGAAAGAAAGAGAGAGCGAAAGAAAGTATGTTAAAGAAAGGAGGAAAACTTCAAAAAGGAAGTAAGAAAGGAAAATACCAGAAAAAAGAATTAAAGGGACAAACATATATATATATATATTTATATATATAAAATAAAAAACTTGATAGACATACATACAGAGTATCATGGGTAAATTGTCGCTATTTTAAATTTTTAATTTCGCGCATGCGTGTTGTTTGTTTTTGATTTTGTTGACTGCACAGCAGGGTAGTTTTTAGGTTGGCATCATCTGTGAGAAAAAGAGCAAATGACGTAATTCACTTCACAAGAAATTTGGCATCGGCGTGCTCTACTGCTTGGCATTTGCAGCGGAAGGTCCAATACGAACACTTTAGAGTGAATGGCTGTGAATCTGAGGGCAGTGTTCGAGGATTCAGAAAGAGTTGGATGAGTCTAATGGTGATTACGAAGGTACGGAAAACTCACGTTCTGATAAGAAAAAAATCGAATTTGTTGGTTAGGATCTCAGACTCAACACAGACTTGAGAAGTTAGTACTATTGGGAGACCCGATATCTACCCTCAGGACTCTGTACCATGCCCTATAAGCAGAAGAACCCAGTCATGGCTGCCAGCTATTTCTGCGACAACATCGCCCCTTACATCTGACCACCTATCTTCCCAGAAGCCCTTTATTATCATGTGTGGGCACAATTAAGCAAGAGACCAAAAAGATACAAAAGATGAACTAAAGGAAAAACATGCAGGGTACCATGCCTTTTCATCGTTGGCAAAGGCCAAAGAAAGGGTTTGAGATTTTTCTTTGTAGATGGTCACATTGTTGCAGCAACACTATAGTCAGGATGGATAATATATTGTGTGAGTTTGGAAGGAAATTTATCGTGGAAGTTCCCATATTTGCAAGATCATACACAATAAGTCCTTCCTCAAAATTATCTGACTAACGCAGATTTTATTCTTGAAAGAAATGATTCCTTTGTTGATGCCGATTCATTGGAGAAATATTTCAAAGTCGAAGTTTTTTTTTCAATTGAGAGAAGACAGAAGAAAATATTATTTATTATATTATTTATTGTAAATGCAAAAAAAAAAAAATGTACAAAAAAACAAGGACAAGCTGTGAAAAGATTGATGAAAAATGTAACAATGTATCTGAAATGCTGAATTTGCAGACTAGTTGAAGTTAGACGGATGAAGCTAGTCTTTTGAGCAGAGAGCCCTTATGGCGATCTCAAAATGTCACAAAGACGGTTGCTGATATAAAAAAAAAATAAAGCATGAAAGGAGACAAAGCGAAAAGAATATTAGAAAAAAAAATGAAGCGGACAAAAGTTCGAAAGAATGAATGAACCAGCAAAGAAAAAAAGAAGAAATATTACAAAACTATTGAAGAGAGAGAGAGAGAGAAAAAACAAACAAAATAACGTATTAATTCATTGTAACGAGATTCGCCTCTTTGTCTTTATTACAATGAATCGATCGCAGACTTTTAAAACAATTTGAATGTCTTTGTCGAATCAGTGTTTCTGTTACAAACTGATTCCTTCAGACATTATTGTCTCGTTATTATTGACTTCAATTTCAGACATTCTTTCTTTTTCTCCTTTTATATCTAAATCAAAATCATTCTGAGATTATTAGGTTGGTGCAAAAATAATGACATAATAATGCCGTTTTTTTATCTATTTTTTAACGTCAAAAACGACATTATTACGTCATTATTTTTGCACCAACCTAATATATATTAAGTCTTTCAGAACTGTTTCCGTAACTTCCAAGACAATCGGCGTATTCTTCACTGTCCATGGCGACAGGGAAAGTGATGAAGTCTTGGCTGACGAAGTCCCTTTCATTTAATAATTACAAAGATTTTAGATAATAGCAGCAGTAATAATAGGAGAAAGAAATATAGGAAGGATACTATAGAAAATGAAATTAAGAGGAAAGACAAAACTAATTATAAGAAGCCAAATAGGAAGTCAACTTATCGGAAGAAAATTTGAAAGACTAACTATGGGAAGGCAAATTATAGAAAGAAAAATAGGAAGACTAATTATAGGAAGGCAAATTATAGGAAGACAAAATGAAGGCTAATTATATGCAAGCATAACGGAAGTCAACTTATAGGAAGACAAATAGGAAGATTAATTATACGAAGTCAACTTATAGGAAAAAAATAGGAAGAGTAATTATAGGAAGGCATATTATAGGAAAACAAGATGAAGGCTAATTATATGCCATCAAAAAGGAAGCTAACTTATAGGAAGACAAATAGGAAGGCAAATTGTAGGAAGACACGATGAAGGCTAATTATATGCAAGCAAAAAGGAAGTCAACATAGAATGACAAATAGGACAATTATAGGAAGGCAACTTACAGGAAGACAAGATGAAAGCTAATTTTTTGCAAGCAAAAATGAAGTCAATTTATAGGTAGAAAAATAGGAAGACAAATTATACCAAAGTAAATTATAGCAGGTCAAGATGAAGGCCAATTACATGTAAGCAAAAAGGAAGTCAACTTCCACGAAGAAAAATAGGAAGACTAATTATAGGAAAGAAAATTATAGGAAGAAAAATAGGAAGACTAACTATAGGAAGGCAAATTATAGGAAAACAAGATGAAGGCTAATTATATTCAAGCAAGAAGGAAGTCAATTTATAGGAAGACAAATAGTAACATTAATTATAGGAAGGAAAATTATAGGAAGACGAAGATCAGGCTAAATGTAGCAAAGCAAAAATGAAGTCAAATTATAGGAAGGCAAAGAAGGAGATTTATTATAGGATAACTAATTTTAGGAAGACAAAAAGAAAGGGTAATTATAAGAAGGCAAATAGGAAGTCAACTTATAGGAGGATAAATAAGAAGACTAATTATAGGAAGGAAAAAGTGAGACTCATTATAGGTACACCAATTGTAGGAATACTAAGCTGTAGGCTTATTCCTGGAAGTCAACCTATATAAAGACAAATTAGAAAACTAATTATAGGAAAGAAAATAGGAAGTCAACTTATAGGAAGGCAAAAAGGAGACTAATTGTAGGAAGCCAAATAGTCGGTATAATTATTAGACTAATAGGAACATAATTTATAGAAAGACAAATGGGAAGAATAATTATGTGACAGCAAATAGGAAATCAAATTATAGGAAGTCAACTTTTAGGAAGTCAAATAGGGGACAAATTATAGGAAGGCAAATAGGGAGACTATAAGAAGAGGAATAAGACAACTTGTGAGAAGCCGAAATAGAAAGGCAACTTTTATAAGAAAAGAAAAATAGGGACACTACCTTAGTGAAAGAAAAATAAGACGAGGAGAAGGATAGTGGATAGATGTCGATTGACATTACATTTGAATAGCTGGAGGGAAACAGGAATAGGGAAGGGAGTTCCACGGGAGAGAGGTGCGAGATATGAAGCTATTGGAGTAGAAGAGACGGCTACATTTAGGAGTTTCGACAGTGAAGGGGTGAGAGCAGGATGCCAGCCTCGTAGGGAGCTTGAACTCATGAAGTCTGAGAACCAGCGAATGCAGCTCCTCGGAGCAATTGCCATGAAAGTATTTGTAGAACAGACAGAGAGAGGTGACGGCGCATCTGTGAGAAAGTGACTGTAGACGAGATACCAGAACAGGGCCAATTACATTGCATATCCGCCTCTGGAGCCTATCAAGAACTCCGAGGCAAACAGAGGGGGCTCCAGACCATATATGGCAGCAATACTCAATGCAAAGGCGAATAGTTGATTTGTATATTTGAAGTATCGATTCCGGGGATAAAAATTTCCTGGCGCGGTACAGGGAGCCAACTTTCCTTGCGATGGACAAAGCAATTGACTCAGTGTATTTGTACCGTCTTAGGTCAGCAGACAATGTGAGACTGAGCAGCCGTAGGGAGGTGCTATCGAGAAGTTGAGCGTCAGACATTTTAATGGGGAGCAGGGAAGAATCTACATGGTGATTAATAGAGAGCACTTTTGTTTTTGGGGCGTTAAAGTTACCCAGCCAATTCCTGCCCCTGTTCACAACCAATTGGAGGTCCTTTTCGAGACGAACGGATAGGTTAGTTTATAAAATATAAAGAAAATTAATAGAAAAGACAATGTAGTCAAATAAGAACCCAATACATAGGAAGACTAGTCATAATAAATCAAAGAGGAGGACAACATGTAGTCAAGTAGGTACACAGCTTATAAAAAGATAAGATATGATTAAATATTTGTAGATATGCCTTACGGTCTAAGCATTTTGGATTTCTTTCCAGCCAGATTTAAATGTATTTCATTCGAAACGTATGATGAGAATCGAAATGGTTTTCAAAGGCCTTGGAAAGCTGAGATTTACCAACGCGTGGGTGGTTACTGTTTTGTGGGTAGATAAGCTAAACTAATTTGTAACCAACGTTATCTTTTTCTGCATCACAAATCGATCAATGAATCGCACATTTTGGAATAACAGAAGTGAAATATTGATTCGTAATCAATCGATACTTTTCCACAGTCCATAAAGTATTAACCTTAACACGTACGCATAGCGCCGAAATATGTATATTTTATAAATCCGTCTCTAAAAATCGATATATATATATATATATATATATATATATATATATATATATATATATATATATATATATTTATATACACACATATATATATATATACATATATATATACACACACACACACACATATATATATATATATATTAGGTTGGTGCAAAAATAATGTCGTTTTGACGTTCAACTTTATGTATATATATGTATGTTCAAATGACTTAAATTCAACATTTTGTGTAGAAGGTACGGTTGCTTCTGCTGAGAATATTTTAACACCTCTTGAAACACTCACACACACGTAAACACACACGCGCGCGCATACACACACACACACACACATATATATATATATATATCATAAATTAACTGATTTAAAATATATTTTTTCGCTACACAGTAATAACCATGTTTCAAAAATGGAAGCTAAAAACTTTACATTTAATTTTGTAATTAAATTAAAACCATTAGTTCCATTTCATCCTCAAGCGATTTTTTTAAAAATTTACTGAGTTTTACCTACCAGGGAAATTCATAATTTACGGTTACCAAGGATAGAGAGAAATCCAGTCATCCGAACAAGGGGTGGTAGCGTGTTCATTTTTATTAACTTTTATTGTATCAGTTATTTGTTACGTTCCAAAAAGGGGTTAAGTTTAGATACGGGTGGGGATGTATTACATATCTTACTGTTCTTTCTTTTTACATACATAATACATATATATATATATATATATATATATATATATATATATATATATATATATATACTGGTTAAATAAAAGTAAAAATTGAGTGTCTATTTCAAACATGAGTATATATATATATATATATATATATATATATATATATATATATATATGTATGTATATATATGTATATTTATATATATATATTGAGGCCTTTTTTGGATCAGTTTTAATATTTTATTACTAGGATACACTTTGATTATATACCAACGGATTTGTTATCTTTACATTATATATATATATGTATATATATATATATATATTCTTATTTAGCTGATTGATATTATGTTCACCTTTACTCCAGAGATTCATAGACGAATGATTCTTCGGTCCACTCGTCAGAAGATATCAGCAAATGTTTGTCGATAATGTTTTCGTTATTTTCGTATTATGTCAAAAGAAAAATCATGCGCTTTTTAATTGGTGTTATGTGCACATGCTTATATATATATATATATATATATATATATATATATATATATATATATATATATATATAAAGACATTTTCATGTTTATGAGAGAAAATTGTGGAGAATTGTAGTTTAAAAACAGTAAATTCGACCTTGCTAATCAAAGCCCTCCTCTGTGGCTAAATCGGTAAAAGCACGTCAGGCTATATGACGGTTCTGTCGGAGGACGCATAATTTCTATGAAAATTTCTTGGACATTCAGGCCGGTGAATGTTGTTAATACTGTTTATTATAAACAGAGCATTTACTTAAATATTTGTATCTAAAAAAGGACGTATAAATATAAAATCATTTCTTAAAATAATTGTCGGATTTCGAAATGTCATTTTCTATTTTATTTGAATAATATGAGATTTTTATAATTTTCAAAACCTAATATTTCGATAAAAAGATCTCGGGAAAACGAAGATTAATACTGAAAATTAATGACATTAATGAATATGATACTGGGCGGGGTCAAATGCTTGCTCATGACAAATACAAGCCATTTGTGGGGAGGAATTCACTTGTGGGCATGCCTCAAGAGGATGAGCATAGTCAGGCTATTCCTCCTAAGAAACGCCACACCGTACCTTCACAAACATATCAGGCACCCCACGACCATATCAGCCGCTCAACAACCATATCAGGCGCCCCGCGACCATATCAGCCGCTCAACAACCATATCAGGCGCCCCGCGACCATATCAGCCGCTCCAAGACTATATCAGGCACCCGCGACCATATCAGCCGCTTCACGACCATATCAGTCGCTCAATGACCATATCTGCCGGAAGACCTAAGTCAGGTAATGGTGCGTTGTTATGGCTACATTTCATGTTTTGTTTTTCTAACTCCAATAACAACACTAGCGTTACATAGAGAAAAGGTCTTCTTAGTGTGTGGGTTGTACTTATCAAGACAATTTTGTATTCCTCTTAAGCTGGGATTCCCAGGGATTTTTGTTCAATCTGTTGTTGTGTTCCTTTTTTATCATTCCAAGCGCACCTACTATGACTGGTAGTATTCTTGTTTTCAATTTTCACATGTTTTCGATTTCGATTTCCAGGTTTTATACTGCGATTGTTTTTCAAATTCCTTGCTTGTTGGGTTACAGTCCGCTGGGCCAGCCATATCGATTACTAGGCAATTTTTTTTTCTTTTCGGGTTTTGATAATTATGTGCAGCCTATAATGTTCATAACAGAGTTTATTAACATCTTTTCCAAAGTGTTTGCACACTGCCCAGTGTAATTATTGTCCCACTCTATCGTGAGGGTTTTTATAGTCATTTTGTGCAATTGCAGAACCTTCCGACATTAAATGCTCAAATGGTTCCCTGATATTTATTACAGAACTGCAATTTTGGAACTGCAATTTTGGAACTGCACCATTATGTATGATATTTACCTGAAAGTTACTAGTGAAAAGATTATTATTATTATTATTATTATTATTATTATTATTATTATTATTATTATTATTATTATTTGCTTCATCATTTCTTTCCGGTTGCCGACCAGTGACCTAAAGTCAGAAATTGCATCATGAAATTTTCCTCTGAGTAGTTTTGAAAAAAGTCGCCCATATTTTACATAGATAAATCCCTTCGTAAGATGCGGACTGTACTTGTGAAAACATTTTTTTGTATTTCTTTAAGACACGGGCTACCAGGGATCCCTTTAATGAGTCTATTGGAATCTTTTTCAATGAATGCGAGGGCTCCAGCTACAAATGGAATTGGTAATGTCTTCATGCACCACAGTTTTGAGATTTCGTTTTCAAGGTCCTTGTATTTTGACAGTTTTTTGAAGATCTTCAAAGATACATTACAGTCTGCAGGGACTGCCATGTCAATAAGGAGGCACATTTTTTTTCTTTGCGGTCTCAAATCCCGATGTCAGGACGATTACCTTTGATTATTCTGTCTGTGTGTATTGTAAAGTCCCATAAAATTGTTACAGATTCTAACCGGGTCTGAGTGATGTTCATACGAATTTCTTTTAGTTTCCTTTCCATAAGTGTTGCTGATTTTCCAGTGCAGATATTGACCAACTCTGTCATGCCGGGTTTTATATTTAGTGGGTGCCAATACCGTGCAACCTGATACAAGATGGTCAATTGCTTCTGGATATTTATAACAGAATCTGCATTTTGGACTAACACAATTTTTCTGTATGTGTGTATGATAATTTCTAGTTAGCATGCATCAGTCCTGTGCAGCAAGAATAAAACCTTCGCTTTCAGCTTTTAACCCTGCACTACGTAGCCACTAATGGGTACGGGGTTTGTCTACATGAGATTGGTTGGTATGGACAGAGTATTGACCGGGAAGCAGTTTATTTTGCCATCGTTTCTGTATCTGATCGGTTGCATTTGCTTTGCTTTTTTTGAGTATTTTGCAACTTCAGTCAGTGTATTATGCTTTACTTGTATTTCTATACACATTTGAAACTCCATTTTGAACTTGTTGGCTTTCTTTATTACTAAATATAGTCACTTACTAGTTTCATGTTCTTTGACTCATGTCATGTCTTCTGTAGTTTCTAGGTATCTTTGAAGGCCAATTGTAGTTTTCTAAGACAGTTCTAGTTGAACTAATCCTCCGCCTCCTTCGGATCTGTGCACACATAGACGATCAACATCAGCTTTGGGATGACGCATGCAGTGGCAGGTGAGAAGCTTTTTCGCTTTGGCGTCCATTCGCTTAATGTCAGCTATGGTGCAGTTAAGAATTTTGAAAATGCACTGCACCCCTGGGATAGTCAAGATGTTAATGGCTAATATTCTTTGTTTTGAACTCAGGTCGGTAATCAGTACCAGATGCACACACCTGTAGTACTCCTTTCTTACCTTTTCCTTCATTTGGGTATGCTGTATTCAATCTCCTTTGCGAATTCGTAGGTATCTATAGACTTTATCTTTTTCTTATTCCCTAATCTTTGTGCCATAATCTAAATCCATCGAGTGTGTCTCTGTAATTCATCCTTTCTTGAATGTTACTTTTGCAGAATTATATAACCCTAAATCCATACCTATGTCTTCAATGAAACATTTTATAGTTTCGAGGAAACACTTCAACTTATTGTCGTCTTTGGCAAAGAGTTTGAAATCATCCATGTAGAGTAAGTGATTAATATTTTCACCTAGTGTACATTCTACATTCATTATTATTATTATTACATTTCCTTCCGGGTCCCAACCAGAGACCTAACGTCAGAAATGGCTGCATGACATTTTCTTTTGAGAGTCTAAAACATGCAATGTATATAATGTTTATATACGTACATTATTTCAAAGTTTGTAGTAGAGGAAGAGCGATAGTGGGGACGAGCGGCCGCGATCTATAAAAGTCTTCCGTATCATGCGTTTCGGAGTGAAGCCTCGAGGGCGATTGGCTGTCAACACCGACGGCTTTCCAGCAAATCTTGCAACTTAACCGTCACAAAAATGGACAGCGCATAGGCTCAATATACAATCGCCCAGGTCTGAGCCCTGTGGAGGGTACTCTGATTTCGTCGCCAAAGGATTGACATTTGATAAAAGAGAGCACCACGCTTATTATTTAAGATAAACAGAAGCTTACATATTATTATTATTATTATTATTATTATTATTATTATTATTTCTGTTATGCTGTGGCGAACAAACTGTTTTTCTTCCAACGAATGAGTTCGAATCGCTCGTCACCACAGTTATGGTCCGGTTCCTTGTACCACTGTGATAGTCCAAGGGAGAACCAATAAAGAAGAACTCGAACACAGATATGGAATAACACAGATATATTACAAACAGGAATATATACAGAGAAGTAGAAAAATATTAGTACGAACAATCAGGTTTAGTAGTAATTGTCTGAACGCGACTCTGTTTCGGACTGCCTCTGACTCGACTGACTGACTGACAGACTCCTGACGGACTTCACCCAAGACTACAGACTGAACGGTATTTAGTCACCCCCCCACGAGGGTATCATGTGGCACAAGGCCGGTTTAACGTGGGATCTCCGAGCCCGTGTACTCTGCCAAAAAAAGGGTCTTTGAACCCGTATAAACGGATAATGGAAGCTTTAATAATAAAAAAGAAAAACACAACTCTTAACAATATTAACTACGAACAAGGCCACAATGTGCTAACCGTATTCGGAAATAAAAAAAAACAGCTCTTCAACACACTAAAACATACACATAATGCACACATTCAAGTAAGCTGAAAAATCGAATCATCCTTGATAATGGCTAAAGGTATAGCCGAAAGCGCTCGGAAATATAAAACATTTGGACAGTTCTTAAACACCCTTTGTCCAGAAAAGAAAGCTCTTGTTAGAACACAAGAAAAAATTAAATAAAAAAGCTTAACCGTAGTACCTTGTCTGTCGTTTTAAATGAAACACACACAAACACACACACACACACACACACACACACACACACACACACACACACACACATATATATATATATATTCTATCCGGGTCCCAACTTATAACCGAATGTCAGAAATTACTTTTTTCAAAGAAAACTTTTGTAAAAAAATGTAAAAGATGAAAAAGTAAATCAACCTAGGATCACATACATTTTTCATGGATAAAGCTCTTCGTAATTTGTGAGCGTTACTTGTGAGAACAATCTTTTGTATTTCTTTAAGGCATGAGCCGGCAGGGATTCTTTCAATGAATCTATCAGAAACATTTCCAATCAAACTGAGGCCTCCAACTACTAGTGGAATTGTTGATGTCTTCGAGAGTCATATTTTTGAGATTTTTTTTTTCGTTGATTTCTGTTGTATCCATATTATCTTTCCGGGTCCCAACCAGAGATCGAAGAACAGAAATGCCTTCCTATTATTTTCCACTGATTATTTTAGTAAAACAAAAAAAAAAATTAAAAAAATTAAGATCATGCACATTTTACATAGATAAAGATCTTCATAAAGTGTCAGCTATAACTCTGAGTATATTTTTTTTTATTTCTTTAAAGCATGGGCTACCAGGAATCCCTTCAATAAGTCTATTGGAACTTTTTCCAATCGATCCGAGGACTCCAAATTCAATTGGAGTTATTTATATCCACATGTGTCATATTTATTTGATTTCCGCTTTAATATTCTTGTATTTTAATTTTTTTTTTTTTTAGCATCTTCAAAAGATACATTACAGTCTGCAGAAACTGCCATATTAATAAGAAAGGACTTTTTTTTGTGTTTTGTAGCTGATCACTATATCTGGGGAATTATTATTATTATTATTGTTATTATTATTATTATTATTATTATTATTTCGAACCATATTTCCTTTAATTTCTGGCGTTTACACATTTCTTTCCGGGTCCCGCCCAGGGACCTAAGGTTAGAAATGGCATCACGACACTTTCCACTGACAAAAAAAAAAAAAAAAAAAAATTACATAGATAAAGCCCTTCGTGAAGTGTGGGCTGTACTTCTGAGAACAATTTTTTGTATCTCTTTGAGGCATGGACTTCCAGGAATACCTTCAATTAGTCTACTGGAATCTTTTCCAACCAGTCCAACTACAACAGGGATTGTTGATGTTCCTATGCGCCACAATTTTGAGATTTCTATTTCAAGGTCCTTGTATTTTGACAGCTTTTTGAATATCTTCATTGCAGTCAGCAGGGGACTGTCATATCAATAAGGAGGCACTTTTTTGTTTGTGGTCTTTAATAACAATATCTGGGCGGTTAGCTTTGATTGTTCTGTCAGTGTGTATTGTGTAGACCCATAAAATTGTAACAGGTCTTATCTCCGTAACCGATTATTATTATTATTATTATTATTATTATTATTATTATTATTTCAAACCATATTTTTAGTGAAGACGCTACCTTCCTTAAATAGAGTGCATTGCGTCAACCCGCCTACGCCCTCGAGAAAAATTAAGTAAGATAACTTATTAAAGAAAACATAAAAAAATACCTATCTGTTATGGGATATATGATAAAACCCTATGGAAAGAGAAAACCCCTCTGGTGCGAAATACCTTCGTAAACTACTTCTAAAAAAGGCACGCAACCTGTAATTTTTGGGAGATTCTTCTAACAGCAGATGATGGTGACAAACATTTACCCTCTAGGGTACTTTCAGACTTGCCACCGAAGAATAGAATTTTTTTCTTGGTCGGACGTGAACACCACTTTAAGCAAAAGGAAACCTTACCAAAAACATACTTTGATAATCAAGTAGCCGAAAACATCTGAGGTTTGATGTAAATGACTCCAAAAATAAATCATATCATATCATTTTCAGCACTCCTACCTGGGAGTGTACACATAGGTATATATGCGTGAATGAAACACAATGAAACACTGAATCAAACACTGTGCTTTTATTCATTTAGAAACAATCTCGACTTAGGTGTTTACGGTGTCATAACAATGGCTTAAAACGCAGTAGATTTCAACAGAGATATGATATTCTTTAAATGATTGGAATTACTTCCTACCTTTCAAGGGCGAAAAGATCAATTACCCCGAATATGTTTTTGTTTATTGTTCAAACAGATAAAACCAATTACCTAATACATATATATATATATGTATATATATATATATATATATATATATACACAGTATATATATATATATATATATATATATATATATATATATATATATATATATATATATATATATATATATATATATACGCACAATATATATATATATACAATATATATACACAGTATATATATATATATATATATATATATATATATGTGTGTGTGTGTGTGTGTGTGTATAATATCAATAAGAACACTGGATTATATATCTTACTGTTCTTTCTTTTTATTACAATATATATATATATATATATATATATATATATATATATATATATATATATAGTTAGATAGATAGATAGATAGATAGATAGATAGATAGATAGATAGATAGATAGATAGATACACACACACATAGATAGATAGATATTAGTTTGGTGCAAAAATAATGTCAATAAGAACTCTGGATTATATATCTTACTGTTCTTTCTTTTTATTACAATATATATATATATATATATATATATATATATATATATATATATATATATATATATATATATATATAGTTAGATAGATAGATAGATAGATAAATACACACACACACATAGATAGATATTAGGTTGGTGCAAAAATAATGTCGTTTTCTAACATAGTAACATATGTGAGAAAACGACATTATTTTTGCACCAGCCTAATAGATAGATTTTTACATGTGGACAAAAACGATTACCCACTACAGATGCTTTCTTGTTTTGATACCTTATTGCATCTCGAGTGGTGGGTACTAAAAATTGTAATAATGAATAATATATATATATATATATACACCCTTGGGCAAATTAATTGGGGGGAAAAAGGAATAATTTCATTAATATTTACATTTTTCCGTATTTATCCAATGAAACATGACCCACTGCGCATGTTAGTACTTCGTATGTCCATACTCGTTCCTTGCAGACTGAAAACGGATTCCCCATTGACTTTAAACCAGGAGAATTTCCGGGCCAGTCTGTAGTATTTTGATTGGCTTTTAGGTATGGCTTGCCAGTGTTTTCGTGCAGCATTACAATTTTCGTACGCTTCCTTTGAGTAACGTCCATCGAAGGCAATAGTTGTAGGACAACTAATCGACAGCCGAGACAATAGAGTCTTGATTTTGCAATATTGTTCAAAGCCAAACAAATTTTATCATACGCCCCCAAAATAGATTCATATTACTGGACACCACTTCAAATGACCTAATCTGCCAAAAAATAGAAATCGATTACACCGTCTCATTCCAGTGGGTCTAAAAATGACCATATGGAGAGAGAAGGAAACGAAAGCGTTTGTTTCAATTAATTTGCACAAGGCGATATATATATATATATATATATATATATATATATATATATATATATATATATATATATATATGTATGTGTGTGTGTGTGTGTGTGTGTGTGTGTGTGTGTCCATCCTCTAAATAGTTTATGTTGGACTCTTTCGCCTACTATAAGATTAGTAGGAGAGAAGGCCTTTTGGGGACAAAACAGTCGCATAGATTGTTCAACTGTCAAACTCTCTGTCTCGTCAGAGAGGAACCCGGAAGAGGCTTTGTCGCAGGGCAAAGTTTCGTCCAGGGAGGTAGACTGGCCCTGAACACGATTATATGGTTTCTAAGGGAATATTTTTGGCCGAGCCTTCAGGCTCGGAGAATCTACGCTAAACTCGGCCTTGTGCCACATACATCTCTCGGAGAGGGGGGCAGTTAAATATTAACAGTCGAATAGATTGTTCATTACTGTCAAAATCTCTGCCTTGAGCAGAGAGGAACCCGAACGAGGCTTTGACGCAGGGCCACCGTTTCATCGGGGGATGTAGACAGTCTCTGAATCCGTTTATGCGGGTTCTAAAGGAATAATTTTGGGCCGAGCCTACGGTAAACTCGGCTTTGTGTCACATATATTCCTCGTGGGGTGCGATTTTGTTTGTTTGTTTGTTTGGGTTTTATGGCATATCAACCACTGTAGGTTATTTAATGCCAAATCCAGTTTATATGAATTTTAAATGCCTATTTTGTATGGAATAAAAAACGTATAGCTGGCAACATTATTCCTTTACAAAAAAAAAAAAAAAACGTATAGCTGACAACATTACTTCTCTTACAAAAAAACGTATAGCTGGCAACATTACTTCTTTTACAAAAAATACTTAGAGCTGGCAACATTATTGTTTCAAAAACTTAGAGCTGGCAACATTATTTTTCTGAAAACATTATCTGAGACCTTGCTGCTGGATGCAGTTTATCGCCATACCCAGGACGCGGATGCAGTTTACCGTCATACCGAGGACGCGGATGTAGTTTACCGTCATACCCAGGACGTGAGCAAAACCTTGAAAATTAGGAGTTCACTATTTACCCATAGCTTGGACCCTAACAGGTGCTACCACCCCGGGTCAAGGTGGACCTGGGAACACCAGCAATTAAGAGGTGGTTCCACGCTCCTCAAAACCTCCAGATCAGAGGCCTTGCTGTTGGATGCAATTTAACGTCATACACAAGACGCCTCATTGAGGGGGGTCTTACCCCTCTACAGAGGTACAGTCGGCGTATTCTAAAGCCCCAGCCCACAGGGCTTGTGGGGGACGAGGGTGCAGTTAAATATTAACAGTTAATAGATTGTTCATTACTGTCAAAATCTCTGTCTTGAACACAGAAGAACCCCTAGGAGGCTTTGCCGCAGGGCAAAGTTTCTTCCGGGGAGGATGACAGGCCCTGAACCCGTTTATATGGGGTTGAAGGGAATATTTTTGGCCGAGCCTACGGGCTCAAAGAATGCTCGGTAAACTCTGCCTTGTGCCACATACCTACCTCATGGGGGTGGTGGGGCTGTTAAATATTAACAGTCGAAAAGATTGAACGCTGGGTCATCCGTCACACACTCATTAGTCGTGTAATACTCTTCTGTTGTATATACTATTTAATATATGATATAATCTTTAATCTTAGTTTTGTTATTTCTTAAACCATTTACTTGGTCACATCTCCATCCCTCTTCTTCTGATCTTTAAGATTAGATCGTTTATTGTGTGTGTATGTCACCACTATATGTATCCTTCACGTCTTTAATGTATTAGACATCCGACAACATTCATATTTCTCTCACTTAAACCGTCTTTGACTCCCCTCTCTAAAACTTATCTCTGTTAAATTTTAATCCCCCGCCTTCTCTCGTCTGTTACCCCTCTCTATAGCTCTAACATTCGTCCCACACTCTCATACTTACACTCTCTCTCTAAATTTTATTTTTTATTCCCGGAGTTGTTTTTTTCTGTTTTCTTTTTGAATTTATAGGTCTGATGAATTGGATCGTACAGTGTAACCCGGATATAAGAGAGACCCGGATATAAGAGAGATTTTATCTGGTCCCAAATTAGAGCCTGTGTTAATGTAAACAAAATAGACCAAACCCGGATATAAGATAAACCCGGATATAAGAGACTTCTTCTCCGGTCCGACAACTCTCTTATATACGGGTTACACTGTATTTACGATTCCAATGGAATAAATTATGACCATGGAATATTAGTGCTTAAGCCTTTTTATTATATATATATATATATATATATATATATATATATACTGGGTGTAACGTCAAAATTGTCCAAATCGTGTAGCAGCATTATGTTTAATATCTATATGGACACTAAACTAATTGAATTTCTTTGTTCCGGGTTTTCAGAAAAACCCTTTAGACATATTGACACCATTTGTTGTGAGAATTACGGAAAACTCCTATGAGTTATACAGCTAAATATAGAGAAGGCTAAAATTCATGCAAAGGACTGTTAAGAGAAGGTTTATTATGTTTTGTTTTTTTTTTATGAGAAGTGCTTCAAACGATTTTTACAACTATACGTTCTTATTATCTCTCAGGTGTCTCCAAGACTTTTTTGTAAAATAATGCGCTTTATTAGTAAAATCCATTTAGAAAATTCCTTTACATAATGACCCGACCGCGCCAGTTTGACGTATGTAGGAAATAAAGTGCTCTATTAATTGTTTCTTTTGAAAAAGCTTCCACCTTTCGAAAAGAAATGTGTGTGACAATGGAGTATAGGATGAGGACAATTTATTCTTCTCTAATGTTGCCTCGATTTGAGATGATCAGCTGGCTTCAGTGAAATTGCGATATTGTCTCTAAGAGTTAAGTGCGATATTGACAGAGCAGTTTGAGCGATCGACGAGGCGAAATTAGATGAGTGAATTATATATTCCAGGTTTATTTTTACGTATCTAAGGGTCTTTGTCATATTATTTCTTTCTTTGTTGTTACCCAGTTCTATTTTGCCTGTTTCCTTCTTTGTTTCTTTGTCTCTTTGTTTCTTTTTCTGTCTTTTCCTAGTTCTATTTTTTTATATTTTCATTTGTTTCTTTTTCTTACTTTAACCAATTCTTGTTTGCATGTTTCTTTCTTTTTCTGTCGCTAAATATTCTATTTCACATGTTTCCTTCTTTGTTTCTTTTTCTGTCTAAACCCAGGTCTATTTCACATGTTTCCTTCTTTGTTTCTTTTTCTGTCTAAACCCAGGTCTATTTCACATGTTTCCTTCTTTGTTTCTTTTTCTGTCTAAACCCAGGTCTATTTCACATGTTTCCTTCTTTGTTTCTTTTTCTGTCTTAACACAGTTCTATTTCACATGTTTCCTTCTTTGTTTCTTTTTCTGTCTTAACACAGTTCTATTTCACATGTTTCCTTCTTTGTTTCTTTTTCTGTCTTAACACAGTTCTATTTCACATGTTTCCTTCTTTGTTTCTTTTTCTGTCTTAACACAGTTCTATTTCACATGTTTCCTTCTTTGCTTCTTTTTCTCTCTTAATCCAGTTCTATTTTACATGTTCCCTTCTTTGTTTCTTTTTCTGTTTTAACCCAGTTTTATTTCACATGTTTCATTGTTTGTTTCTTTTTTCTTTTAAACCAGTTCTATTTTACATGTTTCCTTCTTTGTTTCTTTTTCTCTCTTAACCCAGCTCTATTTTATATGTTTCCTTTTTTGTTTCTTTTTCTTTCTTAATCCAGTTCTATTTTACATGTTTCCTTCTTAGTTTCTTTGTCTCTTTTTTGCAAGTTCCTTATTTGTTTCTTGTCTTATTCTTTTTTGGTTGACTCTTTGTTTCGTTTTCTTTCTATACTCAGTTTTATTTTGTTTTTACTTTGGTTGTTGATGGTATGGAATCCTACCTTATTTTTTCAAGTATCATAATTTAAAAACAGCAGGAGTCATTTGAAGTTTCTGTGACTCTCAATGAGGAAATGCAACCCTCACAAGACGTACTCAGGGCAAAATACGGGCGAAATAAATTTTTATGCAACGATGGTGAAACAGGAAGAAATTGATTGTATAGAGTCAAAACTTGTTAAAAGCTACAAGGAACAGGAAATAGTGGGGAGCCATGATCACTAATAAAGGAAAAAGAACGATATTTCTGTAAATGGCAATGACACAGGTTGTAGCGATATAAAGTAACAGTAATAAAATAGAATAAAACTAGTAATAAAATAATAGTAATAATGAAGAGTGTATAGAGCCAGAGTGTTGGGATAAAAAGCCACAATAATATGATGGAATAAAACTAGTAACAAAATAATAGTAATAATGAAGAGTGTACAGAGTCAGAGTGTTGGGATAAAAAGCAACAATAATAAGATGGAATAAAAATAGTAATAAAATAATAGTAATAATGAAGAGTGTATAGAGCCAGAGTGTTGGGATAAGAAGCATCAATAATAAGATGGAATAAAACTAGTAATAAAATAATAGTAATAATGAAGAGTGTATAGAGCCAGAAGGTTGGGATAAGAAGCAACAATAATAAGATGGAATAAAACTAGTAATAAAATAATAGTAATAATGAAGAGTGTATAGAGCCAGAGTGTTGGGATAAAAAGCAACAATAATAAGATGGAATAAAACTAGTAATAAAATAATAGTAATAATGAAGAGTGTATAGAGCCAGACTGTTGGGATAAAAAGCATCAATAATAAGATGGAATAAAACTAGTAATAAAATAATACTAATAATGAAGAGTGTATAGAGCCAGAGGGTTGGGATAAAAAGTAACAATAATAAGATGGAATAAAAATAATAATAAAATAATTGTAATAATGAAGAATGTATAGAGGCCGAGTTTTGGGATCAAAAGCAACAATAAGTTGGAATAAAACTAATAATAGTAATGATGGCGAATATGTCGACAGCAAAGTTTTGGGTCATTCAGTTGACGAAATGTTTAAAATGATGGCCACGAATGACTCAATCTTGTGGATTCGGTGTTGCACCCAAGTCTGGTTGGGAGACAATTTTCTATCCCATCTCACTCTTCTCCCTGCAGAGAGTGTATAAAAAAATTATTTCTTTTTTCTTCGGTCGAGCAGTATCCGTTGACTTCGTAAACAGACTTGCTGTCATACCAACCACCGTGTTGGATTAAACCCACGGAAAGAGATAGAGATACAAAGGTTCCATTAAGCTCTCAATGCCAACCGACCGTATAGATAAACACGAACGCCTCTCTAAATATAACAATTGCTCAGTTTCAAGCTACAAACGTATCGACTATCCGGAAACTTGATTCAGTTTCATATCTATACGGTCTCCAGTTACCAAATTACTATTTTGAGTAAGAAATAGGGACTCTTTAAGAAGTAATTACTTTGGCGTGACCTCTACTCGAAACCTGATCCCTGCACCTCACAAAAATAAATGAACAGTGAAGTATTTGTTTTTCGATTACTGACTGATACAAAAAATAAATAAATAAAACATATATATATATATATTATAAAGATATATATATTACATATGTATATGTTACTTCTCTTTATAATATATATATATATATATATATATATATATATATATATATATATATATATATATATTATAAAGATATATATATCTTTATAATATATATATATATATATATTATAAACAGAAATAACATATATATGTAATATATATCTTTATAATATATATATATATCTTTATAATATATATATTATAAACAGAAATAACATATATATATATGTAATATATATATCTTTATAATATATATATATATATATATATATATATATATATATATATATATATATATATATATATATTATAAAAAGGCTTAAACACTTATAATCCATATTTTTTATTATATCCTTACTCTGTCCTGGACATTGAGTTCTACCTGGATTCTATCCTCTCGGAATTTTTTATTCAAAAAATATACATGTGTGTATATGCACCTGTGGATTTTGCATATATATGTATATTTACCACAAATATTATCTATATATATATATATATATATATATATATATATATATATATATTATATAGAGAAATAACAGTAAGATACATAATCCGTTTTTCTTATTAATCATTTTTATTTTTACAAAATAGTGCTCAATGCAAATCTATAGAGCATAAATATAAATTTACTAACCATATTTTTAAATTAGTAGATTTATAATATATATATATATATATATATATATATATATATATATATATATATAAACACTCCAAAACGGGTAAAAATACAATGACATAAAGTGCTCAATACACTAAGTAGAGCGATAAACTAAAATAACGGATCATCTGAGTAAAGGCTGCTGTACCTTGAAGATCCGTTTTGTGTATATATATATATATATATATATATATATATTTATTAAAGACATTTTTATGTTTAACGTTCTTTTTATAGATACAAGTATTTAAGTAAATGCTCTGTTTATAATAAACCGTATTAAATAACATTTACCGGCCTGAATGTCCGAGAAATTTTCATAGAAAATATTCGTCCTTTGACAGGATTCGAACCTGCATCCTATACGGAACCTCATTTTCTATGAAAATTTCTCGGACATTCAGGCCGGTAAATGTTATTTAATACTGTTTATTATAAACAGGGCATTTACTTAAATACTTGTATCTATAAAAAGAACGATAAACATAAAAATGTCTTTAATAAATTAATTGTCGGACTTTGTCCATTTCTTAATATATATATATATATATATATATATATATATATATATATATATATATATATATATATATATATATATATATATTAGCAGCATATGCACGACAGTACACGCGTATCCGATCGCTAATATCTAGTTATCTCATTTACTTAACCATATATATATATATATATATATATATATATATATATATATATATCTTAACAGATTTTC
This sequence comes from Acanthosepion lycidas, assembly GCA_963932145.1. Lineage (NCBI taxonomy): Eukaryota > Metazoa > Mollusca > Cephalopoda > Sepiida > Sepiidae > Acanthosepion > Acanthosepion lycidas. Next base: position 29,806,105 of record OZ010612.1, read on the forward strand.
CTTTTAATTCCACATAGTTTTTTATTATTACCATCAACGTTATTTTTAGTGAATATAGATGTTGAATTTCATATCCAAATATCTAATTTTCTTGAACACTAAAATTAATATCTATCAAGATAGATCGAGAAGTCCTTGTAGGATTAATTCGGCAGAAATCAAATGTATATCTCTTTTTTTTCTATAATGAAAAACATCTTTAATGACGAGGTCCACCGTTACCAATTTTGGTTTGTATATATATATGTATATATATATAGATAGATAGTAAGGAACAGAGATAGATAGATAGATAGATAGATAGATAGATAGATAGATAGATAGATAGATAGATAGCTTCAATTAAGGCTTTCAAATGTTCGTTATCAACCGCAGCCGGCCGGCCGGCCGCGACCGTCTTCATCTTCGAGGCTCTCGTCACCATTGCGAAATTTCTTGAACCACCGTTGTGCCACACGTTCGTTAGTGGTTCCTGGGCCAAACGCATCATTGATATCACGGGCTGTCTCGGCAGCTTTTCGGCCTAGTTTGAACTGGAACAAGAAAATCGTGCGGATTTGAATTTTGTCCATGCTGTCGAAAAGCCTGCAAAAAAATGAATGAAGAGATTGAGAACGGTAACAAATAACAGGATTCGATAGAGCTAAAAACGCGCTTCAAAATGATATATAACATGGCTATATATATCAATGAATTAATTCAGAAATCATATATAACATATGCGAGAAACATGTTTGAGAAAATTCTTACTGCCGAAATACACGTTATTTAAATAAATGTATACATACAGGGGTTGGACAAAATAATTGGAACACTTGTTAAATTCAAAGAAAATTTATTTAATATGGAGTTGGTCCTCCTTTAGCCTCACAGACAGCTTTAATACATCTAGGAATGGAATCATACAGCTTCCCGACTTCATCCAGAGGAATTTTCAGCCATTCTTCCATTAAAACATTCACCAGCTCTTTACGACACGACGGTGGAGGATAGCGGCTTCTAACTTGTTGCTCCAAAATGCACCACAAATGTTCAATAATATTGATATCTTGAGATTAGGGAGGCCACTCCATGTGCTCTAGCTCACTTTCATGCTCTTCATATCAATTCTTAACCACTCGAGCGGTATGTATTGGAGCATTATCGTCTTGGAAGATGCAGTCACCATCAGGGAATAAAGTCTTGGCCATTGGATGTACATGATCTCCCAAAATGTTCAGGTAATCTTTGCTGTTGATTCTACCATGCAGGGCAACTATTGGACTGAGACATATCCATGATATGGCGGCCCAAACTATCACTGATCCACCTCCATGCTTCACGGTTGGAAGAAGGCAGTCAGGGTTGTAAGCTTCTTTGAGCTGCCTTCACACATAAACTCGCCCTGAAGTTGGGAAAAGAGAAAAACGGGACTTGTTTGAGAATATGACTTGCTTCCATTGGTCTGCAGACCAGGCATTGTGATCTCTGCACCACTTCAACCTCTTTTGAATGTTGCGAGTGGAGAGAAGAGGTTTCCTTACAGCGGCTCTTCCATGATATGCAGACTTATGGATCTCATGGTGAACAGTTTTAGTAGAAACTGAACTATTCAGATTGTTATTCAACTCAGCAGTCACTTTGGCCGCATTTGTCCGATGATTTTTTGCCACATTGCGTTTCAATGCACGTCAGTCACTGTCAGTAAGTTTGCAAGTCCGGCCCGAATTGCTACGGTTGCTAGAGGTCTTACCCTGTTTCTCAAATTGCGTCATAGTTCTTGATATGGTAGCTCTTGAAAAACCAAACAGTTCAGCAGCCTTAGTGATCGAGGCTCCTGTCATGCGAGCTCCAACAATTTGCTGTTTTTCAAACTCGGAGAGGTCACGCATTTAGCTTAAATCTTACTAAATTCTAAAAATAAATAAGACAAAGACAGTAAATTAGATAAATAAAATATTTACAATAGATATAACCTGCAATTACGAAGTTTTAGTTAAAGTTCTTAATATAATAGGTCTTTGAAATATAGGAGTGGATTTTGCAACGGTTACAATTATTTTGTTCAACACCTGTATATATATATATATATATATATATATATATATATATATATATATATATATATATATATATATATATATATATTATAATCATTATTATTATAATAAGTACAGATGATCCTTAAAAATCCATTCAGTTATTATTTATTTCATAAATATACAAATATTCATCTCTTCAGACTGAAGTTTTTTTTTAATCCAGACGAAAGAAAAGGGAGAAGAAAAAAGAAAAGGAAAAAAATTTAGTATTAAAAAAGGAAGAAAGAAAAAATTTCAATATAAGGCTTTAAAAAAAAAATTAGTAGGGAAGAGAAAAAGAGTGTGAGAGAGCTGAAGAGAAAAAGAGAGTGAGAGAGCTGAAGAGAAAAAGAGTGTGAGAGAGCTGAAGAGAAAAAGAGAGTGAGAGAGGGTGGAAAAGAAAGGAAAAAAGGAAGAATTAATGATGAGCCACAGGCCACAAGGTGACCTAGAAATGATGATAAAACAGTAGAAAAGCTACGAGAGATAGCAGCAAATGAGATAGCAATAATAACAGGACAGAGGCAGGAACATATACAGTATAGATTTGTACAAAATGTCCAATGATGTACATTACCAAAATATCCTGAAACTTCAAGCAAAGTATATGAACATTGTAGAGATATGATGCAGAATAACACTTTAAACATACTGGTAGTTCACCATAACATATCTGACCACAATTTCAACCTAATAAATGCCAGTCTGGCCAGAAGAGAAGGTTTCACTAAGAAAAAAAATGTGTGCATATATATATATATATATATATATATTATAATTATTATTATTATTATAAAAATAAGTACAGATGATCCTTAAAAATCCATTCAGTTATTATTTATTTCATAAATATACAAATATTCATCTCTTCAGACTGAAGTTTTTTTGTTTTTTTTAATCCAGATGAAAGAAAAGAGAGAAGAAAAAAGAAAAGGAAAAAAAATTAGTATTAAAAGAGGAAGAAAGAAAAAAATTCAATATAATTCTTTAAAAAAAAAATAGTAGGGAAGAGAAAAAGAGAGTGAGCGAGGGAAGAGGAGGAAAGTGAGAGAGGGAGTGAAAGAAAAACTTCCTACCTAAATAACACGTTATTTAAATAAATATTAGGTTGGTGCAAAAATAATGACGTAATAATGTCGTTTTTTTACGTTAAAAAACCACGTCAAAAAACGACATTATTACGTCATTATTTTTGCACCAACCTAATATATACATATGTGTGTGCATGTATTTATATTTTTAGCATTCTAAACGTTATTTTAGTGAGTACACATGTTACCTTTGGCGTCCCCCCTTTTTTTCTAAACGGTGAAATTAATGTCACTCGGTCTAGATCGATAAATCGAGATAATTATGCCCAAATAACTCAATGCATATGTGATAAATTATCTAACCACCAGTTAATTGCAAATGAGAAATGTAGTCAATTTATGATAGTATTTCCAGATACTGGAGGCCCGGATAATATCTTGAGGCTGGCCGGATGTAAGTCACGGGACGTCAAGTAAATATCACTGGTCTAATCGTTTAAATTAAGATGTCGGAGGCAAGTTCAAGCATCGACGCTTTATGTTCTACGGTAGTCAGTTAAATAGCGCGGATTAGTGATTAGATTTCTGTAATTACAGAGAGGAATTGGTAATTGAATTCAAATTTTATATAATTAAATGCTGAACTTGATAAACCATTTCTTTGAGATGGCTAACCAAATTTAAAAAGAATAAAAAATGTTTCTCTTCAGCTTCAAACATTTTTTTTTCTTTTCATAATATTTCTAAAAAATAAAATTAATTTTAGCATAATTTCTGTTTAAATTTCTGGAATGAGAATATATTACAGTGATACCTCAACTTAAGTCGTTTCGGTTTACGTCGCTCTCGAAGATACGTCAGTTTTTCTTAAATATTAGGTTGAAAAATAAAACTCGCCTCAGCACGTTTCCATTCTGACTATGAGACCCGGGTTCGAATCTCACCATAGAGGATTTGTCCGACTGTAGGGGCTCTTTAGAAAGTGCCTGAAACAAATACTACGGTTTGACCCAGGCCTTGAGAGTGAAATTTGGTAGACGGAATCCTAGCTGGGCTAGCACGAAGTCACTAGTCATCGAGGAATTGAGCGTGCTGGCCTTGCTCAAATTGTGGATTACACTAGATAAGACGCTCTTTCCCAGAAACTGTAACTAAGGTCTGCGCAGTATAGTTGCAGTATAAACCACTGATGTGCTCTGTGGGTGTTGAATAAACACAAATGCGCCTGGACAAGCGTCTGCAATAGGGATTGGCGAGCCGCCCTAGTAGACGGGTATCCTCGAATACGAATGGCCAGCTATACATACATAGATACATGTTAGGGTCAGCGAGTTTAATTATAAGACAGAAGTCCAGCTTTTCCCTACCCCCACTTTTAGCCCTGTGCGACATTTTTGTATTATGTTACAAAATAAACATTGCTCTTGATACCAAAACATTTTCAATTTATGCGCAGTACTACACTGGTGACGAGGTCTGATCAATTTTCTGTTGAGTTAGGTAGATAGCCGTAATTACAATGCTAACAGTTAATTTTCTCGCACTTCTTGCTTGTGGAACTCTCCTCCGGCTATATGCTTTTCAGCCAACTTTAATCTACAAAAATTTTAACGCAATGATAATCGCAATCTACTGCCCTCTTGATTATTCTTTCCTCTTTCTGCTTATTAGTAACTAGCAGGAGAGTGCGGCGTTGCCCGGCGTTGTAACAGTAAGAGATAGATCAAGTATCGACAAACATAAAGACTGAAAAATAAAATTGACAAAGATTATTGTTTAAGGTTGACGGAAATGCATGTCTTAATTATTATTATTATTATTTTTTTTTTTTTGCTTTTTTTACGAATTGGTCAAACCCAAACTCAAACAAAAACATTGTTTTCAATCGCTATGAGTCTACCGATTAAATAGATTTTATTATAAACAATTGTCTTGTAAATGGAAAGCATTCTGAATGTAAAAATAAAGAAAAAATGTGCAAGACTATAAGAAACACTACCTGCCAAAAAAAAAAGTGAAATTTTGTTGATATGTAGGAAATCCGATCCCATATATAAAGGAACACACACACACTCACTCACACGCACACGCATACACACACACACACACACAAACAACTAATGTGGGTTTTATAATAAGTATAATTCGATGTGAGTTGTCCCCCTTTCATTAATGCCTCTTAATCGTGTTTTCAAATTGATTTTGTACAAAAACAATTGTGTTTTTCCAATTTTGGGCGCTGTTAGAACCACCGCAAGGTAATTTTACGTAGTCCAGTGAAGTTTTGTTGAAATCGGTTGAAAAATGTAGGAAATCCGATCCAATATATAAACGAACAGACACACACACACACACACGCACAATCTGCGTTTTATAATAAGTAAGATATGTAAGCTTCTAATACTTCTACACCCACTTTTACCTTGTGTTTTAGTGACTTTACTGCATTGCATAGGGTGAAAACTACTTTCATCGGCATCTCATGAATTTATAGTTGGGCTGGCTGGATGTAGCCGTAAATTCTATGTTAACAGTTTCCTTTCTCACACTCTTCTGTTCACGCTCCTTAGTGGTCTTTCTGTTTAAGCCATTTTGTCTTAGTGGCTTTGTTCACTTGCATGGTGTGATACAGTGAACCCATGGTTTTAGAAATAAATAGTCATCAAAATTTAAAAAATTGTTCAAAAACTTCCTTAAAAAAAAATTGAAAAATCTTAGTAAAGGCCGTAGAAAAACAGTCTGCGTAGTTGCGATGAAAAGCAACTGAAATGAAGGCGAAATAAAGATTGGTGAACTCATGAAAGAGAATTGAGCAAGGCATTATTTATTATTTAGTAATTAATTCCCAATTGTTCTCAGAACTGTCGTTCGTTCAACAAAGTCAAAAGAGAAGACGAATTAACGTGGAAATTCGAAAGACATTTCTAACTTGTATTGCCTCGTTCTCAGCTTTCATAATCGATCTCTGCTTTGGCGTTTCTCGAGCAGAAACAAAGCTGGAAATGGCCGACGCGCATGTGCTACTGTGCATGAGTTACAAGAAAGCTTGAAATGTCAGAAGCTCTGTTGAGCATGAAATGGATTGAGTAAGTGGAAAAGGTGTTTCGTGCCCTGGCGAGCATCAAGCGACGCAGCCACTGCTTGGAATAGTTCGTGTGAAGGTGGATGCAGTATTCTAGGTCGAATATCAAACATGTAACGGGATTGGAAGTAAATAACCGATTTTGTGGTTAAAATTTATCGGGTGATGGTTATTGTATCCCAACCTCTAATCGAAGTAAGGACATGCACTGTAATATTTTTACTCGTCTACCATTACAATTCGCAGAAAAATGAATTCAGAACTTCATTTTTTTTAAAAGCATTTCACTCTAAGCAAGACAGGAGTGCAACTAGCACGCAAGGAGTTACAGAGTGGGAGCAAGAGTAAAGAGACGTGAGAAAGGAAAGGATGAATAGAAGGACGGTGAATAGAACAAGGCATCTGGAGATGTCGATTGATATTGCATTTGAATTATAGCTATCAGGGAAGCAAGTTAAGAGGAAGGGAATTTCACAGACGGGAAGTGCAAGACATGAAGCTATTGGATTAGATGAGACGGCTACATTTAACCTTTTCGACAGTGAAACGGTGGGACCAAGATGCCGACCTAGATGCACGATTAAATTCATGCAGTTTGGGAACTAGCGAAAATAACTCGTCGGAGCAGTTACCGTGAAAGTATTTGTAGAAAAGACTGAGGGAAGCAACGGACCGTCTGTGTGAGAGCGACTTTAAACGAGATTCCAGATAAGGGCCAATCATATTGCATATCGGTCTCTGGATTTTGTCGAGAACCTTAAGGCGAACAGCGGGGCTACCAGACCATATAAGATAGCAATATTCCATGCAAGGACGAACGGTTGATTTATAGATTTGAAGGATGAACTCGGGCGAGAAAAAACTTTGTTTTCTTAATATTCCTTACTGTATACTGCATAAGCTTTTCGAAATAAATTACGTTTATTATATATGGTTCTATTTGATAAAAATCTATCTTCACTTTATTGAATCTTAATACATTGTTCCAAAACTTATTTTATTTCAACTCATAATTAAACTTTCTATTAATTTCTGTAATCTCCGTGGGGCCCGAGTAGACCTTTACAAAACAGTATATTTATTTATTTATTTTCGTCTACCGGTCAGAATATACGAAAAATAATATATATAAATAAATATATATATATATAAAGACATTTTTTTGCTTAACATTCTTTTTATAGATACAAATATTTAAGTAAATGCTCTGTTTATAATAAACAGTTTTAACAACATTTATCGCCCTGAATGTCCGAGAAATTTCGATAGAAAATATTCGTCGAAGGACGAATATTTTCTATGAAATATATATATATATATATATATATATATATATATATATATATACACACACACACACACACAAACACACACACACACACACACATATATATATATATATATATATATATATATATATATACCTATACATATATTAAATATACAGTTCTATTAAACATATAGCTGGCAACATTTTTTTTTCAAAAACGCATATCTGGCAACATTATTGTTTCAAAAAAACGTATAGCTGGCAACATTATTTTTTCCAAAATACGTATAGCTCGCAACATTATTTCTTCAAAAACATATAGCTGGCAACATTGTTGTTTCAAAAACGCATAGCTGGCAACATTGTTTTTACCAAAAAACGTATAGCTGGCAACATTATTGTTTCAAAAAACGCATAGCTGGCAACATTACTGTTTCAAAAACGTATAGCTGGCAACATTATTGTTTCAAAAACGTGTAGCTGGCAACATTATTGTTTCAAAAACGTGTAGCTGGCAACATTATTTTTCCGAAAACATTATCTGAAGCCTTGTTGTTGGACGTAGTTTATCGGCATAACCAGGACATGGACGTAGTTTATCGTCATACCCATGACGCGGATGTAGTTTATCTTCATACCCAGGACGCGGATGTATTTTATCTTCATACCCAGGACGCGGATGTAGTTTATCGCCATACCCAGGGCGCGGATGTAGTTTATCGTCATACCCAGGACGCGGATGTAGTTTATCGCCATACCCAGGACGCGGATGTAGTTTATCGTCTTACCCAGGACGCAGATGTAGTTTATCGCCATACTCAGGGATTGGATGTAGTTTATCGTCATACCCAGGACGCGGATGTAGTTTATCGTCTTACCCAGGACGCGGATGTAGTTTATCGTCATACCCAGGACGCGGATGTATTTTATCTTCATACCCAGGACGCGGATGTATTTTATTTTCATACCCAGGACGCGGATGTAGTTTATCGTCATACCCTGGACGCGGATGTAGTTTATCGTCATACCCAGGACGCTATTTAAGATGGAAGGATCTATTATAACGTGTCTCTAATTTGTACTTAAATACATTGTATTTAGTTTCAATTTAACTAATTCTATTGTTCATCAATATTGCATATGATCCATTATTTGTGCATCATTGGGTTACAGTAAAATTTGTATTTTATATAACTACTGCTTTATTAAAATTAAAAATTAGTAGAGTGGGACGCTCCGTATCATAGATTCGATTATGTACCATAGATTCTGTTGTGTATCTTCTTTACGGCATTGAAAGTTGGACGATTTCCTCAAAGATGAAGAAGATACTCGAGGCGACAGATATGTGGTTCTACAGAAGGATGCTAAGGATATCATGGACCAAGCGTGTGAGCAACGATGAGATCTTAGAGAGCTTGCAAACACGGAGGAGGCTTATACTTAATATCAGGAAGAAGCATCTGATGTTTCTGGTACATACAATGAGGAAAGAGGGCCTGGAGAATCTGATACTTACGGGTCGAATAGAGGGAAAGAAAGACAAGAGAAAACAATGCGTGACATACCTGACGGACTTAAGCAAGTGATTGACTGAACATGGTCTGGGAGAGGAAGCATAGGGATGGAACTTGCTGAGAGCTGCAAGAGATAGAGGGAGGTGGAGAGCCATGATCGACTACGTTCTGAAAGGACATGGTACATATAAAAAGAAAAGAAATATCATAGATTTCCGTTGGGGCGTATACGAGACCCTTGCATTGGCCTAGGAAATGACATTCCTGTTGTTTTAATGTATATATAAATGTATGTATGATTTTAACGACTTCTAATGTATTTTTCTATTATTTATTTCAGATTTGTGATCCAAGCAGGGTTTTCTACGAGGAAAATATTACATAGTGGACTTATAATACTCGAAATCTTCGGATGTTACTGAACTTGCCAATGGTTATTTATGTGAACTGAATTATTTTAAAAAAGAAAGAGACATTAGCGACTACAGTTCCCAATTTCAATGAACAGTCTATCAGGTAAGAACATTCATTCATTATTTTTTAACATTTTTATTTGCATATCTGTCTATATTTCTGAGATGAGGTATTATGTACACTATTTACATTACTCAGTATCATCCTCATCCTTGAGGACACGTGCCACAGTGGATAAAGGCGTGAGATAGCTCCAGTGACAGGACCCAAAGAGTGTGAGTTCAATTCCTGGTTAAGGCGGTGGAGAACTTGAAGAGGGGAATTAACAGGAGATAACTGATAACTGATATCCATTAGACATGGCACGTGGGACTAGAACAGTCCAACCCAGCGAGCGAAATAAAGGGTTCGGTTCGACATTCCAACCACCTGAAGAAGACCGGAGCGTACAACGGCCGAAACGTTGTGATAAATATGGCAACAACGATTTTTATTTGCCTTCAGTAATCGTGTTTCCTTTATATTACTTATGACTGACAAAAGAAATCAAACTGATATCAAACTAAAGGTCTTTCTATATAAGTAATATTAGACCCTTTGTACTAATTTATACCAATTTTAATATTTACCATATTATAATTTTCAAAGGTAAAGCTCATCTCCTTGCCCCCCACTCTTACCCCCCAAAAAACTAACAAAAAACAAACAAACAACAACCGTCTGCTTAGGGATATTCTTATTTATTGAAGTATGGATTCCTCCTTTTTGTGTACTTAGTTTCATTACTATGTAATCTTTTCAAAATAATAATTATATTTTTTATTACATATATTTGTTTCTGCCTCGCATTAATTTCAAAATACTTAAAGGCGGCAAACCAAGGTGCATATATTTATTTGTTTATTTACAATCAAGACATGTAACATAATTTTCCAGCCATACAGATTACTTTTTACAATGAGATTCAAACATATTGCGTCTTAACCTATTAAGTACTTTCTAAACATCCGAACTATTGGTTTTAAAAATTTAGTAATGTATATTGTAGTGAATTGTATAAATATATATTGTGCTATTTACATTTAAATTTATTTAATAATGTTGTTACAATGTGTTATGTGTCTTTATTATTTTTCACGCACATAATAGTTGGAGTATAATATGTATGTGGTTGTTTATGTAAGTGGATTGATATAAAAATGTGTACTGAAAACTAATACTGAATTTCCTATTAATAATTGCCGTAAAAACAGAAAATTCGCCCTAGCTGAAGAACTCCTTGTCTAATTTTAATCTCTCGACAGGAGTTCAAGTTACAATATGCTCTTAAATTGTATCGTTTAGGCTGTATCTCGGGAACACTCATATAAAAGATTAGAGCCTTAGTATTATATAGATTATTAATTTCTATTATATATATATATATATATATATATATATATATATATATATATATATATATATATATATATATCCGACAGCAAGGACTCTGATCAGGAGGATTTGAGGAGCGTGAAACCACCTCTAAATTACTGGTGTTCCCAGGTCCACACTGACGCCGGGGGGCTAGCAACTGTTAGGGTCCCAGCTATGGGCAAATAGTTAATTGGGGTCAAAACGTGTGAAAATAGGTTTTAATAGCAGCAATACATTTTTGTAAAAACTTATTACCAGTAATACAACTTTTGGAAAATATATTTACAGCAATAAAAATCTTGTGGGTATTAAATAACCCATTATGGTTAATATGCCGTAAACCAAACCAAACAAAACCAAACAAGACCTCACACCCTTGGATTTTTTGTCTATGATGCCATTTGAAATCAGTTGTTTGTCAGATGCGCTAAAGAAATATTGATTGCTTTAAAGAAAGAATTAAATATGAATGCTGTAAAATGAGAAAGGAAACTCTTCGAAGTGTTCATGAATCATACTGACACAGAAATGAAATGTCTTTTGAAAAAGAAGGACATATAACAATTACATAACTAGTAAAAGATTAGAAATTTTGTATCATGTAGAGATATATGTAAGGCGGGGTAATTTTTTTTTAAACATTAAAACCCTTGATTTAATTTGAAAATGTAAGGTGTAGTATTATGATATACAAGATATCCCTAAAGTCTGACACGTAAGGAAAAATGCATATTTTAAAGACATTAATTTTACAATAACATTTTATTGAATTGGAATATAAACAAATAAAATCTTCAATATGATTTCCATCATTTGTAATGGAAAGGTTGACGCCCTTTACAAGATTCACGAGAACTCAATGCAATAACTCCACGTTGCCGTCAATTTTAACACATTCACTCTTTATGCGTTCAATCAAGTGTGTTGCATCTGTGATTTTCATTGAGTACACCTTCTCCTTTATTATACCCCAGAAAAAGAAGTCAGTTCTTTCTTATATCGACAAAACCATATTTAATCTGTGGAGGTGAAATAAATATAGTTAATGAGATTTCCTATGCGTCCAAGACTTTAAGGACACTCTTTATATATAAGATTATAAAAAAGTATAGTTTTAACTTTTTCTATTGTCGATATCCTTAAGATTTAAGGTGACTCAGGTGATACAGTCAAGCCAAAACACAACACATATGGCCTGAAGAATGAATGACCAGACAATTGTCACTTGGTGTTGACGCCAGTGTCCACTCACACACATATATATATATATATATATATATATATATATATATATATATATATATATATATATATATATATATATACAAGAGTGTATCTATCTACAGGTTATTATGGTTAATATGCCGTAAAGCAAACTAAACTAACCAAACCAAACCAAACCTCACACCCTTGGATTTTTTGTCTATGAAGCCATTTGAAAGCATTTGTTTGGCAGATGCGCTAAATAAATATTGATTGCTTTAAAGAAAGAATTAAATATGAATGCTGTAAAATGAGAAAGGAAACTCTTCGAAGTGTTCATGAATCATACTAGCACAGAATTGAAATGTTTTGAAAAAGGACATATAAAGCGGAACATTATGATATACAGGATATTCCTAAAGTCTGACACATAACCAAAAAAATGCATATTTTAAAGATATTGATTTTTCAACAACATTTTATTGAATTGGAGTATAAACAAATAAAATCTTCAATATGATTTCCATCATCTGTAATGCAAAGTTTGATGCACTTTGCAAGATTCACGTTAAATCGATGCAATAACTCCACTTTGCTGTCAATTTTTGTCCATTCACTCTTTATGCGTTCAATCAAGTGTGTTGCATCTGTGATTTTCATTGACTACACTTTCTAGCATACCCCAGAAAAAGAATTCAGTTCTTTCTTCTTTCGACAAAACCATCTTTTATCCGTGGAGGTGAAAAAAATATAGTTAATGGAAATTATTCTGTGTCATGATTTTAAGGGAGACTATATTGAGAGAGTGGGTAATTCTTAGAACGCTTAAACTTTTATTTTATTCTCAAAATGTCCGGCGAGGTAAGGTTTTTTTTATTTGTTTAACTAAAATCGTTTATTTTCTATAATATTATAAGGTGAGATAAGATTATTTTTTCATTTTACAAGTCATATTTTACTTTCTATTTAAATAAAAATAGACGCATTTTAAATATGTTAATATTCCCTATTGCCTTATAACCTTTGATATTTATCGACGTGATGCAAGACGGCGCAAATGTGGGTAAAGGAAGGTTTGAAGCAATGAGTTATTGAGGTACAGTAGATAGCAGCTCGGACTGTGGAATCGAAGAGCCGAGTTCGGAATCCAATATAGTTCATTACATTCACATACGTGCTAATACCCTTGGGAAAGGCATGAATCCGTCTCTTCTTCCGTTAGCTATGGGTAAACAGCAAAATAGACGGGGTCTTGGGTGGCATCTGGTCTTGAAGAAGGACAATGAATTCAAGATCTGGGGAGGGTAATTTGAGGAACTATGGGTAAGTAACAGGACATATTGGATCCTAGAGCCATAGATGGCAACTGTCCTAGGAGAAGGAAAACTCTGAATTCAAAACCTGAAGGTCATTTGAGGGGCTAGGAGTAAATAATAGCTGGGTTCTAGAGCCTTGGATGGCAACCGGTCTAGAAGAAGAGCAACTCTGAATTCAAAACATGAGGAGTGATTTGAGAAGCTATCGGTAAATAACAGGACAGACAGGAGCCGTGGATGGCAACTGACCTAGGAGAAGGAAAACTCTGAATTCAAAACCTGAAGAGGGTCATTTGAGGGGCTAGGGGTAAATAACAGGAAAGACTGGGTTCTAGAGCCTTGGATGGCAACTGATCTAGAAGAACAGCAACACTGAATTCAAAACCTGAGGAGTGATTTGAGAAGCTATGGGTAAATAACAGGACAGACTGGATCTGTGAGACTTGGGTGGCTACTGGTCTCAGAGAGGGAACAAATCTGAATTCCAAATCTGAGATCCTAGTTTTTCGGAACACGGGCGACCCGCATCATATTCCGTGGTCTTTAGCTGTCGGCCAAGCGGTTTGAGAAGAGATGGGCGCCGCCAATTTAACTGACAGCCCACTGAAAGTATCACGTGGAAGAAGAGTCAAAGTCTGTTTCTTTTGCCCTAGGGGCCCCTCCATCGACGATTAAATCAGTCGAGAAACTAATGATCCATTTTTCCGTAAATCATTGTCATTAGCAGAGTAAACAAAGAAAGGACTCGTGACTTACGATAATAAAAAAAAACCTCACTAATTTGCAACCAATTATTAGTGCTCCTCTAAATGATAATCAATCATATTTTCCTTTATTCGAAATGACAAACTACCGATGTAGAGGGAACGTTCATTTAATCACTTGATTTTTAATGAGTGTTCACACCAGTCGTAACTAGTGTCTTAAATTAGTGATTCATCATCATCATCATCAGCAGCAGCAGCAGCATCAGTACCATGACAGGGCGTGGTCGTAAAGCAGCCACGCGGCGAGCACCTGACTAGTTCCCTATCCACATATCTGGGTTGAAAGACGGGAAAAATTTATTCACGCTATAATATCTTGGGCAAGTAGCCTTCAAGGAACCCAATCCTCTACAGATCAAACTACTACGGATGTCCCCTAACTTGAAAAAAACTCGCCTCAATAAAGGAAACCTGACCGTTGATTACATGGCTTTGTAGAAGCCCTTCACAGTGGCCGTTGAATTCAGTCTAGGAAGCCCTTAAACAAGCAAGGCCGCGTCATTATCGCACAGGCCTTATAAATTTTAGTTTAAGTTTCAGCAAGTCTCATCAGTATTCACCAAATTATTCTTACTATGCTAGGATTTTTGTTAGTAATGCTGGCATGGATAGTTTCGTCTTTTCTGCTAATTCTCAATTATCTTGACCTTGTTTCTCCGAGGCTCTTCGTTCCCAGTGATCCAATAACAAGTGGTAATACCGCCAGTTTAATATCCTACAAATCTCAGTTTCCTGACAACCTTGCGATAATTTACTTATATATATTTTTTTAATTTTCTTTCAGGTCTTTAGTGGGATCTGCCGGAAAAAGGAGAAAAATCCATAATCCGACATTGTATTTTTCGTTTTTTTTTTTTTAAAGACTACCAAATTCGGTTTTCCTGTCCATATTAGGTAGTTTGTTTGAATCTTGAAACGTGTCTTTCTCAAAATATGTATACTCTTAAGTACATACGCTTTTTGGTCCATAGCGTCAAAAATGGAGTTCCTTGCGCAGTTCCCAATTGATCACCTTTCCTACCCGTTCATGTTACTGTTTTGTTCCATTCATCCTACATTGCTATTATTCCATGTTTTATGCATATGGTCTTTTATATAAAATCTTTTAAATAAAAAATAAATAAAAACTGCAACTGTCTGGTGCCTATGCTACATGTTGTGTTACTTGCTGAAGAATAAAAATGAACCAACATGTACAATATGCCTACATGCACTGATGGTGAAACGCATTTTAACTGAATGTACACATTTAGCCCTTTGCTACAAGCAAAACTACAAGAGAAAAGTATCTGAAAATATTGAAACAGTAAACATAATGTCCTACCTTAAAGAAAGAGTTTTATACCAAAATATATAGCATATACAATAGATCATCTATAAACCATAGATCTATACAGCATACATTTAGTCATGAAATATAAAGTTATGGGTAAAATATATGTAGTTGAAGTCGGGCATTTGTGTTAAATAAACATGTAGCTGAAGGCATAAAATTGTTTTAAAAACATATTGTGGTAGGCATACAATTGCGTTCAAAAAATTTGAAGACATAAAATTATGTTCAAAATCATGTACTTGAATGCATGCGATTGCGTTCAAAAACATGTAGTTGAAAACAAGAAATTATGTTCAAAAACATGTAGTGGAAAGCATGCAATTGCGTTCAAAAACATTTAGATGAAGACATAAAATTATGTTTAAAACATGTAGTGGAAGTCATGTAACTGTTTTAAAAAACACGTAGTTGAATGTTTGCTATTGCGTTCAAGAACACTTAGTTGAATGCGTGCATTTGTGGTCAAAATAGATGTAGATGAAGGCATGCAATTGCATTCAAAATGCATATACTTAAAACCATAAAATTGAGTACAAAATAGTTCGTCATTAAATAACCCATAGAGAGAGATATGCCGCTAAACTAAAACTACCAAACCCAACTTCTGGTGTGTATTTT
Organism: Acanthosepion lycidas; assembly: GCA_963932145.1. NCBI lineage: Eukaryota > Metazoa > Mollusca > Cephalopoda > Sepiida > Sepiidae > Acanthosepion > Acanthosepion lycidas. The sequence continues at coordinate 29,822,135 of OZ010612.1, forward strand.
TAAAATATAATTGATTGCACAGTTCTCGATGGAACACATTTCCTACCCTATCAATATCTAAATTCATTAACCAAGTGATTGAATGTCTCTTTTTTTATTTCCATCCAATATGCATAGCTGTGGTTTTGTATTTTATACGAGATTGAATCCTAAATAATTTTCGTTTTCACTAACCAAGTTTATCCCTTTAAAAAATAAAAGTACAATTACATTTTATTTATTTTTTAATCATTTGTTATAAGTTGCTGCTAACTATTATACTATTATGGCTTCCTTAGGTTACTCGCCGTGACGTCATTAGTAATTCTTTTCGATTGACTCCAACAGACATCCGTTGACTTACTTTGCGTTCTTTATTTAAGGCGTCTTGCCAGGTTCATTTATGTTATCGGGGATGTCTTATTTACTCCACAACATTATTCCATCCCAGGCAAGGCAATAAAACCACTAACCTGCAAAAGGTTAGAGAATATAAGAAAAAATATACTATTAAAGAGAGAAGACGATAAAAGAACAAGAATTAATAAGACAAATATTTTTGAAGATCAAAGTTGGCTGGTAAACAAGAAGACGGAATTAAGTATTCGCCATAATTTGCAATGATTTGTTGCCACTTGTTGAATCTCTTCGATAGATTTCAAGTAGAATTCCACACGATTTTCAACGAATTCTTAAATTATGTATTGATGAATGCTAATGGTAATATTAGCCGTTTCCTTATAAGGAAACATTTGGCATTTATTGACAAAGGAGCCAATGCTGCATTCGGTTCAAATTTATAAAA
>OZ010612.1:29827918-29842918 GCA_963932145.1 Acanthosepion lycidas
ATATATAGAGATAGCGAATAAACTGAGCGAGACATATCGAGAGAGAGGGAGAGAGGGAGAGGGCTGAAGTCAGATTTTGATAAACAAAGAGAAATTGACTAAGCGATAAATGGAACGAGAGATAATCAGGGAGAATGAGAGAGAGAGTGAGGGAGAATGATAGATAGAATGAGGGAGAATGAGGGAGAATGAGAGAGAGAGAGTGAGAGAGAGATGGATAAATAGACATGAACAGAATTAATAGCTAGATATGACTAGACATAATAGATAGATATGAGAAAACAGAATATATATATATATATATATATATATATATATATATATATATATATATATATATAAAAAGTTGCAAATTTAAAAAAATAATTGGCAACTTTTTCTATATATACATATTAAGAAAGTATACGTGGCTTCTCATTATGCTATATATATATACATATATATATATATAAATATATATATATATATATATATATATATATATATATATATATATATATATATATATATATAGATAGATAGATAGATAGATAGATAGATAGATATGTGTGTGTGTGTGTGTATGTAAAGAAAGAAAGCGAGAGAGAATGAAAGTGAGGGAATGTTTGACACTGGATATATAGAGAAGGAAAGAAAGTAAGAGCCGAAAAGAGAGCGAGCTCCTGCGAGTGAATGTTCAAGTCAGACTTCAATAAACAAAAAAAAATAAATAACTTAACTAACCGAGAGATCACTAAATAGGTCTAGAAATGTGCAGACTGAGATAGATAGATAGATAGAGAGGAGAAAGCTTTAGATAGATAGATAGATAGATAGATAGATAGATAGATAGATAGATAGATAGATAATGAGCAGACTGAGATAGATAGATAAATAGATTGATAGATAGATAGATAGATAGATAGATAGATAGATAATGAGCAGACTGAGATAGATAGATAAATAGATTGATAGATAGATAGATAGATGTGAACAGACTGAGATAGATAGATAGATAGATAGATAGATAGATAGATGAACAGACTGATAGACCTAGATAGCTAGATAGATATTAAAATGCAATGGATAGATAGATATAAAAATACTGCTACAGATATAAAATGCGATAGATAGACTGAATAGCTAGATATGAACAGAATAGATCGATAGATAGATACGAGAAACATACATATATATAAAAGTGTGTGTGTGTGTGTGTGTGAGAGAGAGAGAGAGGGAGAGAGAGAGCGAGCGAGGCGAAGAGGAATGTTTGATACTGGATATATTTTTCAATGGACAAAAAATTAAATAAATTGACTAAACGATAGATAGATCGCTAAATAGATATGAATAAAATTACGGTAAAGAAATGAATACATACATAGATAGATAGATAGATAGATAGATAGATAGATAGATAGATGAAATTGCAATAGATAGATACATAGATATAAAAAGAAAACTGCGATAGATAGATATAAAATGACATAGATAGATAGACAGACAGATGGGAGAAAGCTTCAGATAGATAGATAGATAGATAGATAGATAGATAGATAGATAGATGAAATTGCAATAGATAGATACATAGATATAAAAAGAAAACTGCGATAGATAGATATAAAATGACATAGATAGATAGACAGACAGATGGGAGAAAGCTTCAGATAGATAGATAGATAGATAGATAGATAGATAGATAGATAGATAGATAGATAGATAGATAGATAGATAGATGAAATTGCAATAGATAGATACATAGATATAAAAAGAAAACTGCGATAGATAGATATAAAATGACATAGATAGATAGACAGACAGATGGGAGAAAGCTTCAGATAGATAGATAGATAGATAGATAGATAGATAGATAGATAGATAGATAGATAAACAGACTGATAGACCTTGATAGCTAGATAGATATTAAAATGCAATGGATAGATAGATATAAAAATACTGCCACTGATATAAAATGCGATAGATAGACTGAATAGCTAGATATGAACAGAATAGATAGATAGATACGAGAAACATACATTATATGTGTGTGCGCGTGTCTGCGTGAGAGAGAGAGAGAGAGAGGCGAAGGGGAATGTTTGATACTGGATGTATATTTCAAGATTTACTTACATCAGTCTCTTCATTATCTATATATTTATGTCAGTTTCTTCATTATCTATCTCTCCATCCATCCATCTATATAACTATCACAGTTTATCAATATCTATCTATCTATCTATCTATCTATCTATCTATCTATCTATCTATCTATCTATCTATCTATCTATCACAGTGTATTGATATTTATCGATGTGTGTTATTATCGATCTATCTATGCATCACAGTTTAATAATATTCACACACACACACACATATATATATATATATATATATATATATATATGCACATTTCATTGAATACAACAGTCAAGTTGCTTTGATATATTTGTTTATACAATTCCTCATGTGATCACAGTTCATTAATATCTATGTCAGTTTCTTCATAATCATCATCATCATCATCTCTCTCTCTCTCTCTCTCTCTCTATATATATATATATATATATATATATATATATATACACATACATACATATATATATATATATATATATATATATATATATATATATATATATATCAGTATTTCATTATCTATTTATCTATCTATCACTGTGTATAATCTTTTTATCCATTAAATTGTATTGATTTCTATCTTAGTGTACTAACATCTATCTATCTATCTATCTATCTATCTATCTATCTATCTATCACATTCTCTTCCTATCTATCTATCTATCTATCTATCACATTCTCTTCCTATCTATCTATCTATCTATCTATCTATCTATCTATCTATCACATTCTCTTCCTATCTATCTATCTATCTATCTATATATCACATTCTCTTCCTATCTATCTATCTATCTATCTATCTATCTATCACATTTTCTTCCTATCTATCTATCTATCTATCTATCTATCTATCTATCTATCTATCTATCACATTCTCTTCCTATCTATCTATCTATCTATCTATCACATTTTCTTCCTATCTATCTATCTATCTATCTATCACATTCTCTTCCTATCTATCTATCTATCTATCTATCTATCTATCTATCTATCTATCTATCTATCTATCACATTCTCTTCCTATCTATCTATCTATCTATCTATCACATTCTCTTCCTATCTATCTATCTATCTATCTATCACATTTTCTTCCTATCTATCTATCTATCTATCTATCTATCTATCTATCTATCTATCACATTCTCTTCCTATCTATCTATCTATCTATCTCATACATCTGTCAATTCAAATCATTTTCTGTTCAGCAGCTCAGTTTTATTTCTTATTTTTCGCCCTCGCGATTGTTTAGTCGAGAAGAAGCTGCCTCCCAATCAATTGTTCTATGCAATGCAATTGTCGGTCATGTCGAATATCGCTTTGATCAGTGAAAAAACAAACACAGTTCGTTTTTAATTCAGTAATGGCGGGAAGGCCCATATCTGATCAAATTTTTTCTCACATCTCTTTCGAGCGTTTAGCAACTTTTATTTTCATTCCAATTCCAGATAAAGTGGAGAAAAATCCGGAGGCAATTGCGAAAGAAATCTAAAAGATGAATCTATATTGTAATGATCCGACTTTTCTTTCAAGCTGTGATTCGTTGTTTACTGCTCTAAAACAAGAAGAACACAACGGCACATCGTAGCGGCGTTTTTGCTAGGGTAATACAATTAAAATAATATAAGTCGAAGTGTGAAGCAAATTGCACCTGAATTTGCAGCTGAATAAGTATAATACTTTTGCGCTCACTGACGTTATATTAATTCCACTTAACTGCTTCCTTACAAGAACACATTTGGCATTCATTGACCGAGTAGCCAATACCGCTTTCTGATTTTTATAAGATCTTTCTCTTAAACCAATTTTTCGGGAAAAGATATTTCTCAAGTTCAGTAGCTGTTATCGCTTTTATCAGTACTGATATTAGCCGTTTCCCTATAGGGAAATATTTGGCGTTCATTAACTGAGAAGCCAGTACTGTTTTCTTTTGAAATTTATAAGCTTGTTCTCTTAAATCAATTTTTCAGGAAAATAGGTGTTATAACTTTTTCCAGTATTGACATTAGCTGTTTCCCTACAAGGAAACATTGGGAATTTCATTAGTCGATCATCTAGTACTGCTATCGGGGAATTTATAAAATCTTTACCTTAAAACAATTTTTCAGGAAAATTATACAAAATTATTACCAGCAATAGAATTTTGAAGGAAAAATATTACCAGAAACAGATTTTTGACAAAACAAAATATTACCAGCAATAAAAATGTTGTCGGCATTAAATAACCCATTGGGGTTGATATGCCGTAAAACAAAATAAACCAAAGCAATCTAAACCAAAGAATACATATTCTATTCATACGAATCTATCCTCAAAATGTTGTCGGCGTTAAATAACCCTTGGAAGTGTTGATATGCCATAAAACAAAATAAAGCAAACCGAACCATTGTAGATGTTGCTGCTGCGCGTTGTCCACAAGTGATGTGGTTTCTGTAATTCGTGATTCTGTATCGCCAGTCTACAATGTTCAAAGAAAGATGATCCCCAGGCTTTACTCGCTGCAGGCTTTTTCTCACCATTGATCTTAGGAAGGAGCTGTATACAGCTTACAGTTTAGACGTTTCTGGGCGTGTCTGGTATCATGCATGGCATCCAAATGAAAGTCTCTAGCTTATGAGAAAGAAAATGCATAAAGGCATAGATGGTAAAAAGTTAGTAAAATGATTGATACTTTTAAAGAAATAAAACGTCAAGAACGGAAGGAAGGAAGGAAGGAAGGAAGGAAGGAAGGAAGAGGAAGAGAAGGAAGGAAGGAAGGAAGGGAGAAATGAGGGAATGAAGGAAGAGGGAATGAAGGAAGGCAGTAAGGAAGGGAGGAAGGAAGGAAGGAAGGAAGGATGGAAGAGGGAAGGAAGGGAGGAAGGAAGGAAGAGGGAAGGAAGGAAGGAAGAAAGGAAGGAAGGAAAGAAGGAAGGAAGGAAGGGAGAGGGAAGGAAGGAAGGAAGGAAAGAAGAAAGGAAGGAAGGAAGGAACGATGGAAGAGGGAAGGAAGGGCGGAAGGAAGGAAGATGTATATTTCAGAAAAAGACAGTAAAAAAGTCTATGAAATTTAAAGAAAGGAAAAGAAAGAAAATGTTTAGAAATAAATAAAGAAAAAGATAGAAGACGAAGACAGAAAATGTTTATGGATTTTAAAAAAAGAAAGAAAGAAAGAAAGAAAGAAGGGGCTAAATACAGAAATATATATATATATATATATATATATATATATATGGTAGAAAAATGGCATAGAAGGTTCTGCTTTGAAAGAAGCCAAAAGGAAGAACACGCTAAGAAAGAAAGAAAGAAAGAAAGAAAGAAAGAAAGAAATGGATTTTTAGAAGAAGACAGTAAAATGTTGGCTTGATTTTTTTTGTTTTCGGCATATCAAGCACAATGAGTTATTTAATGCCGACAAGATTTTTATTACTGATAATAGTTTTTCAAAAATGTATTGCTGGTAATAATTTTTTACAAAGTATTTCTGATATTAAAACCTATTTTTACACTGTAATGATGTTTTGACCCTAGTTTGGGGGATTATCTCTTTCTCCATAGTTAGGACCCTAACAGGTGCTACCACCCCGGGACAGAGTGAATCTGCGAACACCAGCAATTAAGAGGTGGTTCCATGCTCTTCAAAACCTCCAGAGCAAAGGCCTTGTTGTTGGACGTAGTTTATCGGCTTACCCAGGATGGGACAGTAGAAGGCTTATGAAAGAAAGAAAGAAAATAAGAGAGGGACAAAATGTAGTATGACATAGATGGAAGAAAAATGACGTAAAAAGGATGATGCTTCTAAAGAAAGAAAAAGGAAGAAAACCTTAAGAAAGAAAGAAAGAAAGAAGAAAGAAAAACGGAAAGATATAGATTATAAAAAAGAAAGGAAGAAAAGAGAAAGGAATGAAGAAAGAAAGAAAGAAAGAGAGAAAGAAAAAGAAAGAAAAACAGAAAAATATGGATTTAAAAAAAGGAAGAACAGAGAAAGGAATGAAGAAAGAAAGAAAGAAAGAAAGAAAGAAAGAAAAACAGAAAAATATGGATTTTAAAAAAGAAAGGAAGAAAAGAGAAAGGAATGAAGAAAGAAAGAAAGAAAGAAAGATATAAATTGCAGAAAAAATAGTAAAGGCATTTGGATTTTAAAGAAAAAACGTTAAGAAAGAAAGAAAGAAAGAAAGAAAGAAAGAAAGAAAGAAAGAAAGAAATATATTGTAGAAGTCAGTAAAAGGCTTATGGATTTTAAAAAAGAAAGGAAGAAAAAGGGATGGAGAAAGAAAGAAAAAAGAAAGAACAAAGTGCAGACATATATGGTAAAAAGATAGTAAAAAGGCTGATGCTTTTAAAGAAAGAAAACGTTAAGAAAGAAAGAAAGAAAAAAACTAAGAAAGAAAGAACGAAAGAAAGATATAGACTGTAGAAGGAAACAGACAAGACTCATGGATTTTAAAGAAAGAAAACATTAAAAAAAAAAGAAAGAAAGAACCATAAACGAAAGAAAGAGAGAAATGACAAAATAGAGGAAGATAAAGATAGTAAAAAAAAGGCAATAAAAAAAATTGATGCATTCAAAGAAAGAAATAAAGAAAAAAGAAAGAAGATAGAGGGTGTAGAAGAAGACAATAAAGCCTTATGGATTTTAAAGAAAGAAAAAGAAACTTAGATAAAGAAAGAAAAAAATTACTACTGGAGAGGGAGAAAGAGAGAGAATAAGAGAGAAATAGAAAGAGAGAGAGAGAGAGAGCGAGGGGAAGAGAAATATGAGAAAGAAAATAACGTAAAATCCCATTAGACGCAAATAGTTACACCGGAAATGAAATAATAAAAAAAAAAAAGTTGATTGATATTGAACAAGACTTTGACTGCTTGATAGCGAAAAATGAAATAAAATAAAACTCCGCAAAACAGAGAAAGAGAAAGGTATATATACACAAAAATTTCTACACCACACAGTGATTTGATTGGAATACTTTGATGTAAGATACAAAATGTCATTTCGATTATATATATATATATATATATATATATATATAGTAACCCACAGACAGTCTGTTTCGCTGTATCACAGCTGATCAGTGTGAAGAGACATCCGATTGCTTCAAACCGGGATCGAAAACCGACCGATTTAGCATCAGTCAGTTATTCTACCCCCAAACTATATATATATATATATATATATATATATATATATATATATATATATATATATATATATATATATATATATATATATATATATATATATATATATATATATTCAATTTAAAAAAAAGGTGCAATTAATTTATAAATTCATGAATCATTCATACAAAAAACAAATACAGAGGTTAATAATTTAATTGGCGAGAATCCATCGTCGCAAACAATTCAGATAAGATACATGAACCCCGATCCTGTACATGAATGATATGATCCTCGTTTATAAATTAATAAACGATGATCATATCAGGGATGGGGATTTGTTCAGGATTTTATTATTGTGTTGTTTTATTATACTTTCTAGATTTTCAGTGCAGCTGTAACTCAATTTTAGGATGTTCTTATTAAATATATTACTAAGTCTACTATTGGTAGAGAAGTGTTTTTCAATTAAAGCTAGGAATTTCTGTCCTGGTTTAATACTAACCATTTGGTTGAACGGAGGGGTATACCAAATGATTTTTCTTTTCCTGTTTTTTTTCATCTGGTTAGTACAATTGTTTCTATAATTAATGTTTGCATTCTTGTATCCACTATTTTTTAGGGCAGCGTTATAAAAGCTACTGTGTTGTTGGAATATTTCTTTGTTAGCCGAGTTAAGGCTGATTCTATTTTCTACTGAGGAGGGTATATGTTTAATTATGGATGGTGGGTGGTTTGACTTCGGGTGTATATATAAGGGGTTAGTATTTGGTTTTTTATAAGGTTGGTATGCGTTGTTTGTTAAATCTAGAGTTACGTCGAGGAAGTTTACTCTTTTCAATTTAGTACAGATTGTTATCTTTAAGTTTAGATTTTTAAATTAACTAAATATAATTTTTCTAATTTTCTCTATTTTAAAATTAGTAGAACTCCTCACTACTCTATACGGGCTCATTTAATCTAAATTTATATATATATATATATATATATATATATATATATATATATATATATATATATATATATATATATATATATATATATTTGTCTGTGTGTTTCAGATAACGTTTAACAAATGTACCTACAAAAGACTGTGTCAAATGTACAGTTTTTCTTTTGACACTGCAATAAGTCTATATATAAACCCAACTTTTGTAGGTATGTTTGTCAAATTGAGCCACATTATTTGTGTAAATAGTGTGCACATTTTTTGCTCTCAATTCTCGGGAAAATGATGTCTAAATCCAGCCAGAAGAACAGCTTTTGCAAACAAAAAAAAATAGTTTGGTGTGCTTGAATGTGTCAGAAGAAGAAGCCTATATTTCATTCCAGATTTTGATAACCTTATAATTAATAGATGATTTTTAAAAACCTGTAATTAATACTTGGTTTTTATTTTATTTATTTTATGAGAAACACTGGCTTTCACGGTGTGGATTAATGTGAAAATAGTACCTTGTTTTTTTTTATTATGTTTCCATCAGATTATTTCAGCACTAATAGTTCGCTTGAAAGTGCTCAAAATGACAAAAAACAAGAAAAAAAAACGATTACAAATTCTAAAAGCCATTACAAAACAATATCACGTTAACCAATACCCAAAGCCAACTCTGAATGCATATAGCAAACGCTAGCAGTCAGAAAAATAAATGTATTATATCTCATCGTCGACGTTTACCTTCCAATCTATACTAATATTACAGATTTCTTTGAATATATTTCTATGTCTCTGTGCCAAGATCTCGTTCAGATTCTTTTATCATTTCACGCCGAGGAAGGCAATAAAGTCACTAAGAGGCTACGAAAGTATATGAGAAAAAGAAAAACAATTTTAAGCAGATAGAACAATAAACTGATTTCAAATGGCCTCACAGAAAAAAAAATCCAAGTGTGTCAGTTCTTGTGACTTCGATGACCACTAAAACAGGATCACTTCGACCTATCGAATTCTGCAGCACCCTGATGATATATACACTCGTGTATATATATATATATATATATATATATATATATATATATATATATATATATATATATATATATATAATATATATATTCATGCACGTTTCATTAAATAATATAGACAAGTGTTGTCTATTTATTTTATGTAAAATTTTTTCGTAACGTCTGATAAGTATAACATTATCGTTGAACGAAGAAAGAAATTCACAATATTCATCCATATTTTTTTAATACAATCTAAGCTTTCGGCTTACATAAGCCATTATCAAATATGTCACTTACAACATATTAAACAATATACGGACAAGACAGGGATGATAGTCTGTCAATGTTTACATAGAATATTTCTAAGAAACGATAAACACGCATATATATTTTATTCACCTCCAAGGATTAAACATGGTTTTGTCGATATAAGAAAGAACTGACTTCTTTTTCTGGGGTATAATAAAGGAGAAGGTGTACTCAATGAAAATCACAGATGCAACACACTTGATTGAACGCATAAAGAGTGAATGTGTTAAAATTGACGGCAACGTGGAGTTATTGCATTGAGTTCTCGTGAATCTTGCAAAGGGCGTCAACCTTTCCATTACAAATGATGGAAATCATATTGAAGATTTTATTTGTTTATATTCCAATTCAATAAAATGTTATTGTAAAATTAATGTCTTTAAAATATGCATTTTTCCTTACGTGTCAGACTTTAGGGATATCTTGTATATCATAATACTACACCTTACATTTTCAAATTAAATCAAGGGTTTTAATGTTTAAAAAAAAATTACCCCGCCTTACATATATCTCTACATGATACAAAATTTCTAATCTTTTACTAGTTATGTAATTGTTATATGTCCTTCTTTTTCAAAAGACATTTCATTTCTGTGTCAGTATGATTCATGAACACTTCGAAGAGTTTCCTTTCTCATTTTACAGCATTCATATTTAATTCTTTCTTTAAAGCAATCAATATTTATTTAGCGCATCTGACAAACAACTGATTTCAAATGGCATCATAGACAAAAAATCCAAGGGTGTGAGGTCTGGTTTGGTTTGTTTTTTTTATTTTTTTTTTACGGCATATTAACCTTAATGGGTTATTTAATACCGACAAGATTTATACGGCTTGTATCCATTTTTTTACAAATTGTATTTTTGGTGATATTTTCCAAAAATGTATTGCTGGTAATAATTTTTTCTTCAAAAATTTATTGCTGGTAATATTATTTTTACAAAAATGATTTGCTGATATTAAAACCTATTTTCACAAGTTTTGACCACATTTTGGGGGTTAACTATTTATCCATCGCTGGGGCCCAAACAGGTATTACCACCCCGGGTCAGAGTGAACTTGGGAACACTTGAAATTAAGAGGTAGTTCCACGTTCCTCAAAGCTTTATAATCAGAAGGCTTTCTGTTGGATGTAGTTTATCATCATACCCAGGACACGGATGTAGTTTATCGTCTTACGCAGGACGCGGATGTAGTTTATCGCCTTACCCAGGACGCGGATGTAGTTTATCGTCTTACCCAGGACGCGGATGTAGGTTATCGTCTTACCCAGGACGTGGATGTAAGGTCAGATGAGAGATCGGTAGCCACTCAACAGGACCTCTTCGAATTCTCCATTTTTTAGGAAAATGTTCATTTAGAAAATCACGCAAAAAGCAAAATGTTGTCGTGAGCCGTCTTACTCAGTCAAAATTATTTCTGCAAAAAAAAAACGAAAAAAAAACGAAAATATCTGTTGTGTCCTTTTTAGCGGCCAGAAAAGAAATACACGGAAGACGAAGGTAGGTTGAACAAATGTATTAAAATAACATATATTTACAAAGCAATAGTGTTAGTAATAAGCAGATAGAAGTGTACATCCGAACGATCAGGTTACACTGCATCTCAGCTGCCCAACAACTGCCTCTACAACTGAGTTAGGATTGGTTTTATTTTGGTACGGTTTGTTTTACGGCATATCAACTCCTCAATGTGTCATTATATACCGACAACTTCTTTTTTCCTGGTAATAGTTTTGTCACAAATCTATTTCTGTTAATATTTTTTCCTCAAAAATGTATAGTTGGTAATATTATTTTTTCAAAAACGTATCGCTGACAATAGTCTTTTTTTCAAAAACGTATTACTGGCAATAGTTTTTTTTAAGGTATTGCCTGCAATAGTTTTTTTTAAGGTATTGCCTGCAATAGTTTTTTTTAAGGTATTGCCTGCAATAGTTTTTTTTAAGGTATTACTGGCAATAGTTTTTTTTTAAGGTATTGCCTGCAATAGTTTTTTTAAGGTATTGCCTGCAATAGTTTTTTTTAAGGTATTGCCTGCAATAGTTTTTTTTAAGGTATTACTGGCAATAGTTTTTTTTTAAGGTATTGCCTGCAATAGTTTTTTTAAGGTATTGCCTGCAATAGTTTTTTTTAAGGTATTGCTGGCAATAGTTTTTTTTAAGGTATTGCCTGCAATAGTTTTTTTTAAGGTATTGCCTGCAATAGTTTTTTTTAAGGTATTACTGGCAATAGTTTTTTTTAAGGTATTGCCTGCAATAGTTTTTTTTAAGGTATTGCCTGCAATAGTTTTTTTTAAGGTATTGCTGGCAATAGTTTTTTTTAAGGTATTGCCTGCAATAGTTTTTTTTAAGGTATTACTGGCAATAGTTTTTTTTAAGGTATTGCCTGCAATAGTTTTTTTAAGGTATTGCCTGCAATAGTTTTTTTTAAGGTATTGCTGGCAATAGTTTTTTTAAGGTATTGCCTGCAATAGTTTTTTTTAAGGTATTGCCTGCAATAGTTTTTTTTAAGGTATTGCCTGCAATAGTTTTTTTAAGGTATTGCTGGCAATAGTTTTTTTAAGGTATTGCCTGCAATAGTTTTTTTTAAGGTATTGCCTGCAATAGATTTTTTTAAGGTATTGCCTGCAATAGTTTTTTTAAGGTATTGCTGGCAATAGTTTTTTTAAGGTATTGCCTGCAATAGTTTTTTTTAAGGTATTACTGGCAATAGTTTTTTTTAAGGTATTGCCTGCAATAGTTTTTTTTAAGGTATTGCCTGCAATAGTTTTTTTTAAGTTATTGCTGGCAATAGTTTTTTTTAAGGTATTGCCTGCAATAGTTTTTTTTTAAGGTATTGCCTGCAATAGTTTTTTTTAAGTTATTGCTGGCAATAGTTTTTTTCAAAAACGTTTTGCTGGCAATAGTTTTTTTTTTTTCCAAAATGTATTGCGGATAATAGTTATTTCTTTCAAAACGTATTGCTGGTAATATTTTATAATGCTTTTTATCTCAGTTTCGGGGTTAACTATTTACCCATATCTGGGCCCCTAACACGTGCTACCACCCCGGATCAGGGTGGACCTGGAAACACCAGCAATTAAGAGGTGGTTTCACGCTTCTCAAAACCTCCTGATCAGAGGCCTTGCTGTTGGACGTATTTTATCGTCTTATCCAGGACGCGGATGTAGTTTATCGTCATACCCAGGACAAATAACTGACCTAGGAAGTCTCGCAGTTAGTACTTATGAGAGGAGGAAAAGTTCATTCTACTGTAGGAGGATTTACCACAACAATATCAAAACAAATCAGCCATTTAATTAACCGCTATGGTGCGTGACTTTTGGTTCACCCTGTCTATTCGGCATTCTTAATAAGTATCATCTTGAAGTATATTCATACATTTTTATCGGGGCTCTGCGTAACTGATTTGTTGCTTGTCGTTATATAATTTTTTCATTGTTTTCCTTACAATGTTCACCAGGATTGATTTTAAATTTTTTAAGTTTCTAGTTTATTTTCAATGTTCAGATATTTTGGAAACCCCAGGCAACGTTTAAAAAAATATTTCTGCCTTAAATGATATGAAGAAAATTTACTAGAGTAAATATAAAAGATAAAACTTCGTCGAATATGGCAAAGAGAAGAGAATGTGATACAGGGTTTAAGACGCTCAAAGAAGTAATCGTTTGTGATGTATTTTGTTCAAGTTTAGAGAATGCTTACAATTATGGAACTCAAGTTGGGCAGTTTTAATCAAACTTTGTCTGACTTTGCACCAACGGATTGTTATCTTCCTTCATCGATACAAAAAGCTTTGAATGGTAAAACGTCTTCTTCTTCTTCTTCTTCTTGCTCTTCTTCTTCTTCTTCTTCTTCTCCATGTTGTTGCTGCTGTTGTTTTTGCTCTTCTTTTTCTTCTTCTCCTTGTAGTTCTTGTAGCTCTTTTTCTTCTTCTTCTCCATGTTGTTGTTGCTGTTGCTGATGTTGTTGTTGCTCTTCTTCTTCTTGCTCTTCTTTTTCTTCTTCATGATGTTGTTGTTACTGTTGTTGTTGTTGCTCTTCTTCTTGCTCTTCTTTTTTCTTCTTCTTGCTGTTGTTGTTGTTGCTCTTCTTCTTCTTGCTCTTCTTCTTCTTGCTCTTCTTCTTCTTGCTCTTCTCTTTTCTTCTTCTTGTAGTTCTTGTAGCTCTTTTTCTTCTTCTCCTCCATGTTGTTGCTGTTGTTGTTGCTGATGTTGTTGTTGCTCTTCTTCTTTTTCTTGGTCTTCTTTTTTCTTCTTCTTGCTGTTGTTGTTGCTGTTATTGTTGTTGCTCTTCTTCTTCTCTTCTTTTTTCTTCTTGCTGCTGTTGTTGCCGTTGTTGTTGCTCTTCTTCTTCTTGCTCTTCTTTTTTCTTCTTCTTGCTGTTGTTGTTGTTGCTCTTCTTCTTCTTCTTGCTCCTCTTTTTCTTCTTCTCCTTGCTGTTGTTGTTGCTGATGTTGTTGTTGTTTCTCTTCTTCTTGCTGTTGTTGTTGCAGTTGTTGTTGTTTCTCTTCTTCTTCTTCTTCTTCTTGCTGTTGTTGTTGCAGTTGTTGTTTCTCTTCTTTTTTTTTCCTTGCTGGTGTTGTTGTTATTCGTTCTCTACGTATCATCGATGGATTATGAGTAACTTTTTTTTTCATTTCATACACGTTCTGGAATTTCTTATTTTTTAATTCCTTAATTTACTCATAATTAAAATCTATTTTAATCGTGTTGAAATTTTCCCATCTCACTCGTTATTTACTAATGTGCCATGGATTGTTTCCTGCTGCTCGCCAATGATCAAAATAAAGACGTCCATTATATATATATATATATATATATATATATATGCACCTTTCCGTCTCTCTGTCTATCTTTCAATCTCCTTCTCTTTCTCAGCTCTCTCTCTCTACATATATATATATATATATATATATATATATATATATATATATATATATGATCAAAATAAAGACGTCCATTATATAAATATATATATATATATATATATATATATATATATATATATATATGCACCTTTCCGTCTCTCTGTCTTTCTGTCTCTGTACATATATACACATATATATACGCACTTCTCTATCTTTCAATCTCCTTCTCTTTCTCAGCTCTCTCTTCTCTCTGTCCATATATATATATATATATATATATACATCCACGAACCTTTCCCCCTGTCCATCTCGGTCTCTCGGTCTCTTTCTCTCTCTCTCTCTCTCTCTCTCTCTCTCTCTATATATATATATATATATATATATATATATATACATATATACGCACTTCTCTATCTTTCACTCTCCTCTTTCTCACTCTCTCTTCTCTCTCTTTCTTTCAATATATATATATATATATATATATATATATATATATATATATATTAATACTTCAACCATAGTTTGTTTTTTTACTGGGTGCCCATATATGTGTATACAGTCCGTTAACTTATTAATCAGTATATTTCTTCATTTTCGTCTCCGGAACTGAATTTTCGAAGAATCTTATAGGAGAAGGCATCCCCTTTCGTTAGAAAAACAATT
>OZ010612.1:29845418-29852918 GCA_963932145.1 Acanthosepion lycidas
AAAATTCGCAGTGTGAGTTCGGCAAGAAGTAAGGCATGTAGCAACATCAGCACGGCAATGGCACTCCTTTAAAAGCAAGGATGGGCAAAAATATTTTAAGTCAAGTAATAGCGATTGCTGTATGTGTCGTATGATTTTTGAATCAAGCACGGGCAACGCCGGGCTATGCTGCTAGTTCTATAAAAAAGGGCTTTCAGAATTTGAAGTTTTTGCTTTTGATGAAGTGCTAATGTATTTTTCGACTAATAACTGTCTAAAATTAGTCTTTTTATTCGGCCGAGAACTTATCTGCATCCCTTTGTACAAGTAATAAAATCTAATATATATAATAAAAAATCAATTTGTTTTGAAGTTTCGAAGGTAGAAAATAGACCGAAATTAATAGACTCGAAAAGAATGCAATATTTACGTCTGTTTAATGTAGAATTTTCATGTAAATCATAGAAAAACAAATGCACACACTTACATACTAACTTACATACTAACACACAGATACATACACACACACACACATATATATATATGTAATTATTTTCTTTTGGTATTTTCGAAACGAGAAAAATAACCATTTACATAAATGGGCGTGAAAATAAGAAAACATTTCAGTCGATTTAAAGGGTTTTTTGTCCTTTTGATTTTTATTCGCCCTGTCTGAACGTAATGTCCGACCTGTTCAACTTGCTATTCGCGCCATTTACGCACAACGACGCCATGTCTATGCTGACCCACATCGCACTTCTTACATTTTTTTCTGTGATAATTCGATGTCTCAATGTTTACTCCTTCAATCCCAAGAGACTCTACCACGCTCGTTGCTGTCCCGTCTTTGCATATAACATAACCAGTCTCTTATCTTCAGTACATTCACTTAACTTTTTCTCTTACTCACCAGGTCAGTTAAATGCGACTTGACTTCTTCTTTTCTTCTTCTTCTTCTTCTTCTTCTTCTTCTTGCTGTTGTTGTTGTTTTTGCTCTTCCTCTTTTTCTTCTTTTTTCTTGCTGTTGTTGTTGTTTTGCTCTTCTTTTTCTTCTTCTTGCAGTTGTTGTTGTTTTTGCTCTTCTTTTTGCTCTTCTTCTTGCTGTTGTTGTTTTTCCTCTTCTTTTTCCTCTTCTTCTTCTTGCTGTTGTTGTTTTTGCTCTTCTTTTTCTTCTTCTTCTTGCAGTTGTTGTTTTTGCTCTTCTTTTTCTTCTTCTTCTTGCTGTTGTTGTTTTTGCTCTTCTTTTTCTTCTTCTTGCTGTTGTTGTTTTTGCTCTTCTTCTTTTTCTTCTTCTCGTTGTTGTTGTTGTTGTTGTTGTTGTTGTAATTCTTCTTTTTCTTCTTCTCCATGTTGTTGCTGATGCTGTTGTTGTTGCTCTTCTTCATCTTCTTGCTCTTTTTTCTTCTTCATTTCGTTTACAGTTTTATCTTTTTTTCATTTTTTACAGCTTCTTCTTCATTTCGTTTAAAGTTTTTTTTTTCTTTTCTTCATTTATTTCATAGCTTCTTCTTCCTTTTTCTTCTTTTTCCCTATCCCTTGCCCCGTCAGGTCGTTGGCGATTCTGTCCTTTTTAGCTCTTAGTAATCTTTGTCTCTTTGTCATCTCAACTAATCCTTGTTCTGCCAACAATTTCCACAGGTTCGTTACGTATATTATTCGCTGCTTTTCACTGTCCTTCTTGCCATCAATATATCCTGTGAGTGTCAAGTTCTCCAATCTTTCTTTCCTCATTATGTGCCATAGAATTTTTAATTGTCTCTTTCTAATTCTAAGTATAACTGTCCCGTTTGTTTCCATTTCCCTCTAAAACTCATGTCTTTCGCTTCCTCTAAATGTTGTATGCGATCATGGCTCTCCACAACTTCCCTTCATTTGTACCTCCGAGCTATCTTTGTCTTTTTATTGTGTCTTGTAAATCTTGTTCAGCCAACCATTTAACAAAGTCATTAGCTAGACGCAAGACACTAGTGGCCAACAGGCGAACCACCGATGGCAACGCCAGCGGGCCTCATATGGCAACACCAGAGCGCCGCCGATGGCAACACCAGCGCGCCGCCGATGGCAACACCAGCGCGCCGCCGGTGGCAACACCAGCGTGTCGCCGATGCCAGAGAGTCGTCGATGGCAACGATGGCGTGCCACTGATGGCAACGCCAGAGGGTCACCGATGGCAAAGCCAGCGCGTCACTGGTGCCAACGATAGAGGGCCGCCGATAGCAACGCCAGCGTTCTTCTGGTAGCAGGCCACCAGTGGGACACTGGTGAGCCTCTAGCATTCCGCCAATCGTAACATTGCCGTGAGGAACATATCCGACAGCGAGCCACCAGCGATGCCGACAAAATTTTTATTGTTGGTAATATATTTTTAAAAATGTATTGCTGGTAATTTTTTTCTCCCAATATGTATCGCTGGTAGTATTTTTTTCCAAAAACGTATTGCTGGTAAATATTTTTTCAAAAAAAGTATTGCTGGTAATATTTTTTTTTTTTTATCAAAAATGTATTGCTGGTAATATTTTTTCAAAAATGTATTGCTGGTAATGTTTTATTTTAAAAATGTAATGCTAGTAATATTTTTTTCCAGAAATTTATTGCTGGTAAATATTTCTTCCAAAAATGTATTCTTAGTAATATACTTTTTTTTACAAAAATGTATTGCTGGTAATAATTTATAACTGGTTAAATTTTTTCTTCAAAATTCATTCATGGAAAAAAAATATATTTTCACACTTTCATAGTGTTTTGACCCCAGTTTGAGGGTTAATTATTTGCTCAGAGCTGGGGCCCTAACAGGTGTTACCACCCCGGGTCAGGTTGGACCTTGGAACACCAGCAATTAAGAGGTGGTAAGCATCCAGGGTAAGACGATAAACTACATCCGTTTCCAGAGTAAGACGATAAACTACGTCCAGCAGCAAGGCCTCTGATCAGGAGACTTTGAGGAGCGTGGAACTTCCTCTTCCCCACCCTGACCCGGAGTGGTAGCACCTGTTAGGGTCCCAACTGTGGGCAAATAATTAAAAAGCATTATAAAAGTCTATAAATATGTTTTAATACCAGAAATACTTTGTAAAAAATTATTACTAGAAATAAATTTGTGAAGAAAAAATAATACCAGCCATACGTTTTTGAAAAAATAATATTACCAGCTATACGTTTTTGAATAAAATAATATTACCAGCTATACGTTTCTGAAAAATAATATTAAAATAAATAATATGCCTGTTCATATATATTTATTTCAGTGCGATGTATGTATGTATGTATGTATGTATGTATGTATCTATCTATCTATCTATCTATCTATCTATCTATTAGGTTGGTGCAAAAATAATGACGTAATACTGTCGTTTTTTGACGTATTTTTAACGTCAAAAAACGACATTATTACGTCATTATTTTTGCACCAACCTAATATCTATCTATCTACGCCTTTTCATATCTGTCTGTTCATATCTATCTATCTATCTATCTATCTATCTATCTATCTATCTATCTGTTTACCGATTTCATAACTATGTTCATGCATATCAAATAATTTCCGCGCAGCAAATAGTAGAAATTCATGTTTGCTGATTATAATGTTTCTATCTCTCCTACCTGTTATAACGGGATAGATTTCTCTCACTTTCCTTCCTTTATCTCTCTCTCTCTTCGTACATGTGTGTACACGTGTGTCTGTGTGTACGCGAGCGCATGTACCGCGTGTGCGCATTCATAAACAAACGCCCTTGGCTTTAAAGAGTTTAAAAGGAGGAAAGCAAAGGCACTACATCGCGAGGTCGACCCCCTCTTCTGTCGTTGTTCGCATTTCACTATCGCCTTTCCTTTCACACAGCAGGTCTCCTCCAAATACCGACCAATCGCCCACTAGATCGGCATAAAACACCATCAAATACAATGTGAAGCACTTAAAACTAAGTAAAATTGTGCATTTAAAAGTCAATAACCAAACAATGTATATTCTTGAGAGCTTTCCCGTTTGGGTTGCATAAGTGACTGGTAATGGCGGCTTACGTCCATATCACGATGAAACACCGGTACCCGTACGATCACTGAAGGGAAGCAACGTGGAAAATGGTCATTACCTAGATGGCAAACCAAGGTTGGGTAACCTTGGGTTTGCGGCTTGGTAAGCGAAATAAAAGGGTCGAGTAGAGTTCGAATTCCAGTCGAGTTCCTTACATTCACTTATACTTGAAGGGAAAAAAGACGACAAATAGTATTCACGCAAAATCTGTAGAGCTCTCCAGCCATTGTCGTTGGTTTCTCTCATTATTAAAGACAAACTCCGGTCATCCAGGAATTGTATTAATTCAGCGAACACGGTCGCATTTCTTTCCATAAAATCATCATCCCCCTCCTGGTCGACTTTGCAAAGGATGATGTCATGGAGTTTTTGTATTCTGAGGTAGCCTAAAAACTTTGTCTCCCATAATTCATATCTCGATTCATTCCTATCAAAATATAATCGTGATCTGTGCTCATAACCAATGTTAGACATTTTGTTCAACATGACGGTCGTCTTCGAGTATAGAATCCAGAGGTTAGCATTGAATATTTCGGAGACAGTAGGAAAGCGTAGTTCAGGTTAGCAGTGGATATCGCAGCAAAGTAGCAGAGCGTAGTACTTCCTTCTGTCATCTTCGCCTGACAAGTTGGCACTGATCATTCAGGTAGGGTAAACAAAAATGGCCGCCTTTATACACGACGGATTGAATGTTCTGCGGCTTTTGATTGGTTAACCTTCTATTGGTGGACTATAAAGTGAGTCGTGTCATTCGGACTGCCTATATAATATACACAAAAAACTGCAACAGTCCAAGCGTATGACTTTTGCCTCTACCAACAGGCATTGGGCCATAGAGTAATGACCCATTTTTAACGTGAATCTGGGGAGGGCCGTCGTTCCACAAAAGACCTTCAGTCTGAAAATAAAAATTGAGTATTGGAATGAAGGGCGTGAGGTTTTGAACATTAATATCGGAATTCACAATATTAGTATTCATGATTTGCGTATTTCCACTGGTGGAACTAAGTCATACAATGTATGGCACTAGGACCTCCTAAAGGCCTTGGATTTTAAGAAATATAAAGCATTATTAAGATATTATTATTAGGATATTATTATTAGGATACTATTAGGATATTAAAAATATCACCTCTTATTAGGATATTATTATTAGGATATTATTAGGTTGATGCAAAAACAATGTCGTTTTCTTACATATGTTACTATGTGAGAAAACGACATTATTTTTGCACCAACCTAATAGAAATATCAACCCTAATTAGGATATAAGATATCAAGATATTCTTCTTAAGTTATTATTATTACAATATTTCGATATTAGGATATTAGAAATATCAACCTTTATTAGGATATCATTAGGTTATTATTATTAGGATATTATTAGGATAATAGAAACATCGACACTTATTAAGATATTTGGATATTATTATGATATTATTTGGATATCATTATCAGGATATTATTATTACGACTTTAGGATATTATTATGTTATTTGAAATATCAACCCTAATTGGGATATTATTAGGATATTATTATTAGGATATTATTAATACGATATTAGGATATTAGAAATATCTACCCTTACTAGGATATTTGGATATTATTATTACGATATAAGGATATTATTAGGTTATTAGAAATATCAACGCCTATTAGAATATTATTAAGATATTGTTATTAAGAGATTAGGATTTTATTTGGATATAAGAAATATCAGGCATTATTAGGATATTATTATTATTATTATTATTATTATTATTATTATGATATTATTTGGATATTAGAAATATCAACCCTTATTAGGATATGAGTAGAATATTATTATTAGGATATTATTATTACGACATTAGGATATAATTAGCTTATTAGATATATCAACTCTTAATTAGGATATTCTTAAGATATTATTATTATTACGATATTAGGATTAGTTGTTGTTTGAATTGGTTTTTACAGCTTATCAAACATTTGTAGTTGTTAATTGATTCATTGATTTGTTTTTTACGCCTTATCAACCCTGGATGGTTGCTGATTGATTGATTGATTTGTTTTTTACGGCTTATCACCCTTTGTGATTGCTAATTGATTCATTGATTTGCTTTTTTACGTTTTATCAACAATTTGCGTATTATTTAAGCCCGAAACATTTTTGGATTGAAATATTTTTTTTTGTGTCTGAGAGAACCTTGTATTAGCAATTTGTATAAAATAATAATTATCTTTCCAGATACAAGTCTAACTATTTAATTCAAAGCTGCGTGGAGGAGATGAATACATACTTCCCATAATTAATGTAACGAACGCAACTCTCCATGACATAACACGTGCACCCCATCATAATATATATTGCATCATGTGATCATAAATATATTGCAAGGTCAAAAGTAGAAAAATCTTCTCTCAAACACGAATTTGCAAGGGCCCAGCGGACTGGTGTCCGAGTTGGGTGGAATCTTTCATTTCTTCACGGGTTGTAGTCGACGTAATCGAGGCCCCACAGACACGGAGCTTACTTTTTTCATTGGACGATTACCACACATTTTTCTGTCCTTATCGCCGCTAGGTGGTGTGGCAACCAAAGTTATAAAAGTAAAGGGCTCACAGTCTCTTTCGCTTTCCGTTCCGCGATGCTGTACCGACAACACCGGGGTCGTCTCTGCTGGCGGGTGTGAACTTCCATCCCCGTGACTTCTTTCACCATACCATGTTCTGCACCCACCCTACACGCAAGCCACTAGTGGCCCGCTGGCGGGCCGCCAATGGCAACTTCAGTGGTCCTCTGGTGGCAGCCACCGGCAGGCCACCGGTGGGTCTCTAGTGGTCTGCCAGTGGTAACATTGCCGAGACGAACACGCCGACGGCCTGAAAGCCGGCTACCACCGGCAAATGCTAGTGACATGATTGGTGGCTTGCGTGTAGGGCAGTCATGCACTCACGCAAAAACGCATATGCACGGACTCTACAGCTAATACCATACACATCTCTCTATATATAAGGATCTCTGTTTATTTTTTATACGCGTAAATATAATTTTCGCTCACCTTGAGCCATGGTTTGTTATATATATATATATATATATATATATATATATATATATATATATATATATGCGTGTGTGTGTGTGTGTGTGTGTATAAGATATTATGTAAATATATATATAGGGCTAATACGAATATAAAATTTGTCACTTGGCTGATTGATGCTATATTCGGTATCTCGACTCCAGAATTTCGAAGACGAACGCTCCAGCAATCACTCCGTCCACTCGTCAAGAATTACCAGCAATTGACTTTTTATTTTCTCGTTTTTGTTAATTTTATATTAAGTAAAAAAAAATAATTTATGCATTTTTTTTGTTGGCGTAACTTTAATTTTTGCTTCTTCTTTCATTAAGTGTCTGTGTATTTGTGTGCATGGGTGCATGCCAGCGTTTGTGTGTGTGCATGTGCGCAAACTCGAGTGTGCCAGCGTGCATGTGTACGTGTGT
>OZ010612.1:29857918-29870418 GCA_963932145.1 Acanthosepion lycidas
AGTAGAGCAATAAATATTTGCTATACACTGTTATATTAGCAGTTAAGTAAGTTACTACTACAAAAATTGTACATTTTGTTTCGACATTTAATAAACAACGTCTCATCAGGTAGTTAACATTGATGGTCATAATCGATTTTAATTTAAATTTCAATTTATGAAACATCACTTCATTTTCTGAAACAGTGTATAAAATATATATATATATATATATATATATATATATATATATATATATATATGTGTGTGTGTGTGTGTGTGTGTGTGTGTGTGTGTTAATGACTAGCAGTAGAGCCCGGTGTTGCCCGGGGATGTAACAGTAACAGATAGATCACGTATCGACCATCATAAAGATTAAAAAATAAAATTGACAAAGATTATTGTTTAAGGTTGACGGACAAGCATGTCTGTCTTAATTTATTTTTTTTTGTTTTGTTGTTTTTTTTTTACGAATTGGTCAAACCCAAACTCAAACAAAAACATTGTTTTCAATCGTTATGAGTCTACCGATTGAATAGAATTTGTAAATGGAATTTTTTAAGCATTCTGAATGTAAAAATAAAGAAAAAAGTGTGCAAGACAATAAGAAACACTACCTGCCAAAAAAAGGTGAAGTTTTGTTGAAATTGGTTGAAAAATGTAGGAAATCTGATCCCATATATAAACGAACACACACGCACACAAACAACCTGGGTTTTATAATAAGTATAACTCGATATGAGTTGTCCCCCTTTCATTCTCTTAATCGTGTTTTCAAATTGATTTCGAGCAAAAACAATTGTGTTTGTCCAATTTTTGGCTCTGTCAGAACCACCGCAAGGTAATTTTACGTAGTCCTGTGAAGTTTTGTTGAAATTGGTTGAAAAATGTAGGAAATCCGATCCAATATATAAACGTACAGACACACACACACAATCTGCGTTTTATAATAAGATATAATATTATATAATATTCGCTCTGGTTTGACATAGTGATCTCTGCATTGCATCCTCTTTGAGATTATCCATTAACTATATATATATATATATATATATATATATATATATATATATATATATCAATGTTTTATCTCTTGGACATTTGGAATGGATGAAAATATCAAAAGTCATCGGTTTGAGTTTTGAAGTAGAAATAATGACCCAGTGAAATTTAAAAAAAAAAAGAGCTTTTGTAATGGTCCCTAACAAACATTGTATCCTGACGGTAAATGGTTTTAAAGAGAAAAGCACAAATAAAAGACAAAGAACAAAAAAGATATGACACAGCAGAAAAAAAAGCTAATACAACATTGTGTACAAAGCCCTGAAGAAACATTACATTATATGAAAAGAAATGAAAGATAGTCACGGCTCGTCTCACCATCGACCATGAACAGTTTAATGAGTTGGAATCTCAAAGGGTGTCACGTTATTGCGTAACTTTGTACGAAGTAAATGGCATTTCGAAAATATATTTATACTTACCTCTTGGGAATTCGTGGTAAAATAAATATCTACTATGTTTTTATGCAGTTATCTATCTCTTTCTCTCTCTTTCTATCTATCTATCTATCTATCTATCTAACATTTTAAATCTGTTCCTATCTATCTATCTATCTATCTATCTATCTATCTATCTATCTAACATTTTAAATCTATCCATCTATCTATCTATCTATCTATCTATCTATCTAACATTTTAAATCTGTTCCCATCTATCTATCTCTCTATCTATCTATCTATCTATCTATCTATCTATCTAACATTTTAAATCTGTTCCCATCTATCTATCTATCTATCTATCTATCTATCTATCTATCTATCTATCTAACATTTTAAATCTGTTCCTATCTATCTATCTATCTAACATTTTAAATCTGTTCCTATCTATCTATTTATCTATCTATCTATCTAACATTTTAAATCTGTTCCCATCTATCTATCTATCTATCTATCTATCTATCTATCTATCTATCTATCTAACATTTTAAATCTGTTCCTATCTATTTATCTATCTGTCTATCTAACATTTTAAATCTGTTCCCATCTATCTATCTATCTATCTATCTATCTATCTATCTATCTATCTAACATTTTAAATCTGTTCCTATCTATTTATCTATCTGTCTATCTAACATTTTAAATCTGTTCCCATCTATCTATCTATCTATCTATCTATCTATCTATCTATCTATCTATCTATCTATCTATCTATCTAACATTTTAAATCTGTTCCTATCTATTTATCTATCTGTCTATCTAACATTTTAAATCTGTTCCCATCTATCTATCTATCTATCTATCTATCTATCTATCTATCTATCTATCTAACATTTTAAATCTGTTCCTATCTATTTATCTATCTGTCTATCTAACATTTTAAATCTGTTCCCATCTATCTATCTATCTATCTATCTATCTTTATGTGCTTATCGATATTTATCTATTTTCATCTATATTTCTCTATCTTTATCTATGTGTATATTTATCCATCTTAACCTATGCATATATCTATATTTATCTTTGTTTATCTCTCTCTCTCTCTCTCTCTATATATATATATATATATATATATATATATATATATATATATATATATATATATAATTTATAACAAAACATTTATCTGTTAATCTATCAACCGATATTTATCTATTTTCATCTATGTTTATATTTGTCTATGTTAATCTAGCTTTATCTATGTTAATCTATCTATCTGTCTATCTCAATCTTTTTATATCTATGTCCGTATGTTCATATCTATCTATCTATCTATCTATCTATCTATCTATCTATCTATCTCAATATGATCATTATCTATCTATCACATTGTTCATATCTGTTGATATCTATCTATCTCAGTCTGTTCTGATCTATCTATCTATCTATCTATCTATCTATCTATCTATCTATCTATCTATCTCAGTTATTTCATATCCCACGACATGGACAGGTGGAATGAGCACAGTCTACCTCCGTATATTAAAGAAAGTTTCCGTTCGTAATTCCCTAAAGCTTTCCGTATCGACATGCAACCTGATGAAGTGCACACCGTTCGAAATCCGGTGTAACAAAAACAAAGATGGAGATTATCGTGCGCGTGTAAATAATAAGATGTGTTCTCATCCAAGAATCTCAAACAGAAACGATGTGAATTGGTGTCCACACTCTTAAGAACATAAGCTAAGCTGGCGCTACACTGTCGATAGCAGGAAACTACAAGAAATCATATTTTATTTTGTAAAGCAATCAAAATCAAATTCGTAATCAGAATAATTTGATTTGTTTAAAAGCCTATCAACTCCTTATTGATAATTTAAGGCCAAAATGTTATTTTCTCTGGAGCTTTGAAGTAATAAAAAATATGACATGTTATTCTACTTTCACAATTGAGTACATGGTAGATGATGCTCAGCTTATGTGTATATACATGTTTGTGTGGATATAATTACCAGAGGTGGTGATATGCGCAGATTATGTAGTTTTGTTGAAGCTATATTTTGGAATACAGTTTGGTTTATTTTGTTTAACGGCATATCAACCTCAATGGGTTATTTTATGCTGACAATATTTTTAGGATAGATTCGTATGAATAGAATATGTATTCTTTGGTTTAGATTGGTTTGGTTTATTTTTAGGTAACGGCATATCAACCTCAATGGGTTATTTTATGCCATCAATATTTTTAGGATAGATTCATATGAATAGAATATGTATTCTTTGGATTCGATTGGTTTGGTTTATTTTGTTTAACGGCATATCAACCTCAATGGATTATTTAATGCTGACAACATTTTTAGGATAGATTCGTATGAATAGAATATGTATTCTTTGGTTTAGATTGGTTTGGTTTATTTTGTTTTACGGCATATCAACCTCAATGGGTTATTTAATGCTGACAACATTTCTGGTAAAATTTTGTTTTATCAAAAATCTATTTCTGGTAATATTTTTCCTTCAAAATTCTATTGCTGGTAATATATATATATATTTTTTTTCAAAAAGGTATTTCTGGTAATAGTTAACTAGTTGCCCATAGCTGGGTCCCTAACAGGCTACCACCTAGTTCAGGGTGAACCTGGGAAAACGAGCAATTAAGAGGTGGTTCCACGCTCCTCAAAACCTCCTGATCAGAGGCCTTGCTGCTGGACGTAGTTTATCGTCTTACCCAGGACGCGTATGCAGTTTAACGTCTTACCCAGGACGTGGAATAAAGTTTGATTTCTTTAAGAAATTGTCGGATATTATATGGATTAATGTCATAAAATTTTTTTCGTTTTGATTGGTCTCGTTTAGCGGCATATCAACACCTCTATGGGCTATTTAATGACGAAATCTAAAATATGTTGCACGCAATTGCATGCTTTCAATTGCACATAAAATGTATTATTGTTCATTTTGCTATAAATAGGTAATGCTAGTAATTTTATTATAAAAATGCATTTTTATACTTTCATAGTGTTTTGCTTTTGTTTGGGGGTTCAATATTTATTTACCTATTACTGGGACGCTAACAGGTGCTACCACCTCGAGTCAGGGTGGCCCTGGGAACAACAGCAACGACCGATCTAGTTTATCGCCATACCCAGGAGTAATATAATCAGGAAGAGGCAGCTGAAATTTCTATAGAACATACTGAGGAATGTGGGCTTAGAAAATTTGACACCCACAGGAGGCACAGAATAAAACATCACATAATCTACCTAACGAAAAAATTTACTAAGATGTACAAAGAGGTACTAAGAGGTACAAAGAGGTAGTAAGATGTCCAAAGAGGTACTAAAATGTACAATGAGGTAGAAAGAGGTACTTAGAGGTACAAAGAGGTACAAAAAGTTACAAAGAGGTATTAAGAGGTAAAAAGAGGTACTAAGATGTACAAAGAGGTACAAAGAGGTACTTAGAGGTACAAAGAGGTAGTAAGATGTACAAAGAGGTACTAAAATGTACAAAGAGGTAGAAAGAGGTACTTAGAGGTACAAAGGGGTACAAAAAGTTACAAAGAGGTATTAAGAGGTAAAAAGAGGTACAAAGAGGTACTAAGATGTACAAAGAGGTACTAAGAGTTACAAAGAGGTACTAAGAGGTAGAAAGAGGTACAAAGAGGTAAAAGAGGAAGAAAGAGCTACTAAGAGGTACAAAGAGGTACTAAGATGTACAAAGAGGTACAAAGAGGGACTAAGAGTTACAAAGAGGTATTAAGAGTTACAAAGAGGTACAAAGAGGTAAAAGAGGAAGAAAGAGCTACTAAGAGGTACAAAGAGATACTAAGAGGTACAAAGAGGTACTAATAGGTACTAAGTGACAGAAGAGGAAAAATGTAAAAAAAAATAATATAAAAAAAATAATGTAAAAAAAAATAAATACAAGTTCGAAATGGTGTTTGCGTATTATACATTAATTTTCTTCAAAGTTCGATATATTGCATTTGTTCATCAACAGCATTCCCCACTAATGGCTGGCTACTTGTGTCACGAAAAGAGTGAATAATCCATCACAGCTTAGAAGAGAATGCAAATTTAGACACCGTTTAGCGTTAAAACAACCGACGCCATTGCTTCCTCTTCGCCCGAAAAGCGCGGGAAAAATAAGGAAAAATAAAAATCACAACGAAGACAAAATAATACACCAACGATTTTCGCGCATTTTTTTTTTCTTTTCTTTCTTTCTTTCTATTTTTTTTTTTTTTTTTTGACATTTCAGGTGCAAACGATGATGCAGAAAGGAAATTAACCTGCCTTCCTAAGTTGTCATCACTATAGCTGCGTTTTATTTTAGTTTTTTTTTTATTTTCATGTTTTTATTACACTTGCTAATGCGCACCTGATTTCTCTCTCTCTCTCTTTCTCTCAATCGCGCACGCGCGTTCTCTATTTCTATGCCACGCACATACATACATGCACATACATACATGCACATACGCACGCTGACAAGTACTCTTTATCACCGACACAGTAACCAACGCGTGTTTTCTCAATCACGCATGGAAAAGAGAAACAGATAGAAAAAACAAGTTATATTTAAGACAATGATTACAGTAGACACCTGGATACAAATCTTTTCTTTCATCCTCTCTAAAACAGACTGACACTATTTCTTTCACTCAGAAAAAAAGGGTGAGAGTATGCTAACTCAATTCAACACACAACACACACACACACATACATAAATACATATATATATATATATATATATATATATATATATATATATATATATATATATATTAATTATATACAAATATATATATATTATAATTATTTACTATTTTTAAAATATGGTCCCATCGCTAAATAGAAACAAAGCAGAAAGTAAAATTTTAAATTCAATAAAACTTAATTTACGCACTACGGTTTATGTATCGAACATAGTTTTTTGGTTTGTTCTTGATTTTTTTTCTTTTTTTAATCAAATAATTGCTAAGAAAACTGTTCTTAATGTTCTTTCTTATTATTTTAATACATACATACATACATATATACATATATATATATATATATATATATATATATATATATAATACTATATATGATACTATATATATAATGTTATATATATATATAATATATATAATATTATATATATATAATATTATATATATAATACTATATATATATATATTATATATATATAATAATATATAATACTATATATATATATACAATATATATAATACTACATATATATAATATATAATACTATATATATAATATATATAACACGATATATATATATATATATAATACGATATATATATATACATAATACGATATATATATATATATAATACTATATATATATATAATACTATATATATATATATATATATATACTATATGTTTATATAATACTATACATATATATATATAGTATATATATATATATAATACTATATATATATATATATATATAATACTATATATATAATCTGTTGGGGTAGCGGATCATTATTTAAGAATATATTATTAAATATAACAGACAATGAATGTCTATTATGTCTGATCATGAGCCGTTCGAATGTTTGTATGTTTGCTTTAATTTCGGGTGAAAATAAAGACACAAATTGTCCAAAAATTTAAAAAATTTTTTTAATTAAATTGTTCCTTGATCTAAGCTTCCGGCTCACCTGAGCCATCCTCAGCGTGGTTATACGCACATTTTAACAAAGATATCCACCATCGATCGTTATCGTTGCATAGCGAACATATTATCTTCTAATTTTTGATGTGACACCGAGTAAAATGTTGATTTTCTAAAAAAGAAAAAAAAAAGGTAAAGATCATCCTGACGTAATGTACGCTCCGATGTATGTTCTTGAAATTGCATTTCCCAATATATATATATATATATATATATATATATATATATATATATATATATATATATATACACACACACACATATATATATATATACATATATATATATATATATATATATATATATATATATATATATATATATATACACACACACACATATATATATATATACATATATATATATATATATATATATATATATATATATATATATATATATATATACACACACACATATATATATATATACATATATATATATATATATATATATATATATATATATATATATATATATCGTCATTCGCAGATAGTGTTTCACTGTATCACAGCTCATAAATGTGGCTAGATATCTTATATATATATATATATATATATATATATATATATATATATATATAAGATATCTAGCCACACTTATGAGCTGTGATACAGTGAAACTTATATATATATATATATATATATATATCGTCATTCGCAGATAGTTTTTCAGTTCATCAGTATGGCTATATATATATATATATATATATATTTACTTACATACATACATATATATGTATATATATATATATATATATATATGTAAGGGAACATTGAATCAACACTCAGAGGCGACAGCATGAAACAGTCTGTCACCTCTGAGTGTTGACTTCAATGTTCACATTTATATTTACATATGCTCTGTCTCTGATATCGAGCACTTTATCCCATAAATATCGCACATCTTAAAACTATATTTCTTCATATATATATATATATATATATATATATATATATATAGTATACTCTCCTGTCGTATTCGACGTACGAGGGTCAGCAACTCAGATCGTAGGAAGCGACACCTGCATATATGATTTGATTATAGTGGTGAAGGCTTTGTGCAGAACCAACCAAACTTTTTGAAGTGCCGAATACAGAGACCTGGTTCGCTACGTGCCTCAATGTCCCCAAAACAACCTCCCACAGGTTTTGTATTCTCCTAGACCAGTTGCTATCCAAGGCTATAGAACCCAGTCTGTACAGCTATTTACCCGTACCTGGAAGGAGAAGAGGATATTAGCAGGTATGTGAATATAAGGAATTCGATTGGAATTCGAACTCGGCTCTCCAATCCCTCAGTCCGAGCCGCTACCCACCACTCCACAATATATATGTATGTATGTATGTGTGTGTGTGTGTGAGTGATTTTGCAAATTATTGAATAAACTAGGGAATAGTTCAGAGACAATCTATGCTTCTTTTTTTTTTTAATCACTTCACCCTAAGCAAGAGGGGTAGTATCAATCGTACACAGGGGGGGGGGTTACAGGGAATGAATGCGCAAGCACTGTCTTGCTTTTAAAAGGGTCAACGAGCCCTTGTTGGAGAAGAATTATTTTCTACCCTCTAACCCCTCTGTTACCGGTGGGTCGTGGCAAGTCTCTCACGGCTCTGTCGATACTTCTACGAAAACTTATCAGACGAACAACATTATTCGGTTGCGCCAGAGCTAACATTCACGGCTAGGCCCAGCCATGACACTTACATATTAGCAGCCCTCAAACATTCCCATCCTATTTCATCGTCGTTCCGCACAAATAGCTTCTTCCCACGAAGCACTACCCTGTGGAACACACTCCTAAGAGGATACTTTCCCGGTTACTACAATCTTAATCTGTTTATACCTAGAGGCAACAATTATTCTCCGCTCCACATCCATATAACCTACCGCTTAACGTAACCCTATTTTGTGCTTAAAAAAAATTACCTAACGGATTTTTCTTTAAATTGTTGACAGAACAGGAATTAAAGGACAGAAAAAGAAAAAAATGTAAATGAGAGGAAGTTGTGGAGAGCAATGATCGGCTCATAGAAGAAAAACAAACAATAGATGTTAAAATAACATGTAACAGAAAATTAATTGCAAAGGCACAAACTTAATGAAAATAGGCAATAGTAAACGTAAAAATAAAAGTCCTTTTCTATAAGAAAATGTTTGCTTTCTACAAATTATATATATCTAATAAAGTGGGAATATATATATATATATATATATATATATATATATATATATATATATATATATATATTGTATGTATTTAGGCATCATTTTTTCATTCATACATGTTTCATTAAATAATATAGACAAGTGTTGTCTATTTATTTTATGTAAATTCTTTTCATAACGTCTGATAAGCTTAATAACATTATCATTAAACGAAGAAAGAAAATCACAATATTGATACATATTTTTTAAATTCGAAGCCCTTGTATATAACTTTCGGCTTACATGAGCCATTATCAAAGATGACAATTACATTACAATATATTAAGCAATATACTTAGAAAGCATATATATATATATATATATATATATATATATATATATATATATATATATATTCATGCACGTTTCATTAAATAATATAGACAAGTGTTGTCAATTTATTTTATGTAAATTTTTTTCATAACATCTGATAAGTTTAATAACATTATCGTTGAACGAAGAAAGAAATTCACAATATTGATCCATATTTTTTAATCCAATCTAAGCTTTCGGCTTACATAAGCCATTATCAAAGATGTCAATTACTGTACAACATATTAAGCAATATACGGACAAGACAGTAATGATAGTCTGTGATTGTTTACATGGATGATTTCCAAGCAACGATAAATACGTGAATATAAGACGCTAGAAACGAAAATCGCACCGCAGCTCATGACGTCACACATGACCACGCGAGAGTGAATTCGAGAAATATTAAGTATGGGAAGCCGTTGGTATAAACCAATGGCTTCTGTTACCAATTATAGGCATTTAAGGAGATTTCATAGTTGATTTTGTTTAGGTTAGGTTTCTAGCTATATACATCAAACAGTTGAAATATATATCCGAACTTCGAATTGGCGACACCAAAGCCAACCAAGTAGAAACAAATCTTGTTAGGAACAAACAACCATCTGAACTGCTACGTAACATATTTTTTTCTAATGAAACATCAAAATGAACAGCCCGAAATCCGAACAACGAACTTCATTAAAATCAAGAAATACAAAAAATTAAATATCTGGGGAGTTGATGGAAACTATCACACTGAAATCTGAGGATGCATTGGAAAATTGAAAAATGAATTGGAGATTGAAACAACTGATAGAGTAACGGCCATGGTAGTATATAACCGTTTCCCTATGAGGAAACATTTGGCATTCATTGACCGAGCAGGTAGTATTGATTTCGTTTGAAATTTATAAATTTTTTCTCTTAAAACAATTTTTCAGGAAAATAAGTCTATCAATCCAGTAGCTGTAATCGCTGTTTCCATTACTCGCATTAGCTGTTTCCTTATAAGGAAAAATTTGGAATTCATTAATCGATCAGCCAATACTGCTTTTGGTTGAAATTTATAAATTTTTTCTCTTAAAACATTTTTTCAGGAAAATGAGTTCATCAAGTCCAGTAGCTATTATCGCTCTTTCCAGTACTGACATTAGCTGTTTCCCTATAAGGAAACATTTGCCATTTACTGGTCGAGCAGCTAGTACTTATTTCGAATTCAATTTATAAAATCTTCCTCTGAAAACAATTTCTCATGAAGATAGGTTTCTCATGCCCAGTAGCTGTTATCGCTCTTTCCAGTATTGACATTAGCTGTTTCCCTATAAGGAAACATTTGCCATTTACGGGTCGAGCAGCTAGTACTGATTTCGAATTCAATTTATAAAATCTTCCTCTGAAAACAATTTCTCATGAAGATAGGTTTCTCATGCCCAGTAGCTGTTATCGCTCTTTCCAGTATTGACATTAGCTGTTTCCCTATAAGGAAACATTTGCCATTTACTGGTCGAGCAGCTAGTACTGATTTCGAATTCAATTTATAAAATCTTCCTCTGAAAACAATTTCTCATGAAGATAGGTTTCTCATGCACAGTAGATGTTATCGCTCTTTCCGGTACTGATATTAGCCATTTCCCTATAAGGAAACATTTGGCATTCATTGACCGAGAGGCAGGCACTACGATCGCTTGAAATTTAAAAAATCTTTTTATTAAAACAACATTTTAGGAAAATAGGTTTCTCCTGTCCAGCAGATGTTATCGCTATTTCTAGTGTTGATATTAACCGTTTCCCTAAAAGGAAACATTTGGTATTCATTGACCGAGAAGCCAGCAGTGTATTCGGTTGAAATTTTTAAAATCTTTCTCGTGAAAATTTTTTTCAGAAACTTGAAACTTGTTCAGTAGATGTTATTGCTCTTTCCAATATTAATGTAGGTTTCCTACCTAATATTTTATTTTCTGCTATTCTTTTTAGACATTATCAATGATGATTTTAGTTTTAGTTTTAACTGAATGCATGTATTTTTTTATGCATGTATCTCGAGTTATCGGAATGTTTTATTTTCCGAACACGGTCGAGACATTGTATGTGTGTTTCGTTAAAGACGACAGACAAAGTACTGAAATTTAGATTTTATTTAATTTTTCTTGTGTTCGTTCAAGTGTTTGCTTTTCTGGACACAAACTGTGTAAAAACTGTCGTAAATTTTCCGCCTGTCTGAGAGATTTCGGCTATACTTCTGACCATTATCAAAGATGATTTTTATTTTTTACTTTTAACTGAATATATGTGTTGTGTTATGTATGTATCTTGAGTTTAGGAATATTTTATTTTTCAAACACGGTCAGCACATTGTGGCCATGTTCATAGTTAGTTTGGGCTTTTGCTTTTTTTTTTATTAGGGTTTTCATCATTTCTAATTTTTTTTTCTTTTTACAATGGATGAGGTTATTATACTCCTTTTTTCTACTAATACGTTTCAGATGGAGTCTGGTAGTATTGTGCGTGTGTTTAAATGAGTCCTAATGGAGCTATGGTCGGGTAGGTGCAACGTAAATCTTCTGGATAGGCATATCTTTAATAAAGCGTCTTTAAATATGTCTGTATAATATTGCTGCTTATATATATATATATATATATATATATATATATATATATATATATATATATAAAATATATATATATATATATATATATATATATATATATATATATATATATATATATATATAAAGAAATATAGTCTTAAGGTGTGCTATATTTATGGAATAAAGTGCTCAATATCAGAGATAGAGCGTGTGTAAATATAAAACGGCTTGACGATTGCATATAGCATGAAACAGACTGTCGCCTCTAAGTGTTGACTTCTATGTTCACTTT
>OZ010612.1:29880418-29887918 GCA_963932145.1 Acanthosepion lycidas
ATATATATAATATTGAAAATATATTATATATATATATACATACATATAATGAAGAAATACATATATATATATATGTATATATATAATGAACTAATATATATGTGTGTTTAAGTAAAAAGTAATATATATATATATATAACATGTAAAATATATTATATATATATATATATATATATATATATATATATATATATATATATATAATGAAGTAATACATATATATATATATATGTCATTTACGCTGACGTGCCTTAAACGACTCGGCCACAAAGGAGGGTTCGGTAGGCAAGGTCGAATTTACTGCTTATAAGCATATATATATATATATATATATATATATATATATATATATATATATATATATACAGATAATGAAGTAATATATTTTTTGTTTAAGTAAAAAGCAATATATATATATATACATACATACATACATACATATAATGAAGTAATTTATATATTTATATATATGTTTAAGTAAAAAGCAATATATTAGGTTGGTGCAAAAATAATTACGTAATAATGTCGTTTTTTGACGTATTTTTAACGTCAAAATACGACATTATTACGTCATTATTTTTGCACCAATTTAATATATACAATAATGAAAATATATTGTATATATATATATATACATACATATAATGAAGTAATATATATATATATATATATATATAAATATAATTAAGTAATATATATACATATAATGAAGTTATATATATATATGTGTTTAAGTAAAAAATAATATATATATATATATATATATATATATATATATATATATATATATATATATATATATATATATATATATATGTTTAAACAAAAATAGTAGGCGCAGTCAATTCTCTACACAAATGGGTTTGGCGCCTAAACTGGTCTTTCTTCTACGTTCATTTAAATTCAAAACATGACACAAAGTAACATTTGTATATTCTTTGGAAACTGTGAAAAAGTAAAAACAAAACAATTTCTTGTAATGACTAATACCGAACTCATTTAAGTAATGTTACTCTTCAGATCAGATTTGATCATGGCCCGCCACAACATCCTGTTCTTTGTAGCACGAATAATTTTTGTTCTCATACTATCTCTCTCAGTCTCTCTCTTCTTCTAACCCGTCTTGCCCATCGATAAATTTATACTCCTCCATATCTCGCGATACTTGTCAGTATTCAAAGAAGGGTGTGTAATGTAACCTCCTGATCATGTATCTCGACTTCAGTCACTTTCACACCGGAGTAACCTTGCTTACGTTTGTTTTTCAACAAATATTTCCATGGCAATTGTTCTGATAAGCTTTCCTCCTTAGAGCCACGACTTCGCGAATTTGAATGTGCTACTAGACTGGCAATTAGGTCTCACCTTTTTAATGGTTCACTAGCTAGATGCAACTGTCTGTTCTATTCTAATAGTTTCTTTTTTCGCTCTTTCCACCTTCCGATTTCATGCTTCCTTGCCACCTACAATCTTCAAATATTTAAATGCGCCTAAGGTGTCTAGTTCATCAGAACAGTTACAATGAAAATAGTTGTAGAAAAGGCAGAGGGAAGCCACGTCACGTCAGTGGGGAAGTGACGTCTTATTTACCCCAGTGTCCCCACTGACACGAGATGTGACACGTGAGGAGCCCGAACCCGTGCACTGGGTCTAGGTATAAAATCAATCTAAATGACATGCCTGTGTAGATAATCAGTATTTCATTGATTGAGTCGTTTTTTACCGCTTATCGACCCTTTGCAGGTTATTTAAAGCCAGAAAATATTTTTGGATTGCAAGATATTTTTTTAGATAATAATGGTTTAGTGATAGAAGTCTTGCTATTTAACCCATAGCTGGGGGGAGAATAAGTGGAGTCATACCTTTCCTAAAGGTATTCGCGCGTAACTAAATATAACGAACCCAATGGGAATTGGAACTCAGCACTCCGATTAACAATTCCGAGCCATTATTTATTACACCACCCGGACATGCAAGCTTACAAAACTTGATATTCTCAAGGGGTCACCCATTTAGGTACTGAACAACTCGATGTTGCTTAACCTCGGCGATCGTAAGCGAATCGATGTTTCAAGTTGATGTGGCTGCAATCACTTTATACCACACGCTCATCCAAGCTTACGGCACCTGGTTTTCTGAAGCGGTTACTCATCTACGTACTGACTAACTTGATGTTGCTTAACTTCGGCGATCGTATGGAAATCGATGTTTCAATGTGATATGTCTGCAAACAATTTATACCACACGCACATCCAAGCTTTCGGCACCTGGTTTTCAGAAGCGGTTACTCATCTAGGTACTGACTAACTCGATGTTGCTTAACTTCGGCGATCGTATCGGAATCGATGTTTCAATGTGATATGGCTGCAAACAATTTATACCAGACGAACATCCAAGCTTACGGCACCTGGTATTCCCAAGCGGTTACCCATCTAGGTACTGACAAACTCGATGTTGCTTAACTCCGGCGATCGTACGGGGATCGGTGTTTCAACGTGGTGTGGTCGTAATCCTTACAATTAATTCTTTTTTTTTTATACACGCCGACTATTGAAAAGCGATAATTTTTTTTTCCAATCACTTCTGTCATGGCTTGTCGATTTGAATATTAATATACATTATTTCTTCTTGAGCTTGTGTTTGAACCTGTAGCTGATTATTTGATCGCTGTGGTCAGAGCCATTACCTCAGCAGTACGCGCACTTTGTCGGCCCGCGCGATAAGCTATGGACGTCAGGGTTGTGCTTGAGTCATCAATATCGTTCTGTAGTGACGTTACTCTTCCGTGGAGACCATGGTCGGAGATAACGAAGTCGAGTCAAAGGCTTTTTGAGCCGACAGCTCAACAGCATAGATCTCCCGTTCACCATCAGATAAAATACGCCGTTGAGCCTAGCTTTCGATCCATCTACCGCTTTTTACAACTATCCGTTGTAGACTTGTTATGGCCAGAAATAAAGACACAATGAGTGGAATTGAGTTAAACAAATATATTAACAAAAATAGTAATAAAACATATACAATGAGAGTGTTACAACAAAAATGTTCCGTTCGACTGTCAGAGCTGACAGCTGGAAACTTCCCTCTCTAAAAGGCAGTACCTGCTCCTATTTATATCTGGTAGAGTCCATGCGTGCGTGGGTAAATTACCATAACAATTGTAAAACATTTTACGATGCATTCTTTTATTAAAAATCCTTTGGCAAATGCATTCCTCTAGAAAAAAAACAAACATTTCCAATGCATTCCTATTGTAAAAATCATCGGCAATGCATTCCTATAGTAAAAATCATTTCCAATGCATTCCTATAATAAAAATCATTTGCAATGCATTCCTATAATAAAAATCATTTGCAATGCATTCGTATAGTAAAAATCATGGCCAATGCATTCCTATAGTAAAAGTCATTGACAATAGATTCCTATAGTAAAAATCATCGGCAATGCATTCCTATAGTAAAAATCATTAACAATGCATTTCTCTAGTAAAAACATTGGCAATGCATTTCTATAGTAAAGATCATTGGTAATGCATTCCTCTAGCAAAAATTATTTGTAATGCATTCCTATAGTAAAAATCATTTGCAATGCATTCTTATAATACAAATCATTAGCAAAGAATTCCTATAGTAAAAATCATTGGCAATGCATTCCTATAGTAAAAATCATTTCCAATGCATTCCTATAGTAAAAATCATTTCCAATGCATTCCTATAGTTGTTGTGGTTTTCTTAGATCCAGAAATAAAGACACAAAGAGTGGAATTTACTTAAACAATATATCAACGGAAACAGTAATACAAACATGTACAAACGCGACTGTTACAGCAAGTGTGTTCGGTCCGACTATCAGAGCTGACTGCTGGAAACTTCCCTCTCTGAAAGGCTGTACCTGCTGGGAAATTCCATGCGTGCGTGGGTAAATTACCATAACATAATCACACAGAAAGTTCACTCCAAGCAACTCTATAAAGCCAGTAAGACTAAAAGGATTATTGACTGTGAGAGAAGGTGAGAAAAGAAAGCATTATTAAGGAGTCAGAACAATAAAAAGGAAAAGAAATTAGGGAGAAAAAAGATAAAGTTTGGCATTGCATTTGAATTTCTGAAGATCAAATTTGCCTGGAAATCAAGAAGTAGGAAGAAAGGACCGCAAGCGAGAAGTGAGAGCGAAGGAACTGTTAGCATAGAACTTACGGTTACATCTAGCCATATTAAATGTAAAATGAAAAAACTCTGCCAAAAATTCTAGTATTATGCTAAGTTAGAAAGTCTAGGTACCAAAGCGGAAAGTACATCATGAAAACATTTATAGAAAAGTCACAGGGAAATTACGTTACGGCGATGAGAAAGTGAGTACAGTCGAGAAACCAGGTCAGCACCAATAACATTGTAGATTCTTCTTTGGATTTTATCTAGAGTTTCTAAATAAAGGGTGTTTCATTAAAACGGATTATATATATATATATATATATATATATATATATATATATATATATATAAGGGTGTTTCATTAAGACGGATCAAAGTCAGCAGTAAATAAATTAGTGTTATTGGTGAAAATGTATTTACTTCTATAGCGGATCCTTTTATTTAAGTCATGATTATTATATGTGAAAAATAATTTCACCCAAATGCCCGCCAAGGCTTCGGCGGCACACCTCCATTCGATGGTCAACATTTTTTATGAGGTTTCTGCATAGTTACTCCTCGATCTCACCAATATACCTTATTATCTCATCCTTCAGCTGTTGAATTGTTGTTGGATTGTTAGCATAGACCTTACTTTTGAAATGTCCCCAAAGGAAAAAATCTAAAGGAGTCAAGTCGCACGATATTTGTGGCCAATTGACTTCACTGTTTC
Source organism: Acanthosepion lycidas (assembly GCA_963932145.1). Taxonomy (NCBI): domain Eukaryota; kingdom Metazoa; phylum Mollusca; class Cephalopoda; order Sepiida; family Sepiidae; genus Acanthosepion; species Acanthosepion lycidas. The sequence continues at coordinate 29,885,282 of OZ010612.1, forward strand.
GAGAACTGATGCAACCTGGGAACTTCTCATTGCATATCTGCTTGAACGTCCATTTTCATAATAGGATTCGATAACTTCAGCACGTTGTTTGATTGTTAATCTTTCCATAGTTGAAATTACCAACGACTTAAGTTGTTAAATCTGAAAGAAAAAGAAAAAAAATCCTTAGACGCTTAAATTTAATTTACATTTAATATCGGTTCAAGTTATTGGAACACCCTTTACATCGCAGAAGAAGCAGATTAGACGTGACATCAATATGCAATGCGTGAGTGAATAGCATACTTATAAATATATAAGATAGACTATGGAGAGAAAAATTGCCTAGTACGACACAGTGAACCAACTTTCCTAGCAGCTAAACTAGAAATTGATTCAATATAATCTTTCTACTTCATGTCAGTCGAAAAGGCGTAATAAGTCATTCTCCCGGAGCTTATCATCAGCCATACTGATGGAAGTCAAAAAAAAGTCTCTCTAACGATTAAAAGTGACCAGCTTTTGGAGTCGTTCAAATTAACAAGCCGGTTCTTGCCCCAGTTAACAACATATTGTAGGTATTTTTTTTTTAGATCAGTTGCCAATTTATCATTATTGAACCGATTACATTTACTATAAAGACATGAGTAAATAGTTATATCATCACCATTCATACCGAACTGAGTGCTCGACAGCTATCTATCGGTAAACATGGATTTAAGTGCCCGCAATAAGACATAGTGTTCAAAAGATGGTTTTCCATTGACGCTGCTATTATTTTAACTAACTTCAGGCTTCGGGGTGTTTATTGTTTTAAAAAGCGATGATTAGAATTGGAATAAAACCTAAGCATATGATTAAAATAAATTTATACATTTTTTTTGTTCTTGAGAATTCACAACGAAAATATAAAACACTATTTACTATTTTTTTATTTACAAGATTAATTTTATATTTACAACATCCCAAAAATAATAAAATTAAAACTAAACAATGCAATATTTATCATTTACTAAATTGTAAAGAAATAAATGGGAAAACATTTTTTGTTCATAAATTTCCAAAGATTTACTAAATTATTAGAATATGAAAACCATCTATTAGGTTGGTGCAAAAATAATGTCGTTTTTTGACGATTTTTTTATTTTTTATTATCGTTCACCCCATTTATCCAACTTTTTTGACTTCCCTATTTGCTTTAAATGGCGAACGATTGTTGAGTGTTCGACCTCGAGTTCAACAGCAACTTCTCGTGTGGTTTTGCGAGGATCAGCTTCAATTAAGGCTTTCAAATGTTCGTTATCAACCGCAGTCGGCCGCGACCATCTTCATCTTCGAGGCTCTCGTCACCATTGCGAAATTTCTTGAACCACCGTTGTGCCACACGTTCGTTAGTGGTTCCTGGGCCAAACGCATCATTGATATCACGAGCTGTCTCGGCAGCTTTTTCGGCCTAGTTTGAACTGGAACAAGAAATTTCGTCCATGCTGTCGAAAAGCCTGCAAAAAAAAAAAAAAATGAATGAAGAGATTGAGAACGGTAACGAATAACACGATTCGATAGAGCGAAAAACGTGCTTTAAAATGATATATAACATGGCTATATATTAGGTTGGTGCAAAAATAATGACTTATTAATGTCGTTTTTTGACGTATTTTTTAACGTCAATAAACGACATTATTACGTCATTATTTTGCACCAACCTAATACATCAATGAATTAATTCAGAAATCATATATAAAAGTAACATATGTGAGAAAACGACATTACTTTTGCACCAACCTAATATAAGGAAATCCTTATTATTTACCATTTTATAAAGTTCGAATCAATTGGAAATTCGCTGATGTCTAATAAAGTGGTTCAAATTATTAAAAAAACACCCTTTTAACACTCCTGTCTGTCTCTCTTCCTCTCTCTCCTTCTCTCTCCATATATATATATATATATATATATATATATATATATATGAAGGACTCTCCCGTCGTTTTTGGCGTATGAGTGTCTTTCAGTTCAGTTTTTATGCTTATGTTTCGTATGAGACATCAATCCTACACGGGATTTGCAAACAAGTCCATACGAGAGATATGCTGAAGGGTTGACCGTCATATGGGTTGATATATTGACCCATCTATGAGGAAATCCTTATGATTTAACATTTTATAAAGTTCGAATCTATTGAAAATCAGCTGATGTTTTACTAACCATACAATAAACAAACTATTAATTAGTATAAATAAACAACCTAATAACTAAATATTGTTTACTATTTTTGATGTCAATTCTCAAAAACAAAACAAAAAAAATGCGTTCAGGTTTCATTATAATACAAGATAGTTTTAAAAAGTGTTTCAGAGTAAAAGAAATATCTTTTAACACTGCTTACTATTGCGATCACGTTTATTCATGCTTACCTATCTATCTATCTCTCACCCTCTCTCTCTCCACACACACACACACACACACATATAGATATATATATATCTATATATAAATTTAAAAGAAACAGACCACTTTAAGGTACCATTATAATAATTTATTTCACCAGAACCATTTTAAAGGGTGCCGGATCATCAGATAGCACTTCCAAAAATGAAATGAAACGAAAAATGAAATTAAAATTGATGGGTAGTGTAAGTTTTTGTAATTTAACACAGT
>OZ010612.1:29890418-29892918 GCA_963932145.1 Acanthosepion lycidas
GTGTGTGTGTGTGTACGTGTGTATGTGTGTTTGCGTATTGAGATAAAGATGGGGAAAGAAAGGAAGACGTGTATTAGCGAACACATTCATTGCGTGATATATATATATATATATATATATATATATATATATATATATATATATATATATATAGGTAGATCCACAGATAAGCTAAAAATGACTGTAGCATGATTAAAAATACCTAAAATTTAATAAAAACAAAATATTATCGTCGAAATTTTTATGTTACGATTTAGAGAAAAGACCAAAGAATTTCTTAATCATTAAATTATATTTTTCGAACTTTCTTTAGAACATTTTTTCTTGCGTCAGCCGGGGATCAAAGATTAGAATAGTATTTTTTAGCGTACTTTTCTTGTTGGGTGGACCGTGAAAAACACATTGATTTTGAAATTCTTGCAAAAATCCACTATATGTCGGATTTTGAAGAAACTTTGAGGAATTATTAAAAAATGAATGATGTTTTTACAGAAATGTTACATTTTTAGACAACCCTGGTAAAAACATATTTTTACATCTATCATCACCACTTAGTTAATTTCATGAAATTTTCAGAAAATATTTTTTGTACTGCTTAATGTTTATATTTGTTGTAGTATACCTACGGACAATAATCGGTATGTCCCCATTCACATAAATACGGTAGTAAATACTGTATGTTGGTCTGCAGTTAGAGATTCGTCTCCAGCTGTGCTGGTCAAACACTCCGCCTCTAAGCAGAGAGGATCCTCAGACAAGGCCATGTCGAAGGGCAGAGTTAAACAATATCCTTTGTGTTGTAGCATACATACGGACGATACTGGGTATGTCCCCATTCACATAAATACGGTAGTAAATACTGTATGTTGGTCTGCAGTTGGAGATTCGTCTCCAGCTTTGCTAGTCAAACACTCCGCCTCTAGGCAGAGAGGACCCCCAGACAAGGCCTTGTCGAAGGGCAGAGTTAAGTAATATACTTTGTGTTGTGGTATACCTACGGACGATAATTGTTATGTCCCCATTCACATAAATGCAGTAGTAAATACTGTATGTTAGTCTCGAGTTGGATCGTCTCCAGCTGTGCTGGTGAAACTCTCTGTTTCCGGACAGAGAGGATCTCCAGACAAGGCCATGTCGAAGGGCAGAGAGGATACCCACATAAGGCTACGTCGAAGAGCAAGAGTCTCGTCTCGGGAAACAGCTACCGATCACGTTTTATACAGCGTCTATGAGGAATTTTTGGCCGAGCCTACGGGCTCGGATACACCACATTAAATTCGGCCTTGTGCCACATCTGACCGCGTGGGGCGGCTGGTAGATATCCTGAAGTAGGAGATTCGTCTGCAGCAATGCAAGTCTAACTCTCTCCCTCCAGTCAGAGATGGATTTCCTAACGAGGCTATGTCGAAGGGCAGAATCTCGTTTAGGGAAACAGCTACTCGACCCCGTTTGTTTTATACGGGGTCTACGGGGAATTTTTGGCCGAGTCTACGGGTTCGGATGCCATTCATTAAATTCGGCCTTGCGCCATGTTTGACTACGTGGGGCGGTTGATATTAGGTTGGTGCAAAAATAATGTCGTTTTCTCATATATGTTACTATGTGAGAAAACGACATTATTTTTGCACCAGCCTAATAGATATCCTGCAGTTGGAGATTCATTGTAGAATTCACTTGACTCACTTCTAGCAGTTGACTACTTCTTCTACGCGCCGCTGGCGAATCTTATACGTGTTGTTCTTGTCCTAAGTATTATCGTTCATTACCAACCTTCGTGCGATTCAGTAACCTTCCTAAGGTTACAACATTTTGGCGACGTGGATTGGCCAAAATTACAACAATATTATTTATAAACAGGACTCCTTGGAGATGTTAAATCTCAATTTATTTTCTTTTTACAGGGATCTGATCTGAACTGTAAAATAACTAGTGTAATAAAACTATGATTTTATTGAATTAGAAGAGCTTTTAATTGTTTTTCAAATAAGATATCTTATGGACATTACTGTCTTAAGAAGAAAAAATTCGATGAATAATGAATTTTTACAAGAATTGTTTCAATTTTATTTTTAAATTGTACTGGCTAGGTGATATTGTTATTACGTAAAATCTATATTTACTAAGCATAAATGGAAAAATTATATTTTGTGTGTGTGTGTGTGTGTGTGTGTGTGTGTGCGCCCGCGCGCGCGCGTGTGTAACTGTGCCGAATTTTGTAAATACGGATGTCCATACACGACATTATCAGAAAACGAGAGCGGTCAAATTATTTGATAAAACATCAGATTACGGAGAATATTTTCCTAAATATTTAAGATTACTGGATAGATGAATATTATAGAAAAAGGAGCTCACGTTATATTCTTCAAGTAATTATTAGAGATATGTCTCCCGTAGAAAGAAAAAAAAATTAGATAATCTTCCGTTTATCAGTCAAATCGTCAACCCTTCAATACCTTACGTAAACGTCTACCAGCATGTTAAAAATGCAATCCTTCGA
>OZ010612.1:29897918-29902918 GCA_963932145.1 Acanthosepion lycidas
ATATATATATATATATATATATATAAAGAGAAAGAACAGGCAGATTAAGAATTCACCATTCCTAGCATTTACCTTTTTTAAAAAAAAAAAAAAAAAACATGCTCAAGACAACGGAGAGCAAAATATAAAATTATATTTTTATTATAAAATATTTTACATCGCTACACAAAAATTTCTATGTTTCGGAACTTTAAAATTGTTCCATCATCAGGCGATGTTTCGTAACTTATGATGAAAATGATTTACTTGTGAAATCAAGAAAAAAAAATTCGGTAACTCATTTGAGAGTTAAAACGGTGAGGGAACAGGATTTAAATTTTTTTTGGTAATGGAACAAATTTTCAAAATTTTGTTATGAGGAGACATTTTTAAACTCCGAAACAAATTTTTTGTATAGCGATGCTTAATATTTTATTATAAAAAGATGAGTATATATATATATATATATATATATATATATATATATATATATATATATATATATATATATATATATATTGTGGGAAAATGTAAGACAAAATCGAAAAAAGTTTTCTTGTGATGCATTTGATCCTTGAGGACTTCAACGGATGAAATTTGTCATGTCGGCGCGACTACACATGTGCACGAACGAGAGATGCTGGTGATATTTTAGAATTTAATTTTTTATTTAATCTATATCTAACTTCCATACACACACACACACATATATATACAAATTTGTATATTATTGAATTGTTCGCGAAGATGGATTTCTCGCCATTTAATCATTAACCTTTGTATTTGTTTTATGTATGAATAATTCATGAATTTGTAAATTGATTGCACCTTTATTGAAATTAATATATATATATATATATATATATATATATATATATATATATATGATTAATATAGGTATTAATTATTTATTAATATAGGTATGTTTTTTTATTTATTATTATTATTGAGTTCAAAAATAATTTATGCACGTTTTAATGGGTTAAGTTTTATTTTTTTAATTGTGTATAATTTTATATATGTGTGTTTGAGTATTTATGTGCATATGTGCATCTACGTGTTTGTATGTGTAGACATATATATATATTTATATATATTTGGTTGGATTGATGTGAGTTTTAGCTCTATCTCTGATATTGTGCGCTTTCTAATAAGTACCGCGCATATAATATATAAATAATTATATGTAAGCAAATATATGGATATAGATCCGACAGTATGAAGAAAAATATACGGAAAAAACAAAGAAAAATCCTTATATGCAATTATGCTGTTTTAATGTTAATATGTCAACGTCGGATGTTTCAGTCTAATAAACCATCTTCAGGACATAATCATAAAATATAATTAACATTATCAATTCAACATGACAAAGACGATGGATATACATACACTTTTCACATATATTTATATATATATATTTCTTACTATGAAACTCCGGTTCGAATCTCATCATGGTCGATTTGTCAGAAAGGTGACCTGGATGTTAACGGTTTGGAGAGGACGTCTTAACGTGCGGCATTTTCACCCCGCCCGCCTTGGGCGTGAAATAGGGTAACCGGAACCTAGCAGGAAATTGCAAGTCATTGTAAACAAGGTTTGAGCCTTGTTAGGATTGTTGATAACACGCTTCACATCTAGAAACTAAAGCCGGCTCAGTATAGTTTTACTATAAACTATAGCTGGGGAAACCTAAACAAAAAGAAAAAAAGAATTAACATGAAATCGGTTAGATTATATAGCGCCGACATAAATTAATGAAACAAATAATTTCAAATTTTCAGCGTTTCCCTATCCATTGTGCGCAAGTAAAGTCAAATCGCTGGAAACATAAATTTAGACTGATGAAGTCGGAGTGTATATATATATATAATTCGCCGCTTGACGATTGCGTCTAGCATGAAACAGCCTGTCGCCTCTGAGTGTTAACTTCAATGTTAACTTTTATATTTACATACGCTCTATCTCTGATATTGAGCACTTTATCCTATAAATATAGCACACCTTGAAACTATATTTCTTCATATATATATATATATATATATATATATATATATAAAGAAATATATATATGTGTGTGTGTGTGTGTGCGTGCGTGTGTGTGTATGTGCGTGTGTGTGAGCCTGTGTGTGTGTCTGTATGTCTGTGTATTGGTCGATTTGTCAGGAAGGAGACTTCCTGATGTTATCGGACTGGAGGGTTCGATCCCAGCGTGCGGCATCTTTGGAAAGTGCATAAAAATCATACCACTGGTTGACCCAAGCCATGTGAATGAAATAGGGTAGATGGAACCTTGGAGAGGGGGGGGGGCTTCGATAGCTGTGATAGCAGGAACTCATCGTGGCAGAGGGCTTGAGCGTGCTGGCCTTGTTCAAACTGTTGATCACGCTAGATAACACGTTCGCTCCCAGAAACTGTATCTACTAAGGTCTGCTGAGCATAGTTGCAGTATAAACCACAAGTGTTGAAAAACAGAAATGCGCCTGAGCAAGCGTCTGCAATAGCGATGGTTTAGCCGCCCTAACAGACGGCTATCCTCAAATACGAATGGTCAGCTATATATATACATGTATGTATAGAGTGTTAGTGTTTGAAGCCTAAATTGCTGATTTGTCAATGGCTGGTAGGCATTTAAAGCAAGCAAATTTTGCGGCAGAGTGCTCAGTATCGGAACTAATAATAGAGCGTTAATAGAATTAATATGAAAATGTTATATATATATATATATATATATATATATATATATATGTATATATATATATATAAGTGTGTGTGTGTGTTGTGTATATTTAGGCTGCAATATTTTCATCCACATTTCATTAAATAGGACAGATAACGTCCTTTGATTTAGTTTTTAAACAATTTCTCATGGGATGTGATAATTTTTATTTCTGTTCGGATGTCCGAAAGCGCACGCATATAAAGAACATTTGGACAGCATTTTATATAATGATCTCATGAGAAATTGTATAAAAACTAAATCAAAGCACCTTGTCTGTCCTATTCAATAAAATGTGCATATATATATATATATATATATATATATATATATATATATATTAGGTTGGTGCAAAAATAATGACGTAATAATGTCGTTTTTTGACGTTAAAAAATACGTCAAAAAACGTCATTATTACGTCATTATTTTTGCACCAACCTAATATATATATATATATATATATATATATATATATATATATATATGCACCAACCTAATATATATATATATATATATATATATATATATATATATATATATATATATATATATATATAAGGCTGAAACACTAATATTTCATGATTAGAATTGATTGCATTGGAGTCGTAATCACGATCTAAATAATCAGACCTATAAATTAAAAAAACGATTGGAAATAGGTAGATAGAGGAATAATGAAGATAGACAGCGAGTTATAATGAACATACTTAGATAATGGACAGACTGAGATAGATAATAGATAGCTAGATAGATAAACAGACTGATATTAGGCAGGTGCAAAAATTATGACGTAATAATGTTGTTTTTTTGACGTATTTTTAACGTCAAAAAACGACATTGTTACGCCTAATAGATAGATTATGAACATAGTGAGATCTCTCTCTCTCTCTCTCTCTCTATATATATATATATATATATATATATATATATATATATATATATATACGGTGGACACTCCAGTCGTATTCAGCGTATGAGGGTCAAGCAGCTCAGTTTCTAGGAATAGACAGCCAGACATCAGCACATATGATTTGATTATAGTGGTGAAGGCTTTGTGCAGAACCAACCACACTTTTTGAAGGGCCGAATACAGAGACCTGGTGCCCTACGTGCCACAAGGTCCCCAAAGGGCCCTCCGCAGGTTTTGAATTTCAGATTTACGATTTCTTTTTGAATTTGTAGGTCTGATGAATCGGATCGAGATTACTATTCCAATGTAATAAATTATAACCATGGAATATTAGTGTTTGAGCCTTTTATGCTATATTCTTACTCTGTCCTGGACATTGAGTTCTACCTGAATTCTATCCTCTTGGAAATTTATATATATATATATATATATATATATATATTTTACAAAGAAAATTAGTGACATCTTCTCTCATAACTTCCTTCTCTCTTTTTCTCTCTATGGGTTTTTTTCTTTTCTCCATTTTCGATGTCAATATATAACTTCCGTTAAGTTAACCGTTTAAATGTGTCAATATCTACTAACTCACTCATGTCATGCAGCGCGTTAAAAATGTGTAAATTTTCTTTTCATTTTTTGTTTGGAAGTAAAGTCTGATGATCTGCAGTCCTTTAAAAGGGCTTTGGTGAAATAATTTATTACATGGAACCTTAAAGTGGTCTGTTTTTATTTAAATTATTTGGTCTAGATTTACATTGAGCTCTTTGGATTTTATCCTCCTTAGGTTTACCCATACGGATTACCTAGTTTTTCATAAACTAACTAACTAACTAACTATATATATATATATATATATATATATATATATATATATATATATATATATATATATATCCCAAGTTGAGTTTATTCTATTCCCTTACGTAGGAAAGGTGTTAATCTTTTAAATCATTTAAAGAGCAGGACAGACTGGTCAATTATGAATTCAAGCCCCGCGGAAGGTCGTTCTCTATATTCTGTTGTACACAAGCCTTCATCACTATAATGAAATGATATGTAGGGTTAGTCTGCTCATTCTAAGAACTGGACTTGTTTGTCTCAACTGGACTGCTTGTACCTCATATGTCAAAAATAACAAGAGAGTCATATATATATATATATATATATATATATATATATATATATATATATATCTTTATATTAGGTTGGCGCAAAAATAATGAAGTAATAATGTCGTTTTTTGACGTATTTTTTAACGTCAAAAAACGACATTATTACGTCATTATTTTTGCACCAACCTAATATATCAAGAATAATACTGGGGAAATTAAAAATGGAAACGTTTACTTGCAACGCGCTTCGACTCTCAGAACTTCATCGAACTAGATCTGT
>OZ010612.1:29910418-29922918 GCA_963932145.1 Acanthosepion lycidas
CATCATAATTTCCACTTTTGGGGGACCAATTTTAATGAAGAATGTATTCTCAATATTAATGAGACGTGGTATTTAAAAATAAATTTGGAATGTTCCAATATACCTTAGTGTAGCAATATGTACTGGGTTCACTCTAACAAATACCAAAATAAACTTTATAGTTGGTGACACCACAGAAAATCGAAAGACCTAGGTGCATAAAAGATAACCTCAAGGCCCCCAAGTGCAGAATCGGGCCTCAAATGAGGTCCCTGATAGCACCAACATAAACAAAGACGTGAACCCAGCTAAACTTAGGATATACACGTACAAGATAACTAAATAACAAGAAGTTATATGAATACCAAACAAACGAGAGAAGAAGGCGAATCTTGAAAGAAATCCCATACTTTTAATTCAGCCAACATTAATTTGACAGAACCCAGAATCGGAGAGACAGTTATTAAAAAACTTGGTCTTCCGTGCCTAAAAAAAGAAGAGTAGACAGGACGGTCTTTCCGTTGACACCACTATTTTTTTAACTACCTTCACTCCTTGGCAATGTTTATTGCTTTATAAAGAAATGATTAGAACCGTGATGAAAATTAAGTATATATTGAATTTATACATTTTTTTATTCTTGGGAATTTACAAGAAATATAATAAAAACTAATTATTTATTGGATTGGTTATTTACAAGACTAATTTTATATTTACAACTTACTAAATAGTCAGACATTTAAAACTAAAGCCTTGTTATAACCTAGAGAAGAGTACCGATAACAAAAATATCAGTTTTTTAGTTATAGTAGTGATACTCATAGGTTGAGTTATAAATAATTTGTTTTGGGAAACCGGTCGTAATGTCAAATGTATACTGCTAACTCCTAATCCTACGTGGCTGACAAGAAGACATTTGGAGTACACCTTAGTTTTAGGGGTATACATTTGTCGTAGGGTTATAAATATCTGTTTTGTAAAACCCTTTGTAAGGTCAAATGTATACCCCTAACTCGTAATCCCACGTGGCAGGTCAGAATACATTTAGAGTAAATAATATTCAGTAGTGTTTACGGCAAAAAGCAGTGGATTGCCAATGATAATCGACAATCCACAATTGACCCAAAAAGTTGAGATCTATGGAAAAACTAATGTTGTTTGTGTGCGGGGAGAGTCGGGGTATTATTCATTCAGATATCTTAAAAACTCAATGAAACACTAAAATGCACATTTATACGTCCAGCATAGCAACGTCTCCATAAGAATTTGATCAAAATTGCCAATGTGTACATCCATAAGAAAAAAAGTTATTCTTTACTATGACAATGCAAAGATAACACATACAAATATTTGGGAACTCGTTTAGTTTGTACTACTCATCCCGTTGCACTAACAGACTAATATCATTTTTTTTTTCGATCGCTGCAAAACGATTTGACGGGGAAAATTTTTGCTAATCAAAATCAGATTCAAGAGTTCGTCGAAAACATTTTCGTATCAAAATCTGCGGAAGTTTAATTAAAAGCCTCTGGAAAAATCCACCCGATAAGTGACAATAGCTCATTGCAAATAACGGTGAATATATAATTAAGTGAAAAGTAATTGTACTTTATTTTTAGAAGAATTAATTTGATATAAAAATAAAAAACGAAAAATATTTATGACTCAACCTAGTGTATCTATTTTTAATTTCAGATATATAAAGACTTCCAGGCTTGTAGTAGAGTGAAGCTAGGGCTCAGTGAATCGCTATAAAGAGTGAAATGCGTTGTGACATTTCGCCTCTAATGAGAAACAAGACCTTACAAATTTAGTGAGTGATATTACCATAAATTCCGAGCAATTTTTAAAAAGAATACAGGTCGTCGTTGACCTAAGACCTATCCGATTTACGACTGTTCGACTTTACGACCACGACGAGTATGCCTCGCTATCTGGCCACGACGGCTCCGCGTGTAGCTGTGTAAATGTTTTCCAGCTTATTGGAAAATTTCCGTCCCAGCTCCCGGCAGCTTTGGCATTCCCTCGCGTGTCTCCAGCTTAGTGTTAAGGCAGCCTCGGTGCGTAGAAGTACTCAACTGCTAGAAGTGAGTCAAGTGAATTCGACAATGAATCTCCAACTGCAGTATATCTTGCAACCGCCCCACGCGCTCAGATGTGGCACAAGACCAAAGTTAATGTGGGGTTTCTAAGCCCGTAGGCTCAGCCGAAAATTCCCTGTAGACTCCGTATAAAACGGGGTCAGCTAGCTGTTTCCCGAGACGAGACTCCGCCCTTCGACATAGCCTCGTCTGGGGATTGTCTCTGACCGGAAGCAGAGAGTTTGACCAGCACAGCTGGAGACGAATCTCCAACTCTAGACCAATATACAGTATTTACTACTATGTTTATGTGAATTGGGACATGCCCATTATCGTCCGTAGATATGCTACAACACATCAGGAAGCGACAGTTGAGGTTTCTAGGGCACATAATGATATAGACGGGCTTGGAAAATGTTACTCACAGGATATATTTTTCGTATTTTTCCAATGAAACGTGACCCAGAGGACATACTAATTCTCCGAATGCACATTCCACAAAGTCTTTCCTTTCAGATTGACCACAGATTCTCGATTGGATTTAAATCAGGAAAATTTCTGGGCCAGTCGACAGCACTTTGATTTGCTCACTGGTAAGGCTTGCCACCTTGTTCGTGCAGCGTTACAAATTTTAGTACGCTTTTCTTGGAGTAAGGTCCATCGCAGACAATGGCTTTAGGGAAACTAATCGACAGTTAAGACAATAGTGTCTGGGCGTGATAAAAATCTGATGCAATCACGGATGTCGCAATATTTTTCGAAGCCAATTTTTTCCAAGGTTATTCTGCATAGCTTGAAAATGGAACTGAATTTTAAATTTTAATGTAAGATTTAGTTTTTGGTTTCGAAACATGTTAATTTCTGTGTTGCTATGAATACATATTTAAAAAAAAATTATATACATATATATATATATATGGTTGGATAGATGTGAGCTTGTGACTCATATCTATCCAGCCATATATGTTAGCTCTATCTCTGATATTGAACGCTTTCTAATAAGTACCGCGCATATAATATATAAATAATTATACATATATATATATATATTTATATTTATATACACACACTTGTCACACACATACACACACACACACACACACACACATATATATATATATATATATATATATATATATTAGGTTGGTGCAAAAATAATGTCGTTTTCTCACATATATTACTATGTGAGAAAACGACATTATTTTTGCACCAACCTAATATATATAGGCATCACATTTTTATTCAAACATGTTTCCTTGAATAATATAGACATATTGCATCTATTTATTTTTATAAATTCCTTTCTAGTTTTCTAATTAGCTTCCTGATGTTAAGTTGGAATTCATCAAGGAAGGTGACATATTTTTGACTAATGCAAATACTTTCGATCTCTTCCGAGATCATCCTGTGGGGTGGGGAATTGCGAAGGCAAATTTACTGTAACTGTGATCGTTAGTGATAGTGATTCAAGAGTTCGTCGAAAAAAAATTCGTATCAAAATCTGCGGAAGTTTAATTAAAAGCCTATGGAAAAATCCACCTGATGAGGGAAAACAGATCATTGAAAATAACGGTGAATATATAATTAAGTGAAAAGTAATCCACGAAGAGGCACTGCTATAATTATTTTAAAATTAACCATTGTGGTTACAATGTTTTGTAAACAAGCCTTCACACACCAAGGGAGATAACCAGAGATAGTAAAATTCTAAAATGGTGTTAAATGTCAGTTAACTGAAATGCATTTTTAAACATTGCTACTACATACATAATAAATTTTGTTTAGTGTTGGCTGGTTACTTTTGATATAGAATGCTTCGAGGATTTGAAGTTTTTGTTTATTATTTTCTGTTATGAAGCATATTGTATGTATTCTATTGGTTTTGCCAACAAGTATTTTCGTGTATTGTGATATACAGGGTGCGATGTGTAAAATGTCGTCATTTTATATTTTTAATTTCGTGCCTATGCGTTGTTTGTTTGTTTTGTTTTTTATTTTGTCGACTCTGCACTATAGAAGGTTCTGTTGGGCACTGTCAGAAATTTGGAAACAGTATGCTGTAATGCTTGGCATTCGCGCCGGAAGCTTCAATGCGAATATTTCAAAGTGTTTGAATGTCAATCTGAGGACAGTGCAGAGAATTAGAAAGATGGATAAGTTAAGTGATGATTACGAAGGTGTTTGGAGGGATCACTAGTGATGGCACACAGGGTCTCAGACACAATCCGCAAGCCTACATCAAGTGCCTTGAGAAGGTAATGCTGTCCTAGTTCAAGACGCTGGCTGTTGGAAGATCCTATGTCTGGCAACATGACTCTGGACCATGCCTCAGGAGCAGGAGATCCTAGTCATGGCTGTCTGACAATTTCTGCGACCACATCACCCCTAACATCTATCCATCTAACTCCCCAGACTGAAACCCCGTTGATCATTACGTGTGGGGCACAGTTGAGCGAGAGACCAACAAATCTTCTTGTAACGCCCAAGATGAACTGAAGGCAAGGAATATGGCAGCATTCACAAATTTAAACAAGGATATCGTCTAGAAGAGTTTCAGGAAATTCCGAAGTCGTCTGGAGGCCGTGGTTGAAGAACAATGGCGATTTTATTGAGTAAATTTTCTTTCTTTTTTATTTTTGTGTAATTTTCGTAAATATATCTGTTAAAATGAGATGTCAGTGTTGTTTTCATTTTTGTGTAATTTAGATGATAATTTATCCACGCACCCTTTAATGCATATATTTAATCATTTCACACCAAGCAAGACAATAAAGCTACTTTAGTTTTTTTTTTGTGTGTGTATTTTCCGTAAATATATCAGATAAAAGTCAGTTTTATTTTTATTTCTACGTCATTGAGACGACAATTTATCCATCGCACCCTGTATATTTGTTCAAATGAGATGCCAGTGTTATTTTCATTTCGGCCTCATTTAGACGACAATTTATCCCTCGCCCCCTGTATCTCTGTTCAAATGAGATGCCAGTGTTATTTTCATTTCGGCCTCATTTAGACGACAATTTATCCCTCGCCCCCTGTATCTCTGTTCAAATGAGATGTCAGTGTTATTTTCATTTCGGCCTCATTTAGACGACAATTTATCCCTCGCCCCCTGTATGTCTGTTCAAATGAGATGCCTCTGTTATTTTCATTTCGGCCTCATTTAGACGACAATTTATCCCTCGCCCCCTGTATGTCTGTTCAAATGAGATGCCTGTGTTATTTTCATTTCGGCCTCATTTAGACGACAATTTATCCATCGCAGTCTGCTCACATGAATTGCCAGTGTTATTTTCATTTTGGCCTCACTTAGACGACAATTTATCCATCGCACACTGTATTTGAGTCTTGTTTGTAATGCTGAGCGTGTATTTATTTGGGCTAAGTAGACATTTCTCGTTCAAAGATTTGTCTAAAGAGGCTTTTATGTCCCTAGGTAATGTTTTTTTTTTTAATATTACGGAACTTTTCGTTTCTATTTACATTTCCAAAAGCTTTTAATTTTTCTTAAATCTCTTTCTGTGACATTCTTAAAGTCAATCTGTTTATTCTTATCTTACTACTCGATTTTATCAGTTTTTGTTTTTTTCCTGCGATCTCTACCCAGTTTTATTTTCCAATGCTGCCGTTAACTGAATTACTTATCAAAATCCTTCTTTTTACTTCTCTTTTAAGCCTATTCTTATTACCCACGAATATCCTTATACACTAGAATGCCTGACAAGCGGACTAAGTAGGTCTTCCGTATATGAGGAATTGGTTACAAAGTCTGGATATGAGGGGTAATATTTAGATTAAAATAAAAGAACTGAAATCAGGTTTAACATTTATTTCCAATGTTTTATAGTAAACAAAATAAGCTAATGGCGAGTGAAATATAACGGAATTGATTTTAATGAAAAAGAAATAAATTATGTAATGTTAATGAAAATTCATTAAATTAATTATACCACGTATGCAAAACAAGGATTTTTGAATCGCTGTTGAATGATGGTTCTTTCTCTTCTAATGTCATTCTCAAATTTTTCGTATTCAGTTTTGCTTTTGTTCTTGAATTTTTTTAGACGAAAGCCTTTTTAACTCTGCATGCGTTATTGCAATCGCCATAGCTGAATGCTGGCTTTCTTTCCATAAAAATGACAACCTTTTCAATAGCTTTTTCAATTTCAGTCCAGATTTCATCCCAATAATGCATCTCGTCGCTATCTTGTTTCAGATGTGTCTCATCGTCATCCTTTCCTCTTATTCCCATCATCCTTTGCATCAATACAAGTCATTAGGGTGAAATAAGAATAAGCAATTATCTAAAGAAAATTTCCAGAAACAGAAATTTCAAATCAGTTAAATATCACCCAAATAGTTCAAGCTGGGATATTCAAGATTCCGGATAGGAGGCACTTTGGCTATGAGGGATTCCCGATATGAGGGATTCTACTGTATATCTCAAATTGAGTATCAGTGACTACTAAACTCCACACTGCAGGGGTGAGATATACCGTAATTTACTGAGCATAATACGAGAATCTGTCTATATTTCTGAGATGAGGTATTATGTACAGTTTAAGGCGTCTTATTATACTCGAGGGTATAATATATTCCTTGTTTCTACCTTCAGAAACACGGGTTCGTAGTATATTCAAGTCGGATTATATACAAGAATATACGGTATCAATAAATCGATTTACCTCCCACCCACCTAAAGCGGCAGTTTGCAGTATATTTTGTTATATTACTGAATGCTACAGTAATAAAAACAGACATATTGAAAGGAGATTCATACCAAAAAGTGGAGTAATATATATATATATATATATATATATATATATATATATATATATATATATATATATATATATAGAAAGAAAGAACAGTAAGATATATAATCCGGTGTTCTTATTGATATTTTTATTTTTACAAAATAGTGCTCAATGTAAATTTACAGAGCATTAATATTATAAATTAACTGATTTAAAATATGTTTTTTTGCTACACAGTTCTAACCATGTTTCAAAAAAGCTTCGAATTTAATTTTGTAATTAAATTAAAAATATTAGTTCCCTCTCTTCCTCAAGCGAATTTTGGAGTAACTTATTTTTAAAATTTACTGAGTTTTAAAGGCACAGAAAAATTCATAATTCACTGTTCCCAAGGATACAGAGATATCCAATTATTCAGACAAGAGGTGGTTGCTGCTTATTTTTATTAACTTTTGTTGTATCAGTTATTAGTTACGTTCGAAAAAGGGATTATGTTTAGGTAGGTGTAGGGATGTATTTTTCAACAAATTCTGACATCCGTTAAATGCATGTCGTCTGTTTTTTTGTTTTTTTAAATTTTATTGTTAACGGCAAAAAATTCTTACGGCATTTTTTCTATTTGTATACTTAAAGATTTTTTTTGGATGTTTAGGTGAGAATACGTATTATTTAACTACAATTTTAAAATATTTTCACTTTTAATTTATATATATATATATATATATATATGTATATATATATATATATATTTATGTTTATTCGTTCTTTTTTTATATAGAAACAAATATTTAAGTAAATTATGAAAATTAAAACATTTTTATGTTTATACGTGATTTGTTTACATTTGGATAGGCATCGAGCAGATATGAATGTACGAGAGAAAATCATGGACAATTGTAATTTAAAAACAGTCAAATCGACCTTGCTAGCCGAAACGCTCCTCTGTGGCGAAATCGCTAAAAGCACGTCAGACTATATGACGGTTCCGTATAGGATACAGGTTCGATTCCTGTCGGAGGACGCATAATTTCTATGAAAATATCTCGGACATTCAGGCTGGTAAATGTCGTTAATACTGTTTATTATAAGCAGAGGATTTACTTAAATATTTGTATCTATAACAAGAACGTATAAACATGAAAAAAATGTCTTAAAATAATTGTCGGAATTTGTCCATTTCATAATAGTTATTATTATTTTCTTTTTAAAAAATATGATTCTAACGTGACACAGAATTTTTATGTTTCATAACCGAAACTAAAATTGTAAATTTAATTATAAACGTTGAAATTTTAGTCTAAAATTAAAGTTTTAGTTTAAAATAAAACATAGAATTGTCTGCGTCACGATGGAATCATATTTTTAAAAAGAGATTAATGTTAATATTTTGCTCTACTGTTTGCATCGGGCACTGTCTTTTTTAAATAAAAATAATTGCTAAGAACACCGGTTTATAAATCTTACTGATCTTATTATTTTAATATAAATATATATATATATATATATATATATATATATATATATATATATATATATGAAGAAATATAGTCTTACATTGGTAAGAAATATAGTCTTACATTGATATATATATATATATATATATATATATATATATATATATATAAAGAAATATAGTCTTAAGATGTGCTATATTTATGGGTTAAAGCGCTCAGTATCAGAGATAGAGCGTGTCTAAATATAAAAGTAAACATAGAAGTTAACACGTAGTGGCGACAGTCTGTTTCATGCTAGATGCAATCGTTAGGCCATGGTGGCCTGACGATTGCATCTATATATATATATATATATATATATATATATATATATATAACTGTAAATTGGTTATACCGAAATATATGATTAACCCTTTGACACGTTTTTATCGAAAGTGTCTTTTTCAGACACGGACGAATAAACACGTCCAAAACATAAAGTTCAGAACCGGCTACAGACGTGTTCATACGTCAATCTTGATTCTTTTTCTGCCCTTCTGACCTTGAAACGAGTCCAATTGTCAACGCATACGTCTGCTAGCCGTGTTAGACACCGCTCGGGTACATCAAGGTACCTCTGTTTCTTAGTTACCATATTAAAATCAAATAAGAAAATATCGTCTGAAAATGAAACATTCTTCCAAAAATAATTGGCGGGAAAAGTGTTAAAAATATCTTAACCACTTTATTAGTCCTCTTTCTTCAGATTCAAAATGGAGAACCATGAAAATGTGTACAGCGACTAAAAAAATGTACAACACCAGAGTAATTTAAAAACAAACAACGAATATAGGAGTAACGGATAAATACCTTTTAGCCAATAAGTACAGTTTACTGAGAGATGACTGCTAGGAGATTTTCAAAAATAATTTCACCTCAGGCAAGGTAATGAAACCACTAAGTCACAAATGGTTACCGACTGTAAAAAGAATTGGAAAATGAAAAACATTATTAAGAAGCGATAAAAATAAACGAATACTATTCAAGAAATCATGACTGACATAGCATTCAAGTTTTTAAAGATTGCAAATTGATTGCAAATGGCAAAGGTAATTAGCCTTTGAGGTTATATTTGTTCTTTGTATATAACATTAGTCAGGGGTGTACTTTTTTAGCTGCATTGCACATTTTTTGTCCTCGATTCTTGCTCTGATGAGGGGGACTGATAAACCGGTTGAGCTGGTTTTTAATCGTTGTTTTTCGGTTCTACCAGTTTATTATAATATATATATATATATATATATATATATATATATATATATATATAAGCAAATATAAGGTATAAGGGTAAGCAAATATATATATATATATATCTTAAGAGAGATATAAAATTAACCCCTCCCTATACTTGATATTGTCTGTTTAACTGCCACTCTCAACCCCCTCTATTAAATTACAAAAATTACACTACCCACCAATTTCTAATCCCATTTTTCCTCTCAATTCTTTGTTGGAAGTTTTACCTGATGATCCAGAATCCTTAAAAAAGGATTTAGGTGAAATAAATTATCGTAATGGTACATTAAAGTGGTTTGTTTTTCATTATATATATATATATATATATATATATATATATATATATATATATATTTGCTCACCCCATTTTTTTGTTATTCATCATCATCATCGTTATCGGCATCATCGCCGTCATCGTCATCATTATTCCCTCCGCTGTGGGACCTAAGCCCAAAAGTAAAGAACAAACTCCTCCTGGATGACCTGTTGGTGGTTACTCTCAGGAGCTCCGACATTGTTATGTCCGCCCACTCTTTGATGTCGTCTGACCAGCTCTTGTGTTACCGCCACCCCCCTTGCGTCCGCCCTCAACATTGCGTTGCCCGATGGCCTTGCAGAGGCGATTATTCCCTGTGACGTAGCCAAAGTATTTTATCTTCCGACGCTTAATAGTTTGCGAGAAGAGATTCGCTTATCCGAGGAACTGAATCCCAATCATAATACTACAACCTTAACTTCAAGTCTAGGATTAAACGTTATCTTCCCCACATATCCGCATGAGCTGGACCTCTTACGCTGTAACCCTCTACAGTGGCGAGAAGAGATTCCTTTCCTTTTGTGCTCCCAGTACGAGGTGCGTCATAGTTTCTTCTCACGAACCGCTTATCCGAACCGCTTATTATTCCCAATCTTAACAGGGCAGATATGTTCGAAACCCGTCAGCAATTACTAGTTTTCCTATTGCCATTTATATATATATATATATGTGTGTGTGTGTGTGTGTGTATGGAGCCATACTTTCCCTGACGATCCGTTTAGGTGAAACCTAGGTAGGTTTGTCTGGCTCACTAGGTGCATCTAGGTCTGCTCTACGATTGTATTGAGCTCTTTTGTTAGTTAGTTGTCTACTCGTATCGGGGTTTTTTCTTTGGGCTTCAGACCTGCGTCTGTGCGATTTGTTCGACAGTAGTTCATGTTTGTAGCTCTTTCTTTTTTTTAAAACCTTTTTTTCCTTCGAGATTGATTTGATTATTTACAAATCAAAAATTCGAGGGTTTTTCGAAACGAGTCTAGTTATATATATATATATATATATATATATATATATATATATATATATATATATATATAATTCGCAGACAGTACTGTTTCGCCGTGTCGCAGCTCTTCAGTGCGATTAGACAACAAAATCCCACAAGCCAGGATTGAAACCCAACCGATTTGGTATCAGTGAGTTTCTATCACTGTGTTATGTTCTACGGGCTCGGAGATACCCACATTAAAAAGGCCTTGTGCCACATTCAATCCTCGTGGGTGGATTGATAAATACCATCTTCATTCGACAGAATGAGGCAGCTAAATCTAGCAATTTCTTTTTACAAATGTAAACAAATGTCAATCAACCGGAGTGCTCCATTCATTTTACTGAAGAGCTTCGCATTAACGCAGGTGGCTGTTGTTTGTAGAATTAGCTTGTCATTCAACAGAGCTCAATTGAAATATATTTTCACTGTTTCATTAAAGACGACAGACAAGTACTATGATTAAGATTTTTATTTGATTTTGCTTTTGTCGGATTAAGGGTTTTCTTTTGGGGACACAGAGTGTGTAGGAACTGCCTAAATGTTCGATAATTCCCAGCGCTTTCGGCTATGCTTTTAGCCATTATCAAGGATTTAGACTAATTTCTAAATTAGACTATTTCTCTCCTAAAGTAAGTAATAACGATTGTAAACAGGCAATCAAAAATAAAATAAATATTTTTTCTATCAAAAACCAAATGCAGATCAACTACAATCAAGATGAATTTTCAGAAATACACTACCCCAATTGACGCGAACAAAAAATCAAATTAATTACGTACTACAAAAAATTTAAAACAGCTAACCTTATCCTCAAAAGTAACAATACACCAGCAAAATCAAAATTACAACGAACGTATTATCTATGAGTTCAAATGCCTCTTCAGGAACTGTGTTCCTGATTAAACCGAATTCATAACTTAATTACATCGGTCACACGACTTCATGTGTGTGCGTGTGTGTGTGGGGGATATATATATATATATATATATATATATATATATATATATATATATATAATAATATGTGTGAAAATATTGTAGAAAATAGGAAAGAAACTGGTTTGGTAAATAATCCAAAGTTCCTTAGTATTTTTGTAATTATTTTTAAAAAATAGTGCTCGATACGAAAGTAGAGCATAAATATAATTATTTATTTAAATTGCGAGTTGGAATCATATTTTTAAATAAATAATTATATATATAATAATATATATATATATATATATATATATATATATATATATATATATATATATAAGGCAGGGTGTGTGTGTGTGTGTGTCTGTGTGTGTGTGTCTGTGTGTGACGAATGCACGGCCGCAATTTTCGACGGATTTGCACCAAAATTTACATGCACATGCTCCAAGTTAGTGGAAAGGCCAAGACCGACTTTACATTTCCCAACACCCATCGATAGTGGAAATAATCGATTTTTTAATACTTCTACGGCATTTTTCATGTAGTTTGCGGCCATTTTCTACTGGCCAGAGTGAGAGCCTATATACCTGGCTGCCACGAATAGGCAGGAAGATTCTATTGGCCATCGTGAGAGCCAACAGCTGACTGACACGAATGTTAACTAGAATGCTAGCATGCAAAAAAAAAATCGATATCTGCATTCGTCACAAGTGGGAAAAATTTAAATCTGCAT
>OZ010612.1:29927918-29957918 GCA_963932145.1 Acanthosepion lycidas
AAAGAAACAAAGAAAGAAACAAAGAAACAAAGAAAGAAAGAAAATGACTACAGGAAGAAAAGAAAGAAAATGACTACGAGAAAGAAAGAAAGAGAGAAAGAATGAAAGAAAGAAAGAAAGAATGAAAGAAAGAAAGAAAGAATGTAAATGTCTAGGAGTAGGCAGATAGATAGATAGATAGATAGATAGATAGATAGATAGATAGATAAAAAAAGAAAGAAAGAAAAAACAAAACGACGTAGAATTACAGACAGATAATGGAGAAAGAAAGAGAGAAAAGGAAGAAATTTACAGCAATAAAAATAAAGCAGAAAGAAATAACAAGAAGGTAATTGAATTATCAAATAAAGAAAGATACTCCCGTCGATAGATGATAGTTTATCATACATAGATCATGAACAGTTTAGATAGATAGATTATCTCGGATAACAATAAGCTATCTGTGTATATTTTCGGTATAGAGTCATGTCTGAAACTTGCCTTTATTTGCTAACTTGTGTACAGAAAGAATCCGATATATTTGTTAATATGTGTGTCTGCCTCAATCTGAAATAAACACACACATGTATACTCATTCAAATTTACCTGCTATAAGGAATAGTTTATCCCTTCTTTTCTGATATTAGAGCATCGCTGAATCGCTCATCGCTATTATGATGGGGCTTGTATGACTCCTGTTTTTATGGTTAGTAAGTGAGACATTTATACATAAATATATAAAGCTATATTATCGGAAGGTTTGGTTGTTTTGTTAGACAGAAGTTCTTGTATTTTTTTTAAAAAAATTTAAGCATTTCACGCCAATCCAGACGGGAGTGCCACTAACACGCAAGGGGGTTACAGAGATTGGGAGCAAGAGTAAAGAGGCGTAATAGAGGAAAAATGAACAGAAGGAGTGGGAATTATATCAAGGCATCTGAAGATGTCGATTGACATTGCATTTTAATAATTGAAGATTATAGCTATCAGGGAAGCAAGTAAGAGGAAGGGAGTTCTCCAGACGGGAAGTGTAAGATATGAAGCTATTGGAGTAGAAGAGACGACTACATTTAACCGTTTCGACAATGAAAGAGTGGGACCAAGATGCCGATCTAGTGGCATGTTTAAATTCATGCAGTTTGGGAACTAGCGAAAAGAGCTCGTCGGAGCAGTTGCCGTGAAAGTATTTGTAGAAAAGACAACGACTGTAAACGAGATGCCAGCCACATTATATATCCATCTCTGCATTTTGTCGAGGACCTTAAGACGAACAGCGGGGCTCCAGACCATATATCATAGTAATATTCCATGCATGGGCGAATGGTTGATTTATAGATTTGAAGGATGAACTCAGGCGAGAAAAACCTTCTGGTGCGACACAGAGAACCAAATTTCCTTGCGGATGAATCTATTGATTCAATGTATTTGTTCCATCTCAGGCCAGCGGTAGCGTGAGACCAAGAAGGCGCAGAGGGGCGCTCTCGTGGTGTTGGGATTCAGTCATTCTAATGGGAGACAGGTAGGGTTCAAAATTATTTTGGAGGGATGGGAAGAAGTAGAAGGGAAAGAGGCGAAGGTAGAAGAGAGAACGAAGGAAGAGAAAAGAAAGTGCGAGAGAAAGACGAGAGAAGAGAGAGATAGATGAGAGAAGAGAGAGAGACGAGAGACGAGAGAAAGAACAGAAAGAGAGAGAGGCAAGAGATCAGAAAAGAAAGAGAGAAAGAGGGAACGTAGAGAACAGAAAGAGAAAGAGCAGAAAGAGAGAGAAAGAGAAAGAAAGTAAAAGAAGAGAACAGAGAGAGGCGAGAGAACAGAGAATGAGAGAGAGAGATAGACGAGGGAAAGAAAAAAGAGAGAGAGAGACAAGAGATCCGAAAAGAGAGAGTAAAAAAGAAGGAAAGTAGAGAACAGAAAGGGAAAGAGAGAGAGAGGGAAAGTAAGTAAAAGAAGAGAACAGAGATAGAGACGAGAGAACAGAGAGAGAGAGACGAGAGAAAGTAAAGAAAGAAAGAGAGAGAGAGGCAAGAGCTCCGAAAAGAGAGAGAGAAAGAAGAAAGTAGTGAAACAGAAAGAGAATGAGCAGAAAGAGAGAGAGAGAGAAAGAAAGTAAAAGAAGAGAACAGAGAGAGAGAGACGAGAGAACAGAGAGAGAGAGAGAGACGACAGAAAAAGAGAGAGAGGGGCAAGAGATCAGAAAAGATAGAGAGAAAGAAGGAAAGTAGACAACAGAAAGAGAAAGAGCAGAAAGAGAGAGAGAGAGAAATAAAGTAAAAGAAGAGGACACAGAGAGAGACGAGAGAACAGCGAGAGAGATAGACGAGAGAAAGAAAAGAAAGAGAGAGAGAGAGGAAAGACATCAGAAAAGAGAGAGAGAATAAAAAAGAAGGAAAGAAGAGAACAGAAAGAGAAAGAGCAGACAGAGAGAGAGGGAAAGAAAGTAAAAGAAGAGAACAGAGAGAGAGATAGACGAGAGAAAGAAAAGAAAGAGAGAGAGAGAGGAAAGACATCAGAAAAGAGAGAGAGTAAAAAAGAAGGAAAGTAGAGAAGAGAAAGAGAAAGAGCAGACCGAGAGAGAGAGAGAGAAAGAAAGCAAAAGAAGAGAACAGAGAGAGAGAGAGACGAGAGAACAGAGAGAGAGACGAGAGAACAGAGAGAGAGACGAGAGAACAGAGAGAGAGACGAGAGAAAGAACAGAAAGAGAGAGAGGGGCAAGAGATCAGCAAAGAGAGAGAGAGTAAAAAAGAAGTAAAGTAGAGAACAGAAAGAGAAAGAGAAGAGAGAGAGAGGAAGAAAGTAAAAGAAGAGAACAGAGAGAGAGAGAGAGAGAGACGAGAGAACACAGAGAAAGAGAGAGACGAGAGAAAAAAAAAGCTATTTGACTTTCCAAGACACCATGGCTCGTCACTCAAGGTTGGGAATCTGGGAACGGCAATGCAAGACGGGGCAGTGTGAAGAGGAATTGTGAATGGAGTTCCGACCAGCCCCAGGGAGGGTCGAAGTATGACGATGTTGACGATGATTATGATGAACAAGTTAATAGGGATAAAAGTGTTTGGTCATATTCAATACCTCAAAAACAAAACATACAATCAACACTGAGCTGGATCTTCGTCTATCACGAAGAACGGTGGTTCCCTCAGAGAGGTCTTGAGCGCCTATTGGGGCTTCATCACCCCAGACCTCAAGTTAACCTCGTATATACGATCCATCGATGAAAATGCCGGAATAATGGTCTATTTTCTGTACTGCTTCAGTAACTACCCGGGTCCTCCTGCCCTGCTCTGCTCTGATTTACTAGCGCCAGGTCAAGCTGAAAGTGAATCACTGCTGCCATATATGGTCTGGAGCTACCTAATCTTCCTTTTTCAATCTTGATAGAGACAAAAATGTATTGTAGGTGATGATTTTTGTTTCACTCTTCAACACCTTTCCCATAGACTAAATGATACAAGCATTTCACAAAAATGTTATTTAAATCCACCAACTCTAAACTTCGCTGATGTGACCCTGCAGACCATTTACTCTGAGGTGTGACATCCACATTCCCTTCGTATCCTATTAGTGAGATATAAGTTTCACTCGAATAGCTTCTTTCCACGACCCGAAACGTTTAACATTTACCAGCCTGAATGTCCGTATAGGATGCAGGTTCGAATCCTGTCAAAGGACGAATATTTTCTATGAAAATTTCTCGGACATTCAGGCCGGTAATGTTATTTAATACTGTTTATTATAAACATAGCATTTACTTAAATACTTGTATCTATAAAAAGAACGTTAAACATAAAAATGTCTTTAATATATATATATATATATATATATAATTTATAAGGTAGAGTGCTTAGTTTCTCGATGTATTAGGTTGGTGCAAAAATAATGACGTTTTTTAACGTCAAAAACGTCATTATTCTTGCACCAACCTAATAAAACGTGAACGGAGAAGTCAAGACTTCATGGTCATTGAGTTTTTCTCAAGTGTTTACCAGACGGTATCTTCTCCTTCTTCGAATTCTTCTTGGTCTTATTCTAAGTTTTCTTCATTTGCTTCGTCTTCTCCGTCTTTGTTTTCTTCTTCGTATTCGTCTCCTTCGTCTACTTTTTCGACTTCGTTTTCTTCTTCGTCATTTTCTTTTTCGTTTTTGACTTCTTTTTCTTTTTTTTCTTTTCGTTTTTTTTTTTGTACTCAAAATTCTTCTTCATTTTCTTCATCAGCTTCATCGGCTTCTTTTTTCCTCTTCTTCGTCTTCTTCATCGTCTTCTTCTTCTTCTTCTTCTTCTTCTTCTTAGTCTTCTTCCTTTTTCCTCTTCTCTTCGTCTTCTTCATCGTCTTCTTCTTCTTCTTAGTCTTCTTCCTTCTTCCTCTTCTTCTTCGTTTTCTTCATCGTCTTCTTCTTCATCTTCTTCTTCGTCGTCGTCTTCGTTTTCTTCTTCTTCTTCTTCTTCTTCTTAGTCGTCTTCTTTTTTCCTCTTTTTCTTCATTTTCATCTTCATCTTCTTCATCTTCGTTTTTTTCTTCTTCTTTGTTTTCTTCATCGTCTTCTTCTTCGTCGTCTTCGTTTTCTTCTTCTCCTTTTTTCCTCTTCTTCTTCATTTTCTTCGTCGTCTTCGTTTTCTTCTTCTTCTTAGTCTTCTTCCTTTTTCCTCTTCTCCTTCGTTTTCTTCGTCGTCTTCTTCTTCATCTTCTTCGTCTTCTTCGTTTTCTTCTTCTTCTTCTTCCTCTTCTTAGTCGTCTTCTTTCTTCCTCTTTTTATTCATCGTTTTCTTCTTCGTCTTCGTCTTCTTCGTCTTCGTCTTTTTCTTCTTCTTCTTCTTCTTCTTCTTCTTCTTCTTCTTCTTCTTCTTCTAATCTTCCTCATTTTTCCTCTTCGTTTTCTTCATGGTCTTCTTCTTTGTCGTCTTCGTTTTCTTCTTCTTCTTAGTCTTCTTCTTTTTCCCTCCTCTTCTTCATTTTGTTCTTACTTATGTCTTCTTCGTCCTTTTCTTCTTCTTCTTCCTCTTCTATGCGTCGCGTTTCTTCGGGACATAGCTTTCTAAAATTTCCCAAATTTATCTCCCTCTGCTAAGACCTCCGCTTTCCGTTCCGAAATCCATTTACCCATAGTCCCCAGACAAGTGACTCACTGACTTTCCCGATCTCTCTTGCCCGCAATAAGCCCCGTGAGGATTCATTTTTCCAAGTCCTCCTTTCTCATTATATTTCCAAGGGATTTCACCTGTCTTTTCCTGATTCTGAGAAGTATTCTTTCCGTTGCTGTTTTCTTTAAGATTTCCTCGTTGCTTACTTGCTCCATCCATGGAATTCTCAGTATCCTTCTGTAGAACCACATTTTTTTTTTTACCTTGACCGACCAGAGTAGATCAAATTACTCGTCTTGGAATCTATGCGGATGATTTCACTTAATATTTCATTATTTTAATTAAATTTTCACGGTCTGTTTTTTGTCAATGGCGGATATCTGTCCACCGTACGTGTAAATGATCATCGTCCGTGGAATTTATATATTTAAATTAAATTCAAGTAAAGATTTAGTGGGGCTATTGTAAGTACGTTTCAGATACGCTAGGGCGTGTGCTGGAAACAACAGCACCTATATATAAAAAAACAAAAAAAAAACAATGAAAGGCGAACCTAAACGAGATTAGTGAATTCTTCACTGAGGGCAATAAATGGTCTGATTGTAAAGTCTGGCGCCATTTTTTTATATAGATGTTAACGATAAGAACAAAACAGTGCACGGGTTTTCAGCTTTAAACGACCTGCATTTTATCAATTCTTTGATTTGAAGACGTTCGATCAGAACGTCTTCAAATCAAGGAATTGCCTTTATTTGCTAACGTGTGTTAGTGTTTAGATATAGCTGATATATATATATATATATATATATATATATATATATATATATATATATATATATATATCGATATGGATACAAAGATAGATAGATAGATAGATATTGACTACTGAGATTGATATGGATTGACTGAGATAGATAGATAGATAGATAGGGATTGACTGAGATAGATAGATAGATAGATAGATAGATAGATATGAAGAGTCTGATAGATATATAGATATGTCAATATAGATATGTAGATAGATATCAACGAGATAATTAAAAGTCTCACTATATATATATATATATATATATATATATATATATATATATATCATTCGTTTTCGTGTCTGTTTTTGCCGGAAAAGGTGCGACATTTTATTTAAAGTAAACAATCAAATCTCGTTCAACCTTTTTAGCGTTCTTCGACAAAAAATAGATAGATAGATAGATAGATAGATAGATAGATAGATAGATATTGACCGAGATAGATCTGATATGGATTGACTGTGATAGATAGATAGATAGATAGATAGATAGATAGATACATAGATACATAGATAGATAGATATTGACTGAGATTGATATGGATTGACTGAGATAGATAGATAGATAGATAGATAGATAGATAGATAGATAGATAGATATTGACCGAGATAGATTGATATGGGTTGACTGAGATAGATAGATAGATAGATAGATAGATAGATAGATAGATAGATAGATATTGACTGAGATTGATATGGATTGACTGAGATAGATAGATAGATATATAGATAGATAGGGATTGACTCAGATAAATAGATAGATAGATAGATAGATAGATAGATAGGGATTGACTGCGATAGATATGAAGAGTCTGATAGATATATAGATATGTCAATATAGATATGTAGATAGATATCAACGAGATAATTAAAAGTCTCACTATATATATATATATATATATATATATATATATATATATATATATATATATATATATATATATATATATCATTCGTTTTCGTGTCTGTTTTTGCCGGAAAAGGTGCGACATTTTATTTAAAGTAAACAATCAAATCTCGTCCAACCTTTTTAGCGTTCTTCGACAAAAAAAGAAAAACAAATGTTTGAGAATCACGTTTTAAGTACTCCAACTTCCCACTTGAAATTAGACGGGATTTCATTTTTCTATCACAAGAGGATTTAAACAAGTTTAGTAGGAGTTTACTCAGTTATAAGTAAACAGACACACACACACACACATATTGTGCAATTAGACAGCAATCCTTCATTTATACATGTTTCATTAATGACGACAGTCAAGATACTAAGATTAAGCTTTTTCTTTTTAAATTTTATTGTGTTCGAACACGTGTTTTATTTTTTGGACACAGAGTGTGTAGATACTGTCCAAATGCCCTATAAGTCTGAGTGCTTTCCGCAATACTTTTAGCTATTATCAAGGATGATTTTGTTTTTGCTTTTTAATTGGTTGTGTGCATGTTTTTTTTTAGAGTTATAGAGTTGTTTTATTTGCAGAACACTGTTAGTACGTTCTGGCCGTGTTCGTAATTAATAATATTAACCAGGAACGCGAAAACAACATTGCGATAACTAGATACACTTACAATTACGTAACAGCCAGTTTATTCACAACACCGGAAGATTGCAGTGAGCATGAAACTCCGAGTCGTACAATCAGCGCGCGCAAGACACATCGTTTTACCGCTGAAATAGCTAGATGTAACCGTAATTTCTATTTATTTTCTCGACTATGGAAGTCTATTCAAGCTTCTTGCCTACCTGCCGCACACAATCTTCCAAAATTTCAATACAACATCAATCGCACTTTTCTATTTTTTTGAATCCTGTTCTTTGTGGGTGGTAGACAGATAACCGACTCTGTTTTGTACGGGGTCCACTGTGAATTTTTGGCCGAGTCTACGGGTTCGTGCCGTAATTGACCGTATAGGGCGGATAGTGAATATCTCACTATACAGATTACTCTTCGGATCAATATTCGGTGTTTACTATTCGAGCGAGTAGTATCGAGCAAGTACTATTACTGCGAGTGCTATTCGAAGGCGTCTGACTCCAGTATTGTTCAACGGCGTTACTATAGTTGTATCTGCGATTACAAAGTCTCTACTACAACGAGCATTACGAAAGTGACAACGAGTATTCGTCGACATTACAAAAGTGGCAACGTGTTCGTCGATATTAAAAAAAGTGCCTTTCACTCTCGTTAACGTTTGTGCCTTAGTGACTTTATCATCTTTTTGGGGGTGAAATGATTTTAAAAAATACATCAAAATCGTCTCTCCTGGATATTTCTAGGTTGTATTATATCTCTAATCTTGGTAGTTTTGGTATCAGATTTCCTAGACTGGATTACAGTGTATGTTGTGCCTTTTCAATTTAGGTACGCCTGTTGCATAAACATTAATATGTTTTTACCTTAGATGTGATTATATGGTTTGTTGAACAAACAACCAAGCCTCAATGGCTGTTTATCAAATTGACTATACATATACTAAATATATTTTATAGCCAAACAGACTCCGACACACAAACACGAAATGAAGCGTAAAAACAGGATATTTTAAAATACCGAAATAACGTGTGAAGACGCGATACTTGAAAAAAGATGAAACTGATATAGTGCGAAAAAAACATCTCTTTGATAAAAGGACATCAAAAACATTTGGGCAATTTCAACATAATCTATGTCCAGAAAAGAAGAAAATTATAAGTACACAAAAATAATTAAATAAAAGAGGAGCGTTTCGGTTAACAAGGCCGAATTTACTGTTTTTAAACTACAATTCCCAATGATTTTCTCACGTACATTCATATCTTCTCGATGCGTATGCAAATGTAAACAAATGACGTCACACATTATGAAATGGACAAAGTCCGACAATTATTTTAAGACATTTTTTATGTTTATAAATTCTGTTCTATAGATACAAATATTTAAGTAAATGCTCTGTTTATAATAAACAGTATTAACGACATTTACCAGCCTGAATGACGTAGAAATTCTCATAGGAAATATGCGTCCTCCGACAGGAATCGAACCTCTATCTTATACGGAACCGTCATATAGCCTGACGTGCTTTTACCGATTGAGCCACAGAGGAGCGTACGGTTATCAAGGTCGATTTTACTATTTTTAAACTACAATTTTCCATGATTTTCTCTCGTACATTCATATCTGCTCGATGCGTATCCAAATGTAAACAAATGACGTCACACATTATGAAATAGACAAAGTCTGACACTTATTTTAAGACATTTTTATGTTTATAATCTGTGGCGAAATCGGTAAAAGAACGTCAGGCTATATGACAGTAGCGTATAGGATACGGGTTCGATTCCTGTCAGAGGTTGAAGATTTTCTATGAAAATTTCTCTGACATTCAGGACGGTAAATGTTATCAATTATTATAAACAGAGCATTTACTTAAATATTTGAATCTATAAGAAGATATATATATATATGTATGTGTGTTATATTCACCTGTGATTAGATTGCCAGCGAATATCTGTATGTATGTGTCTATGTATGTAGATATGCAGGTAGAAAATGGAGGAAGGATATGTCGATAGAAACGGGCAGGTAGAATATCATTGATCGATTTTAATCAATAATTATCTGTATCCTTCCGACGACGATCGAGCAAACATTTCATATTTAATTCATATTCCATTGTTTATATTTATTTAATTTTTAGATTAATGTGATTATTTAATTTTAATTTGATAAAATGAAAGGCTTTGATTAAACTTTTATAATTTTCTATAGCCATGAATTATCAGGAAAGAACTGTTTCTTTGAGGAAAGTTGCTACTTGAAAAAAGACATACTGTTTATTATAAACGGAGCATTTACTTAAGTATTTGTATCTATAAAAAAGAATGTATAAACATAAAAATATCTTATAATAATTGTCGAACTTTGACCATTTCACTATATATATATATATATATATATATATATATATATATATATATATATACCCAAGTATATGATTGATGTATATGGAATGAATTCCAATAACCAACAATTTCTATTCTTAAAAGGGTGCTCAATACAAAGTAGAGCAGATATAATTATTTATTTAAAAAATTTATAACATAAATATGTTATAAAATCACTACAAAAATAGACATTTTGTTTCAACGCCCTCGGTGTCTTATCAAGTGATGACGTTGAATCATTCAACATCATCACTTGATAAGACAAGGAGGATGTTGAAACAAAATGGCTATTTTTGTAGTGATTTTATAACATATTTATGTTATAAATTTTTTACATAAATAATTATATATATATATATATATGATGAAACTTTTTTAGGATGAGGAATTTAGTTATTTTTGTGACGATAGTTTCTATTACTTTTAGAAATATATATTTATTTCTGAATTTTAATTAAATTCTTAAATAGTGCAGGGTATGACGATAAACTACATCCGCGTCCTGGGTAAGACGATAAACTATGTCCAACAGCAAGGCCTCTGATCAGGAGTTTTTGAGGAGCGTGGAACCACCTCTTAATTGCTAATGTTTCCAGGTCCTCCCTGACCCTGGGTGTTAGCACCTATTAGGACAAATATTTAACCCCCAAACTGGGGTCAAAACACTATGAACGTGTAAAAATAAGTTTATAATAATACAAGCAAATACCAAAATAGCGGGTAACCATTTTTCGATCCTCGCTCTTCGAAATTAATCGTGGACAAAACATGTAATTGTCTACAGAACATTAAAAATAAACAAGAACTGTCAGGAAATCAGTAAAGGATAATAATAATAATAATAATAATAATAATAATAATAATAATAATAATAATAATAATAATTAATAAAAATAATAATAAAAATAATAATAATAATAATAAAAGTAATAATAATAAAAATAATAATAAAAGTAATAATAATAAAAATAGAAATAATAATAAAAATATAATAATAATAATAATAATAATAATAATAATTAAAAAAAATAATAATTAAATAAAAATAATAAAAAAATAATAATAATAAAAATAATAATAAAAAAAATAATAATAATAAAAATAATAATAAAAATAAAAATAATAAAAAAATAATAATAATAATAATAATAGTAATAATAATAATAATAATAATAATAATAATAATAATAATAATAATAACATACGATATGTTGTAGGGCTATAAAAAAAAACTACCTTGTTTGATGTGTAATCTATGGTATTAAAATTTTATAGTCGTTGATGTTGACTTTATAGTGTTTATCAATAGATCTAAAGAATTTTAGATGTCGGTTAAGTTATAGCAATAAAATGTACTCTACCCACCGGTAATTGTCGTAAGTTGTTTGCTATACAACTCATATATAAAGATATTACGGTCAATGTCTCAATATATAGGTAAGTGGTGTGACTTTATGTATTTTTGGTACAGGTCATTGTATACTATAGCTTCACTTCATTTATCGGCAGGCCTAAATTTTGGGCCAACTTGTAGCCTACTGTATGTCTGGCTGGTCAACCTATATGATAAGCATATGCCTAACTCAGAATTTTGAGCTAAAAATCTTGGTCAACTTTAAATGTTTGTTAACTTATACTGATACAATAATCAGTACATATCATTGTACATTGTAGGTAGTTTGCTATACAACGCAAATAGACAGATATAATGGCTACTGCCTCAATATACAGGTAAATGCTATGGCCTTATGTAGATTTGGCACAGTACGCTCAGCAAAGGCCTCTGGAGGGGAGACTGGAGGTTTTGAGGAGCGTGGAAACACCTCTTAACCGCTGTTATTCCCAGGTCCACACTGACCGGGGTGGTAGCATCTGTTAGGGTCCCAGCTATTACTGTAGACTAACTTCATTTACCGGTAGGCCTAAGTTTTAGGCCACTGGTACCTACCGTATGCTTGGCGGTCGACTTTTAGGCCGAACATAGAATTTTGAGCAAGACGTACAAGTCAAACTTAAAATTTTATCTTCAGGTCGACTTGTACGTCAGGTCGATTTATACGCCAGACCGATTTGTACGTCTGGTCGATTTGTACGCCAGACCGACTTGTACGCCAGGCCGATTTATACGCCAGACCGAGTTGTGCGTCTGGTCGATTTGTACGCCATACCGACTTGTACGCCAGGTCGATTTATACGCCAGACCGAGTTGTACGTCTGGTCGATTTGTACGCCAGGTCGATTTATACGCCAGACCGAGTCATATGCCAGGTCGACTTGTACGCAAGGGGGTTAAAGAGAGTGGGAGCAAGAGTAAAGAAGTGTGAAAGAGAAAAGGATTAAGAGAAGGACGGAGAATTAGCTCAAGGCATCTGGATATGTCGATTGACATTGCATTTGAATAGTTGGAGATTATAGCTATCAGGGAAGCAAGTAAGAGGTTGGAAGTTTCACAGACGGGAAGTGCGAGACATGAAGCTATTGGAGTAGAAGAGACGACTACATTTAACCGTTTGGACAGTGAAAGGGTGGGACCGTGATGCCGACCTAGCTGCACGTTTAAATTCATGCAATTTGGGAACTAGCGAAAGTAGCTCGTCGGAGCAGTTACCGTGAAAGTATTTGTGGGAGAGACAAAGGGCGGCGACGGCATGTCTGTGAAAGAGCGACTTTAAACGAGGTGCCAGATCAGGGCCAATCATATTGCATCTTCGTTATATACAATTTTAATATATCAGTTTTGTTAGCAGCAATTAGTAACTGATACCGCGTTTTAGAAGCCGAAAATTCCTCTCCAAAGTTAATTTGTTGCCAATATTTTTTTTATCTAGAGATATGGCGTTGACTTCATGCTATACGGTGCATATAAAAGCAACCAGAAATGCTGTCTATTACATTAGACATATTTAAAGTAAAAAATTTGCTTTGATGAAAGCTTTTCGGGTTTAATTTGCAAAACCGCGACGTCGCTAGTTCTCGTTTAACTGCTTTTTCATTAAAGATGTTGGTCAGATGAATCACAGAAAACAAAAAAAAAACAAAACAAAAAAAAACGATATTTATTTGACCCGCTTGCAAATGTTAAGCGGCGTGTACAAACATATCACGCTGACAGAATTCTGATTTGCCACCACCTTTGTCGATAGTCGAAATTTCACTTGGAAGAAGGCAGCAGTTGTTGAAACTTCCGATGACGACACGAGTTGTCAACATTTAGAGACGGATAAGATTGCATATGGGAAAAAAAAAAACAAAGTGTTTGACTAAAAAACAAAAAGCAAAATGGTTGCTCTGTAAACGCGGCAATGTTGGTGATGAAATGATTTTCCTAAAAGTCAGAGCGGTTTATTTATTTTTTCAATGGGCTTATTTTGATACCAAATTAGCTTTTGGCCAATTCTGCACACCTGTTTACACCGCAGAGATGCAGTAATAGTGTGAAAAACAAAATCGAGTAGCCGGGTTCAAATTCTAATTGAGAGAGTTCATATGCTCAGTTCTTATATTTCAGCTTATTTCGTTCTAGTCATCCCTTGATAGAACAAAATTCTTTTGTCTCAAATCTCTTCATTTATGAAGAGATTATCCAGAATTTACTACCACAGAGAAGCACTGTTATTAAAAAACAGTTCAACACCCTTTTCTTTGTTTCTGTTTAGACTTTCCTGTTTCTTAATACTTTGCTTAACTTTTGGAAGGCACTTTTCTCTATTGCGATCCACTTTTGTATTTCAGTGTCGCATTTTCCGTCCACTGCTAGACCAATTCCCAGATATTTAAGTGTCGTACTTCTTGGGTTTGGGGTATCTAATTCGTAGTTCTCTTCAAGGGAGATTTGTCTTTCTGATTAAATATATACTGACATAAATAAAAAAATCTTAAAATGAATTCAAGATTATTTTATTTTACTTTTGAAAGAAAATGTTAATTGATATTGTTGTAACATACCTACGGATGATAACTGGTATATCCCCATTCACATAAATACAGTAGTAAATACTGTATATTGGTCTGCAGTCGGATATTCGTCTTCAGCTGTGTTGGTCAAACTTTCTGTCTCGCAAAAAGGATCCCCAGGCGAGCTTATGCCGGAGGGCAGAGTCTCTTCTCGGGAAGAAGCTACCTGACCCCGTTTTATACGGGGTTTAGGAAGAATTGTTTGCCGAGCCTACGGGCTCGGATACCCAACATTAAATTTGGCCTTGTGCCACATCTGACTGGGTCGGACGGTTGGTAGATATCCTGCAGTAGGAGATTCGTCTGCAGTAATGCTGGTCTGACTCTCTCCCGCCAGGCCCCCCACCTTCTCTAGATGAAGAGTAGAATCTCCGACCCCGTTTTTTTTATACGGGGTCTACCGGGAATTTTTGGCTGAGCCTACGCGCTCGGATGCCATACATTAAATTCGGCCTTGTGCCACGTTTGACCGCGTCGGATGTTTGGTAGACATCCTGTAGTTGGAGATTCGCCTTCAGCTGGGCTGGTAAAGCTATCTACCTTCGGGAAGAAAGGACCCCAGGCGAAGTTATCGTTCATTGCCAACCTTCCCAAAATGACAACATTTTGGTGACGAGAATGAGATAAAATTATAACAAATATTTTTGTAGAACTTGAAGGACTATTGTAAAATATGAATAACTCTGCCTTAAAATATATTTGGACTCCATTCGTCGTACAGAGAAATAAGTTCAGCGACAATTTCGTTTTAAAGAATACCAGTTATTCAAAAAAGAATAAGTTACACTAATGATAAATTCCTGAGAGTGTCGCTATCGACTTTTGTCAAAATGTAAATCTGAGTCCCTGATTGTCTTTTTTTCAAGTAGCAACTTTCCTCAACGAAACAGTTCTTTCCTGATAATTCATGGCTATAAAATGTTTTAAAAGTTTAATCAAAGCCTTTTATTTTATCAAATTAAAATGAAATAATGACATTAATATAAAAATTAAATAAATATAAACAATGGAATATGAATTAAATATAAAATTTTCGCTCGATCGTCGTCGCACGGATACAGATAATTTATAATTAAAATCGATCAATGTCCGTTTCTATCGACATATCCTTCCTCCATTTTCTACCTGCATATCTACATACATAGACACATACATACAGATCTTCGCTGGCAATCTAATCACAGGTGAATATAGCACACACACACAAACACACATATATATATATATGTATGTATGTATACGTTCTTCTTACAGATTCAAATATTTAAGTAAATGCTCTGTTTATAATAAACAGCATTAACAACATTTACCGGCCTGAATGTCCGAGAAATTTTCATAGAAAACATGCGTTCTCCGACAGGGATCGAACCTGTATCCTATACAGAAACGTCATATAGCCTGACGTGCTTTACCGATTGAGACACAGAGGAGCGTTTCATAAGAATTATGGGAAATTTATTGTTTAAAAACGGTAATTTGACTATCTAGACGCTTCCTCTGTAGCTAAATGGTATCGTATGTCAGGTTATATGATGGTTCCGTGTGGGATACAGGTTCGATTCCTGTTAGAGGACACATATTTTTTTCGAAATTTCTCGGACCTTCAGGCCGGTAAATGTAGTTAATACTGTTTATTACAACCAGAGTATTTACTTAAATACTAAACAGAGTGTATATATATATATATATATATATATATATATATATATATATATACATACACTCTGTTTATACGTGTGTGTGTGTGTGTGTGTGTATGTGTGTGTGTATATATATATATATATATATATATATATATATATATATATATGAGATAACGGCATATATTTTTATATATCAAGAATAATATTTGGGGAAAATGTATGACAAAATGGAAAAAGGTTTCTTGTTAAGCGTTTCCTCATTTAGGAATTCATCGGGCTAAATTTGTTATTTTGGTGCGAATACGCAAGCGCACGAACGAGGGATGCTGGGTATTTTAGAATTTTCCTTTTTTTTATCAACCCGATTTCATTCAGATTCCTTTTCTTTGGCTTTCCATCACTTTCCTTATTTGATAACCCACACTGCTAGGAATAGTGGAATGTTGCAAGAGCCCGGTCGTAGGTTTACTGTAGATGACCTTGCAATAAGGCACTCTCTAGATATTTTCGTCGTAGTGAATTATTTTTCGTTTGATCAGAGTATATATATATATATATATATATATATATATATATATATATATATATATATGTGTGTGTGTATGTATGTGTGTGTGTCTGTCTGTCTGTCTGTGTGTCTACTCAAAAAATACACATCTACCCAAAATTACGCGTAGTAGTTTCACAGGGAACTACTTATTTATCCTATCGAGTAAATACATATACATTGTATATTTCGGTAGCGGTCATTATTTTATACATGCTTCATTGAATGTTCCAAATAAGGAATAGTTTTTATTCAGTTTTTCATTGGTACAATCAGCATATCTATATTTATCAATGCTATTTCATTTAGGACATTATCATGACACTCCACATCTTCCTTTTATTTATTATGTGTGAATTACCAAGCATTCTTGGGTAAGTTAACGGAACTACCTTCTATCTCCACCGTTTGAAATTCAGAGTTTTCCTTCTCATAGCTGGCTGATAGGCAAGGCTAAAGAACACAATTTTCACTACTATTTAAACCATAGATGAAGGGGAGGTCGAAGAGATCGATTCATGTTTTTGTATCATGTATTTGTATCACAATTTTTTTTATTAACTTGACAACTATATTTACTGCGTAATTTAGTAAGCTGGGCAAATATACCCACCCCCGCAAAAAAGAATGATTTCTCTAGACTTTGCTTATGACAGTTTTTCTTTTTAAGCCTGAAGCCATTAATGAAAAAAAAAATCTTCGGGTACTTATTGTATCTTGTCGGATGCGTTCATAAATTTTCCCCGATGGCGATATCAACGTCTTTTCTATTTTAACTACTTGAAGGCAATTCAGATATTTTTTTTATCTCTGAATATATGACGGGTACTCTGTTAAACTAATCAATAACAATCGATTTTTCAGTTACTCTCCTTGTCTTCAAGACAATCAATCAATAATCTAATCTTCAAGTATTACTGAAAGTGGCGCCGATGTACATTTTCCAAGTCTCGCAATCTTCAAGTCTGTTTTTCCTATCGATCTGCCAGCAAAATTGTATCGATTAGTCTTGTGCGCCGTCAGTTAGAATCAAGCTGGAGATGAATCACACATTTAGAATCTAAATTGACGACCGTGATTCATTTATGAGATCCTGGTGCTGCACAATCTTCTCGATAGTTTTTTCTTCATAACGATCGCATTCTTTTTGGGGTGGCTGACAAGTTTCACCCGATCCGATGCATAATCCGTAAAGATAGGATGCTGTCTCTCTCTCTCCAGTTATTGCTCTCGGAAATTGGCCCTAGCCTCGAGAAGACAGACTTAGCAATCAGATTACACAGAGCGTGTTGGTTTCTTTGTTCCGTCCTGCGTTTAACTGAAACTCCAACCACCAGCTTCACTTACAACCCATAAAAAGAAGTGTGACGCAACTTGACTCAATTTCCATAAGCTGTTTTCCGCCATGATATTCTCATTGTCTCTCAATTATTAGATTAGTAAAGTACGCCCAGAAAGGGCCTATGGACGTGAGACTGGATGTTTATGAGGAGCGTGAAAACACCTAATAACCGCTGTTATTCCCAGGCCCACACTGACAGGGGTGGTAGCACCTGTAAGGGCTCCGGGTATTAGCAAATGGTGAGTCCCTGAGCCAAAACAAAACACAATGAAAGTATACAATTACATTTTTAGCGAAAAATTACCAACAATATATTTTATAGCAAAACGACCAACAATACATTTTTAAAGCAAAATGGCCAACAATATATTTTAAAGCAAAATGGCCAACAATACATTTTATTTGTACTTGAAAGCATACAATTACGTTCCAAATATATTTAGTTGAAGCCATAAAATTGTGTTCAGAATATGTAGATTTCGACATTAAATAACCCATAGAGGTGTTGATATGTCGCTAAACAAAATCAACTAAACCAAACCTTCAATTATTATTATTATTATTATTATTATTATTATTATTATTATTATAGTTGTTGTTTTATTTCCTTTGATTTCTGGTGTGTACAGATTTCTTTCCAGGTCCCGCCTAAAGTCAGAAATGGTATCATAACATTTTTCACTGAGCAATTGAAAAAATAGCAACACACATATTTTACATAGATAAAGCCCTTCGTAAGGTGTAGGCTGTACTCGTGAGAACAATTTTTTGCAATTCTTTAAGGCATGGGCTTCCAGGAATCCCTTCAATTAGCCTCGTGGAATCTTTTCCAACCAATCCTAGGGCTCCAACTACAACAGGAATTGTTGATGATCCCATGTGGCACATTTTCGAGATTTCGATTTCAAGGTCCTTGTATTTTGATAGCTTTCTGAAGATCTTCAAAGATACATTGCAGTCTGCAGGGACTGCCATGTCAATAAAGAGGCACTTTTTTGTTTGCGGCCTCTAATAATAATGCCTAGGCGGTTAGCTTTGATTATTCTATCTGTGTGTCATGTCAATACGGAGACACATGTCTTTGCAGTCTCTAATAACAATGTCTGAGCGATTAGCTTTGATTGTTTTCTCTCTCTGTATTGTGTAGTCCCATAAAATTGTTACAGATTCTATCTCCGTATCCGGGTCTGGGTGGTGTTCATATCAATTTCTTTCAGTTTCGTTCCCGTAGAAGTTGCAGATTTTCCAGTGCAGATATTGGCCCACTCTGTCATGCCAAGTTTTATATTCGTTCGTTTCCAATAACTTGCAACCCGATACAAGATTGTTTCTGGATATTTATCACAGAACCTGCATTTTGGGCTAACACAATATTTTAGTATATCTGCTTGATAATTCCTAGTTAGCAAGCATTGGTCTTGTGCAGCAAGGATAAAACCTTCGCCTTCAGATTTTAATCCTACACTACGTAGCCACTGATGGGTACGGGGTTTGTCTACATCAGCTTGTTTGGTACGAGCAGAGTATTGACCGCGAAGCCATCGTTTCTGTATCTGGTCGGTTGCGTTTGTCTTTGCTTTCTTTTTTAAACAGCTGCGATGTATTATGTTTTACTTGCATTTCATCAACCACTTGAAACTCCATTATTATTATTATTATTATTATTAACTTCAGTTTTTTCTGAATGTTTTGCTATTTTATACAATCCTTTACTATTTTTATTATCTCAGAGCTGAGTAAAAGGAATTTTTTTCTTAGAAAATCATTGAACCTGAAGAAGGCCGGAGCGTACAACGGCCGAAACGTTGTAATAAATGTGGCGACAAAGATGAGGACAATAGTCCGAATAATGTAAATAATGCACATAATACCTCATCTCAGAAATATAGACAAATTTCTTGTAATTTCCTTCCGGAGCGTTGCAAATTTTCCAGTGTAGATATTGGCCCAATCTATCATGCCTAGCTTTATATACAGTGAGTGCCAATATCGCGCACCCTGATACCAGATGGTTAATTGTTTCTGGATATTTATCACAGAATCTGAATTTTGGAATTTTTTTCAGTATGTTTGATAATTTCTAGTTAGCAAGCACTTGTGCAGCAAGAATAAAACATTCAGTTTCAGATTTTAATCCTGCACTATATAGCCATTAAATGGTACGGGGTTTGTCTACATCAGCTTGTTTGGTACGGGCAGAATATTGACCGTGAAGCCATCGTTTCTGTATCTGGTCGGTTACATTTGTCTTTGCTTTCTTTTTTGAGTATTTTGCATCTTCAGTCGGTGTATTGTGCTTTACTTGTATTTCTGCGTCCATTTGAAACGCTATTTTGAACTTGTTGGCTTCCTTTATTACTGAATAAAGTTTATTTCTTTTCACGTCCTTTGACACAGATCATCATCCAGTCTTCAGCAGCTTCCATGTATCTTTGAAGGCCAATTTTTGTAGTTTTGTAAGACAGTTCTAGTTGAACTAATCCTCCGCCTACTTCGGATCTGGGCACATACAGGCAATCAACGTCAGCAAGTGAGAAGCTTTCTCGTTTTGGCGTTCATTCGTTTAATGTCAGCTATGTTCCAATTGAGGATGTTAAAACTGTATTGAACCATAGGGAGATCCAAAGTGTTTAGAGCTAATATTCTGTTTTTTTTTTTAATTCAGTTCAGTATTCGGAAGCAGACGCACACGCCTGCAGTACTCTTTTCTTATCTTCTTCTTATGGGTGTGCTGTATACCATCTCCTTCACTAATTCTTAGGTACTCATAGGCTTTATCTTGTTCCAGTTCCCTATTATTATTATTATTATTATTATTATTATTATTATTATTATTATTATTATTTCCTTTGATTTCTGTTGTATACACATTTCCTTACAGGTCCCAACCAGAGATCTAAGGTACAAAAATGGCTTCATGACTTCTTCCACTGATCATATTCGAAAAAGAACCCTCCCCTCCAAACTAAGATAACACACATTTTACTTAGCTCTTTCTAATGTGTGAGCTGTACTTGTCATCATCATCATCATCATCATCATAATTTTCTACTGCATGGCTTTTTGTTTCAACCAGAGATCTTCCATTACAGATGGTCTCCATCAAGTCATGTGACCTCAAACAAATAGCACATTACACAGAATTTTTGCAGCGCCCAACAAAAACACGCCAAAAAAAAAAAAAAAAAAAAATCTAAGATCACGTACATTTTACATAGATAAAACTCTTCATTATATGTGAGCTGTACTTTTGAGTACAATTTTTTGTATTTCTTTAAGGCATGAGCTACCAGGAATCCCTTTAATGAAGCTATCAAACCCTTTTCCAATCAATCTGAGGGCTCCAACTACACCTGGAATTATTCCTGTTCTCATGTGCCACATTTTGAGATTTCCACTTCAAGATCCACATTATTATTATTATTATTATTATTATTATTATTATTATTATTATTATTATTATTATTTCCTTTGATTTCTGTTGTATACACATTTCCTTCCGGGTCCCAACCAGAGACCTAAGATTAGAAATGTAATTATTATTATTAATATTTCCTTCCGGGTCCCAGCCAGAGATCAGAAATTACTTTAGAACATTTTTCACTGATCATTTTTATTAAAAAGCA
Source organism: Acanthosepion lycidas (assembly GCA_963932145.1). Lineage (NCBI taxonomy): Eukaryota > Metazoa > Mollusca > Cephalopoda > Sepiida > Sepiidae > Acanthosepion > Acanthosepion lycidas. The sequence goes on from OZ010612.1 coordinate 29,948,813, forward strand.
AACAACCCCCCTAAGATCACACACATTTTACATAGAAAAACCTCTTTGTAATGTGTGACTTATGGCTTACTTGCACTTCTGCACCACTTTTAACGTGAGTTTACTAAGGAAAGAAACAATAAGAAGAGTTAAAAAATAATGCATGTAAGATTACATAGTTAGTCTATGAACTTTTCAGCTCACCCTCTTTTGTGACATACGGTTGCCGTTAATAATTAAGTAGAACTCAAGACTTCAATGTTAAGATGAAACAGTATTTAATTACAACCACAAATAAATACTTAACAAAAACAAAGAAGTAAAAATCAACTAAACATAATTAACCATTTCAGTGAACACCTTGTTAGTACAGCAGCTCGTCTTAACGTCTGGTAAATCCTAATTCAAAACCCCAAATAATCGACGCACAATATTTCACACTAATTCGACTGGATAGTTCCACTCAACAGTCACTCAATAATCACATCACTCAGTAGCCTGACACCGCTATTTATATACCTGCTAGAAAACATATATTCGTAAATCCAGATTTCGGTGTCGGTATTTACTCATTTTCTTCCTATATGACACACTCGTACCGGGAAAGAAGCAATGCAGTTATTGTTAAGAAGAGTTGAAATTAATGCATGCAAGATTTCACAACTCTAGCATCGCTCCTTTATAGTCAGCTTATGAACTTTTCAACCCACCATTGTAAGATTTTAATATGTAATTACTATTATTATTATTTCCATTTTAACGTTTGCCTGGTTTGCTGCTTGATATACAGTAGGTCTAAGCAGCTATCCCACTGTTATCTGAAGGAATGGCTGCTGGAACTTTATATAATCGTTGTCTGGTTAGATATTTTTCTCCTGGCAGTTCTTGCTTATTTTTTAACCTTGTGCACACAATTAAATGTTTTGTCCTCCATTGGTTCTGAAGAGTGAGGATCGAGATCTGTACTTAACTTACTCCTCACTGTTTGTTGTGTTTTTTGTTATATACAATTTTAATATGTCTGTACTGTTATTATTTCCATGTTAAGATTTTAATGGTCTGATGTTTGATAGACACCTTTACCAGAGCCTCTATCTATTAAATTATTTAGCATATCACATTGAGAGAATCTTTTTTTTTTTTTTTGAATACGCGAGTGGATGGCGAGAACACAATATTTTATAGCCTATTGTGATGAGTTTCCATAAATTTTCTTCATGTATGTTTCATGATACTTAACCTTTCCTAGTGCTCCGATGATTACTTGAATACTGTTTGTATTTAAATGCCGAATTCTAAGAATTTCGATTTACAGATGGTATGATTTTGAAAATTTGTCATATTCTTTTGGAGAGGAATTATTTTTCACAGACAAGTAGATCTTGTCTTTAAGCTGTTTGTATTTAAATGCCGAATTCTAAGAATTTCGATTTCCAGATGGTATGATTTTGAAAATTTGTCATATTGTTTTGGAGAGGAATTATTTTTCACATCTTGTCTTTAAGCTAGCACTAATGTTTTTTTTTTGAGTTTTTTTTTTTACATTATTTAAGAAAATATAGAAAATAATACATAAAATAAAGTAAAATTAGATTTGATTCAATTATATATTCGCCATTCTGCGCAATGAATTGTATCTGCTCTTCGATAAGTTTTGATTCAAAAAAAATCCGCAGGTTTTGATGTGAAAATGTTTTCGAACGAACACTTGAATTTCAGTTTTCTGTAGAAAAGGTTTCCCACATTAAAACCTTTCGCCGCAACCGAAGAAGGCAATAATCGTTTGGTGCAATGTCAAGGATGAAAATGGCGGCTCGAGTAGAAAAGTTCAGCTTAGTTTCCAAGTTTGTTTTTTTTTTTTCATTATGTTATTTTTGTTACTTATATTGTTTCTATTATCTCATCTTCATTGCCATATTCACAACGTTTCGGCCATTGTACACACCGGCCTTCATCAGGTGATCGCAATTTCGAACCAAACCCTTTATTTCGTCAACCGGTGTATATTGGTCTAGTTCCACGTGCCATGCCTCTTCTGGGTTTCATTTCCCTTTAACTTAACTCTCCAAATTTTGGTCCACCACTCACTATTGAACTAACAACTATTAGGGCCTATTCACTGGATCTAACTACCGTCTTTGTCCACTGCGCCATATAGCCTTGAGGACATCTGTGTATGAATTTCTGTGACTTATAGACTTAATTTCGAAGCATTAATTTTTTTACTAGTGCTCATATTGCATTTTTCTTTTTTTTTATTATTCATGCATTTTTTCTACGAGAGGTTATATTTTTGTTATATGTAGCCTTTGCGTTTTCATGGAAGTAAAGTCAGTTTTTGCTTTGACCCACTGTGTACGTTGCCACTGCTAGTCTACTCCACATTTATTCTTAACTTTCACGTATGATTGGTAGTTAGGATAATAAATGCACCATTATCATTGGTTTCCAAAAACGAAAATATTATAAGTCAAATTAGCAGTATTGGTGAGTGGTTTTGTTCATACCATTTTTCGGCAAAATAGCATATATTAAAATATAGGTATTTCCCTAGTATTCAAAACGTTCTTGGCGCCAAACCAGTTCAGAATTATCTAAACTGCCTGCTGAATAAAACCGCTTCCAAAAATTAATGTTAAAAATGGCTTTGATCGTGTGAAGCCTTGATGGTCTTGTTAAATATTATCTTTCTTTGAACATAGCAGGCTTGTGATACAGAATCACCAAAATATTGTATTAAATAACAGGAAACACCTCGCTTGAGGACTACCAACGGCGGCAACAACTAAAACGGATAGTACATGTAACCCGCACACTACAGAGTGCGGCAGAAATACCTCCCACATTTTAAACTGTAATTTTTGTTGAGCTAGTGAATCTAGGCAAATAGCAATGGTGTTTTTTAGCGTTTATTTTTTCAGATACATCCGTTGCTAATAATGATAAAATGTTGCAAACCGTGCTTTTGCATTTGAAACTTTTTTAAGACTGGTGAGTAAGCGAATGAATCCTGAAGGTGTTGGCAAAGATAATCCTTCTTTAAACATTGTGGACTGGCTTTACAGAATCATAAAACAGAAACCACATCGCTTGAGGACTACCAACAGCAGCAACAACTAAAACGGATAGCACATGTAACCCAAAGAGAAAATAATGACATAATCAAGATATTATCATTTCACACTACAGAGTGCAGCAGAAATAAAAAAAAAATTCAGTATGTGGAAATAGTAAATCCTGGATATATCAAATACCTCGGTGTATAGATCACTTATAAAAAAATAAGTATATATTGGGTTTAGGTGCAGCTTTCTTCCCATTTAGTTTTCAAGTTAATTTGGCCCTGCTTTTGTTCGATTTCTGCTTGATGATTATGTCGTCTGCTTTCGGCATTTCTTTTCGTGTTTCACCGTGTATCCAAATCTTGTAAATCTTGTTTGGATTTTTGACTGTCTTTGATAATCGAATGTAACTTTTAGGTTCACGATGGTAATCAAGTTTTAGCATCCAATCTTTGTTTAATTAAAGTTATCTTTTCAGGATTTGTGATTGTATTGTTACCGAATGTTTGGTCTGTTCTCAACAATCATCAGCTCTTGGCCGTTATTGTCGGATTCAATCTGCTGTTATCTCTATCTATAAAAGAGAGGATGTTTGTGTGTGTGTGTATGTGTGTGTGTAACGAATGCATGGCCGCAATTTTCGACGGATTTGCACCAAAATTTACATGCACATGCTCCAAGTTAGCGGGAAGGCAAAGACCGACTTTGCATTTTCCAACTACCATCGATAGTGGAAATAATCGATTTTTCATGCTTCTACGGCAGTTTTCATGTAGTTTGCGGCCATTTTCTACTGGCCAGAGTGAGAGCCAATAGCTGGCTGCCACGAATAGGCAGGAAGATTCTATTCGCCAGCATGAGAGCTAACAGCTGACTGACACGAATGTTAACTAGCATGCTAGCATGCAAAAAACATCGATAGCTGCATTCGTCACAAGTGGGAAAAAATTAAGTCTGCATGGCACTTTACTCCAATTGGCTCATTCGCTTACTTAAACTCAACGTTGATTCTGATTCTGCAGAATTGGGTTGGGTGTGAAAAAGGATTTGTTGTTAACATTCTTTTTTCATTCGGTTACGAGTCCTTTTTTAAAGCTGATCGTTTTGTGTTCATTTTGTTTAGTTCTTTTTCCGTAACAGATTTAATGTTTAGTATAGAGCTTAGAAAAATTTCGCAGTGTGAGATAGGCAAGAAGTAAGGCATGTAGCAACATCAGCACGACAAAGGGCACTCCTTTAAAGGCAAGGAAGGGCAAAAATATACTGTTCATCTAAATCTCCTTGATAACATCCAAAGAAGAATCAGCAATATTACTGGTCTTGATCTGGCGTCTCGGCTTGGGTCTCTTTGCCACCACCGTAAGGTTGCCACCCTTTCCCTTTTCTATAAATACTTTCGTGGTAATTGCTCCGATGAGCTCTTCGCTACGATACCTGGTCTCTTCGAATTTATGCGTAATGTTGGACTGGCGACGTGATCTCGCCAATTTACAGTTGAGCCGGCGAGGTGTAACCGTAAGTTCTATGCTAACATTTCTCTTGCACTTCTCGCTTGTGGAATTCCCTTCCGGCTCCATGCTTTCTGGCCAACTTTAAAATGCAAAATTTCAATGCAAAGTCAATCGCTATCTACCGTCCTCCTGGTTACTCTTTCTCTGTTCTCACTCTTCTGCAATATTCCTGTTTCTAACTCTTCCACAACCAGAACCCCTTGCGTCTCAGTGGCTTTACTGCCTTGCTTGGGGTGAATCCGATTTTAAAACGCCGAAAGTTCAATAAACCGTTTATTTAAGTCGTTCCCTTTATATATTTTAACGTTTCATAGTATCTATGATTTATTGATCACTGCTGGTATTAGGTTGGTGCAAAAATAATGAAGTAATAATGTCGTTTTTTGACGTATTTTTAACGTCAAAAAACGACACTATTACGTCATTATTTTTGCACCAACCTAATCGTTTTTTGTTCAATACCTTTCATGTTAAAAATTTTTTTGTTCTTAATATAACAGTGAAATAGAAGTACCTCTCGAAAGAAACAGATTAGCAAAAGAACAATGAATATTTTATTTGTATAGATTAAAACGACTAAGGAAGTAACCACTCATAAATTTACTAAAGTTTGACTTATCTCCCTTCCTACTACAGATGGGACAGGAAATATATAAATGAATACATCAGAAATATATAAATAAATACACATTGATAATTATTGCATTTCTTTCTTTCTATACCCGGCCATTCTTTCTTTTTTTCTTTTTTTCTTTTTATAGCCTTCATTTTTCTCTCTATACTCAGCCATTCTTTTTTTCTTTCTTTCTATAGCCTGCCTTTCTTTCTTTCTACAACCTTTCTATAACTCATCTTTCTTTCTTTCTTTCTTTAACCCGATCTTCTTTCTCTCTTTCTTTCTTTCTTTCTTTAAAACGACCTTCTTTCTTTCCTTCTTTCTTTCTTTCTTTCTTTCTTTCTTTTACCCGACCTTCTTTCTTTCTTTCTTTCTTTTTATAGCCTTTATTTTTTTCTCTCTATACTCGGCCATTTTTTCTTTCTTTTTTTCTTAATTTATTTCTATAGCCTGCTTTTCTTTCTACAACCTTTCTATAACTCATCTTTCTTCCTTCCTTTCTTTTTTTCTTTCTTTCTATAACCATGTTCTTTCTTTCCTTATCCTTTGTATGTTGGCTTCTTTATTTCTTTCTTTAACCCACCCTTCTTTCTTTCTTTCTTTCTTTCTTTCTTTCTTTTTATAGCCTTCATTTTTTTCTCTCTATACTCGGCCAGTTTTTCTATCTTTTTTTCTTAATTTATATCTATAGCCTTCTTTTCTTTCTTTCTACAAACTTCTTTAACTTTTCTTTCTTTGTTTCTTTCTATAACCTTTTTCTTTCTTTATCCTTTATCTGTTTCTTTCTTTCTTTCTTTCTTTCTTTCTTTCTTATAATTATGTATAGTTTCTTTATCTTTCTAAAACCAGACAGTGATGCACTTTTCTTCTAGTCTTTCTTCGCAATCAAAAACGAAACGGTGCATTATTTATCTAAATTTATCAACGTTACCTATTTGTTTTCCCATCAAACATTTAAAGTAAGAGAATTTGATAAAATCTCTAAAAATGAAGGTCTGGAAATAGAAATTACAAGAAATTAAAAGCGTCACTTCGATGTGGAAGCTTGTCTCACTATTTATCACGGCACATAATGAAATTTTTTAATTTAATTTAATAAAGATTTTATTTTATTAAAGAAATCGAACCTCATTTTTCAGGTTTCAAAATAAATTAGGAGTGGAATCAAAGAGACTGTGAGTGAAAGACAGAGAGAGAATGTGAGAGAGAAAGAGAGAAAGAAAGAGAGAGAATAAGAGAAACAAAGAAAATAAGAGGGAGGGTATATGAGTGAAAGAGAGGGATAATATGAGAGAAAAAAGACAAAGAAAAAGAGAGAATATGTGAGTGAAAGTCAGAACGAGAGAGAGAGATAAAGGGAGAAAGTGAGCGGACAAAGGGAGAGAGAGAGAGAGAGCGGAAGGCATGTGATGAGAAAACAGTGAGACAGGGAAAGATAAGTGAGAGAATATGAGACAGAAAGGATACATAAGAGAGAGAGAGAGGGAAAGGGAAAGAATACATGTAAGAGAGAGAGGGAGAGGGAGATAACGTGAGTGATAGAGAGAATTAGTTGGAGGGTATCTATGTGAGAGAGTGAGAAGGAGAGAGAATATGAGTGAGGGAGAGAAAATAACTGCTAAAAGAAAATTTGAAGAGAGAGAATGCGAACGAAAAACAAAAAGAGAGAGAAGGTGAGAACATATGAAAGATAGAGAGAGAGTGGACATAAGAGGGAAAGAACGGTAGTGAAAACAGAGGGTAAGTGAGAAAGAGAGTGTGTGAGTGAAAGACAGAAGGAAAGAGAGCGAGAGAATGCGAGTGAAAGGCAGAGAGTAAATATGGGAGAGAGAAGATGAGAAAGTGTATGAAAGAGAATGTAACTGTGTGAGAGAAAGTAAGAGTGAGAGAATATGTGAGAAATACAACGTGATAGTAAGAGAGAGTGAAGAGAGAGAATCTGTGTGGGAGGAAATGTGAATGAAAAACTCAAAGAAAAGGAAAAAGAGAGAATGTGAGAAAGAAAGAAAGAAAGAAAGAGAAAAACAGAAACAAATACGAGAGAGAGAGAGAGAGAGAAAAGTAGATGGCAGAGAAAATGTAAATGGATGAGTGAAAGAAAAAGACAGAGAATGTAAGTGAGAGTTTGAAAGAAAGAGAAAGCAAGAGAGAGGAAGATAGAACGACAGAAAGAATGTGAGAGAGTGAGAGACAAAGAAAAAGACTGAGTGTAAGTGAGAGAAAGAAAGAGAGAATTTAAGTGAGAGAGAGAGAGAAAAAAAACAGAGAGAATGTAAGTGAGTGAGAGAGAAAGAAAGAGAAAGACAAAGAGAATATAAGTGAGATAGAGAGAGGGAGGAGACAAAGATAATGCAAGTGTGAGAGAGAGAACAAGACAGATAGAAAAAGAGAAAAAAAACAGAGAATGTAAGCGTGAAAGAGAGGGGGGGTAGACAGAGAATGTAAGTGTGAGAAAGAGAGAGAAAAATAAGACAAAGAGAATGTAAGTGAGGCGTGAAGAAAGAGAAAGACAGAGAGAATGTAAGTGTGAAAGAGAGAAGGGAAAAGAAAAAGAGAATGTCAATGTGTGTGAGAGAGAAAGAATAAGACAGAGAGAATGTAAGTGAGGGGTGAAAGAAAAAGAAAGACAGAGAGAATGTGCGTGTGTGTGTGTGAGAAAGAGAGAGAGAGTGAGGAAAAACAGAGAGAATGTAAGTTTGAGAGAGAAAAAGAATAAAACAGAGAGAATGTAAGAGAGAGGTGAAAGAAAAAGGAAGACAGAGAGGATGTAAATAAGAAAGAGAAGGGGCAAAGATAAAGTCTTTAAAAATGCATCGCTTCTTATTGACAATATCTGAAAAAATGGATTCATCAAAGGAAACATATTTCTTTGTTAAATTAAATTCATTAGTGTTCATTGTGTATTTACTCTATTTTTCTTACCACCCAAAGAACAAATCCATCCACAGAACGCGACGATAGGAGCAACAACCCCAGAAATACTAATGTTTGTAAAAGACCGCCCACGTTGAGCAGCCAAGAAGTAGTCGACTGCAAACGGCCCACTAAAACAGCGATCGATACACTAGATATAATAAGAATTGACATCAACATTTTCTAGAAGCCGCGACGTACCCACTCCAACTAACCTATGCAAACTTGCATTTGCGGTATGAACATTATCTATCTATCTATCTATTAGGTTGGTGCAAAAATAATTTCGTTTTCTAACATATGTTACTATGTGAGAAAACAAAATTATTTTTGCACCAACCTAATATATATATATATATATATATATATATATATATATATATATATATATATATATATAAGAAAATAACATTACATTCCTCAGCTAGGTTCGAACAATATCCACAAACCAGTATAATTAGTGCAAGGGTCAATTGTCCGCTAATGCTGACGAGCCCTTAATATAAATAAATTCACGAAAAACAAACTTTTCCCCCAAATAATGTCCAGATTCGTTTTATTTCTCAAGTGGGGACACAGACGTGGCCTGAAAATTCCGATTTTTATCATGCTTCTGTTTTGGGTAATGGCTTAGTAATATACAATAAATATTGTTATTCTGAATTTTCGAATTTTCTTCCATTAACCTACCATACTTGAAATCTGTAAGAAGCATACATAGACAAACTTTCTCTACTATACGCACATGCACACAGGTATACACAGACACACACTCATACACAAAGGCAAGCACATTCACACACACACACTGACACACACACATACAAACACACGCACATACAAACATACATATAATATATATATATATATATATATATATATATATATATATATATATATATATGTATGTATTTTTAAACATCATATATATATATATATATATATATATATATATATATATATATTTCCATTAAAAGGTGCAATTATAATTTATAAGTTCATGAATCATTATAATCATTCATGAA